>OY718808.1:1690737-1865737 GCA_963070105.1 Litomosoides sigmodontis
AACCCTATCAGTTGCTTCAAGTAATTTTATAGTAACAGTCTTTGCAATTGGATATGATATGATAGAAGTGATAAAGGAGGGATGAAGGATCGTATTTACTTTTATTAATATGAATGTTTATGTATATGCGTATAATGCTAGAAAATACTCACAGTGTAATTTGATTCATTGAAGATGCTATCAGTAGCGTGAATGATAAGGGATTCAGTGAGTATTTTATACCATTTAACCCTTAAATCTACATTTATGATAATCATTTTAAGATTTAGAAAATTTTTAATTTAATGTTTTTTCTTTTGTAAGAAAAGAAAGAAGGAAGTAACATGAAAGAGGAATTGAACGAGTAGTGGAAAGAGGATGGTTAATTTATCAAATATCACTCTTCATTTTCTCCAACTATTAATTCAATTTGATTGCTTCGTTCCATCGATTGAGAAGTGTGATGGATGCGTGTAATACTTCAGTTATGTTCAGTTATGCAAATTTTATTTTTGACATTTAACGACAACAGTTATTGCAAAATTATTCCAAAAAATCACTTCTTAATGTTTGATTTAATTAGACGAACGGTTGGTTGGTGCGTTAGATTGTCCAATGAATATAAATGAGTGCTAAAGATATTTCCGTAGCTTTCTCAACGATTGCTTAAGATTATTTTCCATCTCATTTCTTCATTTAAAATGAAAATGAGCGCAATTTATTATCAATAATTTACAGCATTGATATCATTCGGCTTTCATCTATCTCTGCGTGTGTAATAAAGGAAACAAAAGAAATGAAATGAAATAAAAGTACTTGAAATATTCCATGAATTATGCTTTCCGATAATAATTCATCTAAAAATTAACATATTACTGTAATTGATTAATTAAAATAACACCTGTCGATAAGTCTTAGTAATTGTTATTTCATTTCATAGCATTAATTAAGTTGCGAGATATATTTGGAAAAGAATATTTCACATATATATTCATCTTTCTCTTAATCTTACTTGTTTAGCAATATTTTTCCTCTTCTTCCTTCTCTTCCTCCTCTTCGTCCTCTTCCTTCTCCTTCTCGTTCTCGTTCTCCTTCTCCTTCCCCTCCTCCACCTTTCTCAATCTTTTCTTTATTTCTTTTTTGAACTGATTTTTTATTCCTTTTATTTCAAAAAAATTTTTGCAGATTTGAACAGAGCACCATCAAGGGATGTAATGGGAAGTAGTCCGCCAAATCTAACCAGTTCGCCACCTTTAGCCAGTGAATTTGAGACCGATAGGTATGTTTGATTTAAAATTTTCAAATACAATAGCTAATTTTAAAATGATATTTGTGTGTTTGGTTAAAATATTGAAAAAAACCTTTATGTATAAAACGAATTGAGCATAAAGCATGTGCACTTTTACCGCCTGCCTCACAATGGGAAGAATTTAAAACCTATTTCGTTCCTCCCCTCTTTCACTATCCTTTCAAATTAATCGTTAATGAGGAATACATTTTAATTTCTTTCCTTCAAAAAATCTTTTGCTTACATAGTGTTCTGTTAGCATAGGCAGTTAGATAAACAGGTGTTTTTTTTATTGCTTTTTTCACACGTAAGCTTTCTTCCTTTAAAAGCAAAAGATTTTTAATATAAAAAAGGAATTTTAGAAATATATATCACCTGAAATATCATTACATCAATAACATTCTTTACAATTTTGCACATCAAATTTCGTCAAATTTCGTATGCTATATCTAATAGGTTAAAAGTAGTAAGAGTAATCAGGTCTGAAGCGGATCTACAGTAAAAGCGATGAATAGTACAATACGTACGTGTAAATAATAATGTTCTAAATGTGAGTGAAATATGAGCGTTAGTTTATAATTACAGACGCTTTTTGAATGTGCTCTTTTTCCTTGTAATTGAAAAAAAATTATTTTAATCAAACCGATCTACCACCACTACTACAACTAATTATGATGTGACCGATGAAAATTGAAGTGCAACAACTGTTTTTCATTAATTGGGAGAAGGGAGAACTTGGGCTTACCTTGGACTTAAGCTTATTATTACTATCATTTGTTATTTATTATCATTATTATTATTATCGTTATTATTATTATTTATTATTATTATTATTGTTATTATTATTGTTATTATTATTGTTATTATTATTGTTATTATTATTGTTATTATTATTGTTATTATTATTATTTATTATTTATTATTTATCATTTATTATTAATTATTAATTATTAATTATTATTATTATCATCAAGGTGGTATTAGAATTATCCCAGTAGCGGTGATGGAAAGTGATCGTCTTTGTAGTACTATTAGCAATAGTAATGAGTTTAAAATAATAATTTTCCAACTATAAAACCATTACTACATTGTTAGCAAATTGATTACACTTATTGCAGTTGCTATAGGAGTGAGTAAAGTATTAGCATTAGTAGTAGTAGGGAAATACGTTAGGATAATTGATAAAAATGTATCTGTGCCTAATTATTTCTTTCTCTTCGCCTTGTCCATTTGCGCCACACTTTAGACTGAATAATATTATTGGTCGATTGAGTGCTTAAAAGTGAATTCACTTAGACTGACATTATCGAGGCACTCTAAATCAGTCCGTATCATTATGGGCCTGATATATCTACGCTATTGTGTTACTGTTCATAGCAATTCTTAAAGTTATAATTTTAATTGATTGGAAGAGGTAGTCAATTTTAGATAGTGAAATTCTTTCAACACACATTCTCTTTATTATAGAGAGAGAGAGAGGGAGAGAGGGAAGAATAGGCGTTAAGTCAAAAGGGAAACAGAATTTTCGAATCTTTATCATTATAATCATTATTATCATTGGTATAGTATTATCATAGATGAAATGATGTTAGCAAGAAGAAAAGAATTTAAAAAAAAAAGTGTAGTAAATGGAAGATGTAGGAAAGTAGCAATTGTTTGAGATGAAAATGTGAAAATTTTTCATAAATGATTGATTAGCACTTCGATAAACCTGAGCTAGTAATGACGTATCATCCTTTGATCTTCCCTCTCCTCAGTTATTTCGAAATTCTGTCAGTATTATTCCGATGAAAAGGATTATGATATCAGTACGTGTCACTCCATGCATCAAGTCCGGTAGGCTTTTATCTTTTATCAATGCTAATAATGATAGTGAAAGAAAATGAAATAGGATTGAAATTGATTAATCGGTAAAGTTAGTAATTCATGTTACGTAAACCTTTACGCAAAATACATTATTTAGGGAGAAGAAAAAAAGGTGACAGGAACAAGTGAAAAAAAAAATTGAAAATACTACAAACTTTTTGGAAGAGAGTGAAAAGAAAGGAGAGGCAGAGATGATTACAATCACCACTACTACCATCATCGTCATTATCGTCGGAAGAGTAGTTTGAAAGGAGAAGAGAGTTATGAATGATTTAGGATGAGAAAGAAAGAATTGATAAAATAATATGGGAATTTGATGAGAGAGACTGGTTGAGATGCTCTGTATGTGAAATGGGATAGTGAACATTGGAAGGTTATGTGTTAGTGATTTATTTGCAACATATTATCAGCTACATTTTATCATCCTGCAATCATCTCTTATCATACGGTCATCGAAATTACTTGTGTTGTTGCTACTTCTATGTGAGATTTTTTGAGTAACAATTGCAGTGAACGTTCTACGCTTATAGTAGCCTGAAAATTTTACTATTTGAATTGAAAATATTTTGCAACAGTAAAGTGTCAATAGGAATTGAGTTCAATTTATTTCAAATTTCAATGCAGTCCTTTGTTTGTGGTGATAGTAGTGGTGACTTGTAACGATGTCAGTTGTAATTTAATATTAAACTTATACCTAAATTCTTATTTTAATTCTCATTCGTGTAATTTATTTGGATAGGATAAAATAATACTAAACCTGTATGTGAATTCTTATTTTAATTCTCATTCTACACTAGTTAATTTCAGCTAATTACTAATTAAATATTTATGGGTATAGTCGTATCGTTTGTTTGATAAGAAGAAATTCGTGAAATTTTGTATGATTAAAGTTGGTATGATTAAGAGTTAATGATGCCAATGTAGTGACATTTACATTTCAATTATTGATTTAAATCTTTGATATAATCATCTAACATGTAGAGGAGCGTAGTTTGTAACCTGCGCTAGGAGGAAGTGAATGGTGCGAGTGCGCTCTATCGGTCATAATTAGTCAAATTTTGCTAGTTGGGTGGATCGAATTTTTCGATGTATTTTTAAAAGAGTTGTGTGCTAACTATATTTTCCCTCTAAGTTTAATCAATTTTAGGAAAAGAGTTGAATGAAATTTTGTTGAAATAGAAAAGAAATTTAATAAAAAAAAACGAAAATCAACTCTTACTGAAAACAGACTATCAATTTAAGCGAAATATACACATGGAAATTTTAGTTTTTTTTTGAAAAAATCTAAATTTTAAAAATTCGAATGACTTTTATTTTGAAATAATTTTCCGAAATAATCTTTCAGTTAATTTTTTGAGAATAAATTAAGCGAAATTATCTACAAGTAAATATAATTAGCACAAAAAAGCAAAGGGAAAATACATTATCTGTTTTATATGTAAATTAAGTAAGCTGTGATAATCCTAATGAGTAAGTGTGTTGTGATTAAGAAAATGAGATTAATCTTGAATACACCATTTAATAGGCAGTTGTAGAGAGATATATTTCATTGTTATTGTTAGTTATGATTGCAACGAGGAAGATGGATGGATGATGGGAGGAATGAATGAATGAATAAAGGAATGGGTGAATGATAGAATGAATGATCGGAGGAATGAATGAGTGCATGAATGAAGGATGGGATGAATGGGTTGAAAAGGAAGAGTCGGGTCGGTAATATATTGGTGGTTCATTAACGATTCCTCTCCACCATTCATTCGTCCATTTCCATCATCCATCTGCTGACGGTGTGATTATGCTAGCGATATTTTCTCAATATATATGGGTATATTCAATTGAATGCAAAATAAATCCAATTAAAATTAAGTGACAATTAACGTCTTTCAGTTAAAAGTTAAAGCAACGGATGAGTATTGAAGTAAGGCATCGCTTGTCTTTTCCTTCCAATTCATTCATCATTTTCTTTCTACCAAAAACCATTTTGTTAATCTTTTTTTTTTGAATTCTATTGAAATTTAGAGATGAATGAAAAAAAAAGATAGTAGTGGTAGTGTGGCGGTAATGAAGAAGGAGAAGGATGAAGGATGAGGGAGGAGCGAGGAGGGAGGAGGGAGGAGGGAGGAGGAGGAGAGCTGTGGAAGGAGGGAGGGTGTGAGGAGGAAGTAGAAAGATGGAAACGTTTAGAATAATAGTGTGATAGTAGAAAGCTCTCATCACTTTTACTAATGATAAGGGTTTTTACAGCCTTCAGGGACCTAATTAGGATGGTTTTCTCCTTCAGGGAACGCATTAGTTATGCGTAGAAGAAGTAGTAAGAGGCATAAGATTGAATTGAAATAGTAGATAGATAGATAGATGGATAGATAGATAGATAGATAGATAGGTGGATAGATAGATGGATGGATAGATGTGGTTAGCTGATGAATAATTAGATGGATAGACTGAGTTGAGGTGGCTCTCGTTGCAGTCGTTGTTCATTGCTCTGTGGAGTTGAGTAAGCAACAAGAAGTGTGATTAGCTAAGCTCAAATAATAGTGAAATTTAGATGATTTCTACACTTTGATTTTTGTGTATCATTTCAATTTTACTCATAAGTTTGTTACACTTATTGGAAGTATGGAAATGTTGTCATTTAAATTTTTAATTCATTGCGAGAGCTTTTTTTCCTCCTACCTCTTATTTTGCGAAAAATCATTGCTACCGTTCATTTTTAGTTTGAAAAAAAAATAAAAGTGTTCTTTGTTCACCGTAAATGATTTATTATTTTTTTTTTGGAATTATCTGGATGATTTATGCAATATTCTTGTATGTTTTGGTGATTGAAAATTGATGATTTTTTTTTCTTGAACTATAAGGAAGCAATAATTACAATTAGCAAGAAGTTAAATTTATCGTAATCTTTCATCTCGTCCGCTAATCACTCACATCTTTTACTGGCATTCTAGTCTTTATTCTTTTGCAAAATCGATATTTGCTTTTTTTTCATTGCCATTTCATTTCCTATTTTGTGATGCACGACTTTGAGATATTTTAATTTCATTTTGCTAAAGATAAATTTTTTTAAAATTTGATGCACCTAAATGAAGTATTTATTGCATAAATAAATGTTTAAAAAAAGAGCTTTTTCTTTGTATTTCATTTTTTGTTAAATGTCAGTTTAATGCTACTAAAGAGTGCTTGCTACTAAAAATAGATGTAACCATTGTAAAATTAAGAAGAAAAAATTATAGCAAAGAACACTTCCTCTTGATTGTATTATGCTAAAACAAGATGTAATGAATCAAATGATGATCACTATTGATTTAATTGATTAAATGATAATCATTATTGATTTATACGACAGGGTTTATGATTTTTTTTCCACAACTACTAATTGTTTTAATTTAACTATTCGAGAAAAGGAAGCGTTACAGTTGAGGAAGAAATGAAATGGTGCTGCTGCTACTGCTACTGCTGCTAGAAGTACCCTTTTATTTAAAGTATTAAATTCAACTTTCATATATATAATTATTTTCCTACTTCTAGAAATTAACGAACCAATAAAGTACCTATTTATCATTCACGAGAAGCTATAATTTTATCCATAATTACCCATTCCATTCGCTGTGATGCATTAAGGAAAAGAAAAACGGAAATTTATGGCACCATTTGTAATATTTCATAATTTACCAAATTTTTCATGAACATTTATTTGTTCAAAAAAAATTTACTTTTTTTATCGTTCCAATTATTTTACAACGATGCTACACTTGTTCGGTTGTTGTTGTTGGTTTTTTTTTTCTTAGTTTGTTGGTTTGTTTAGAAAATGAACTCAAATAAAAATCATTAAATTAACATTTGTTCTAATTTCACAATGAACGAAATTTATGGTTTTTGAAAATTTTTTAATTTTATTGCGTAAATTTCACATGTTATTTATTTCAACAAAGAATAATGCAAATTAATTTTGTTTTCTTTTGAGGATTTTTTTTGGAGAAAAAAAACAGATGGTTTTCTCCATCTTCTAAGTGTGATTTCAGGCGTTGATTTATCGTTAATTGTTTAGGCTTCAAATTAATTACTTTTCCTTCCAACAAGTCATACTTGAAAATGATGATTATCTTATCCTAGCACAACCATTTGGCAACATTTCAAGAAAATAATAATAAAATATTGTCGTTATCGTTGTTGTTGTTGTTAATGAAGTGTCATTGTTGAAAAGAATTTCAAGTGTTATTCAAGTCCCATCGATCCTTTACATTTCGACTGTGAAATTTTTTAAATGTCTAGTGCATTTTAACTATTCTTCTGTATGCCTTTTTTAAATTAGCATTCCTTATTTTAGTTTTATACGACTCTACAAATGATCCATCTTTTTTATAACTTTCAATTTTCATTGAACATCCTGGAATTCTAATGCTATTTTATGTTTATTCTTTCATTTAAAATTTTTAATATTATCACAGTCGTTGGAAGTATCTTTTTATTGCACGAGAAGCTAACTAATTTTTATTGGTAGTAATTTAACATTACGAAATTTTTGCAGTAAATAAGATCACAAGTGCTTTTTAGTTTTTCAAATTTATTTAATAAATTAGTTCAAGTAAGTAAGTTGTGAAATGTGCGAAAGGTTGGAGTTCTGAAGCAGTTGAAAGTTTGCATAAAGGGCGACGATCAGTTGATTGATTTAATAGAATTTAATTTTTATTTTTGTGTTTTTTAAATAACGCATAAGATGACGTCGTAGCTTATTTTCACGTTGCATTTTGCAAAGAGAAGAAATAAAAAGAATGCATTATCGTTTGAGAATTTAATTTTTAAAATTTCCTACAGCTGGGACAGTACAGGCTGCGAATCCGGTATTGTATTGCACGATAGAAGTAGTGAGATCAGTGAAGCATCACAGGATAATATTTTGGACGAAGTTGTGAAGGGTACTAACTGGTATGTCTATTATTATTATTATTATTATTATTGTTCTTTTTTTCAGATTTTTTTTCATTGTCGGTCGTAAAATTCACATAACATAGCACTTTTTGCATCAGTTAGGATGCTTAATTAGTAAATAGATAGCTACATTTTATTATTGTGATGCCGAAAGGAAAGGTTTAGCTTACTAGTTTGTTATGTGAAATAGCTTATAGAAAATTGGAAAGTCGAACTTATTAATTTTTTAGTTTTAAAGCTGAACAACGGAGATATTCAAATGTTTATGATTTTTTCCTTAAATTTAAGAATTGTTGGAATATAAGGTGATATTTAATGATTGCTGCAGTTGAAATATCTCACACAATTTCCATTATTTTCCTTCAAATGGCAAAAATTTTAGTTTATTAATTTGAGATTGGATATAGACATGTCGGAAGAGAGCACGGTAACCAACATGTATCGTAAAAATACTGTAAAATGCGGTATTTTTTTTTGGTGCATAATGATTTGTCATTAGTAAAAAATAAGGCCTTTTTTTCATTTATAACTGAAATTTCATATAAGAAGTATAGTTGAAAAATGAGATTGAAATTTAGAATAGCGTATTATAAATGGTTTGATCAAATTTTGATACTTCATAGATAATAGGAGTTTTGACTTTTTTATATTTCGTTTAAACTTTTCTATATTTTTTGTATTTCGCTATATTTTGGACGAAAACATTTTCTCATCTAATAAATGATAAAGAGAGAGAGAGAGAAAGGGAAAGAGAGAGGAGGCATAAATAATGTTTGAAAGACAAAAGCGCTTATTGTGTTTTATTTGGGTGAATTATTAAAAATAGGGATTGATGAAAGAGATGAAATTGTGATAGAATTATGTGTGAGAGAATAGTATTCGAAATAAAAGAAAGTAATCTTAGAGAGGGAACTTTTAGGTGACGAACAATAATTTAATTATTTTATTTTTTATTTCAACTTTATTTTAGCTTTCTCGCATCATCTTCTTTTCTTTCACCCTTTTTGTTTTCTGCTCGTTAAATTCATTTCGAATATTTTTACTATTCGCATAAGCTTTAAGAGGATAGCAAATTCAATTTCAACTTGTAAAAGGGAGACAAATTAATAAATGCAGCATTTTTTATTCATATAGCGTGAATGGCGCTAGAAGAACTAATTCCATCCCGTTTATGTGACACTTTTATTTCTTTTTTCTTAAATTTTTGAAATTTAAATACTTTCTCTCGCACCATCATTGTAAATTAGTAGTATGGTGTAGGCTATCGGCCGCAAAAAAAAAATCTGACTATAACGCTATTAATGATAATGGCGATAGCAACACGATAAAAATTAGTAATAATAGTCATAAGAGTTGAGGAAGCAAAAATCTCCATATGAGAGTTGCGATAATTGAAATTTAATTTACCTGTTAGTTTTTTTGATCTGATTTTTTTATCATTCTATAATTGAGAATCATTCTCATTAGATCATCTCTTAAATCATCATCTAGGTGATAACTATTTACCATTTACGGCGCATATTTTAACAGTTTAATCGTATCACATGTACCATGTTCATTAATTGTTTCATAAAATCGATAATATTTTATTTCAACTAATTTTTCAACTTGTAATAAATTAATTATTCATTTTTTTCTTTCAAAATTTATCCATTTATATTAGAACATTTGATTAAAAAAAAATGTGCATTGCGTTGATATTAATCTTGCGTTTGTTTTTTTTGTAGCTGTAGTTTCTTTTTTTTGATTAAATGATATTTACAAAAGCAGTATTGTAAATTGTTTTTTTAAAGTTTAACTTGATGTAGAAACGGTTTAAATGCTTGAATTACCTACTGATAGACATGAACATTTGAGTAGTTATGATATTTGAACGATTCACATTTAAATAGTTTTTTCTAATTTCATTTATCCGTCAACTTCATGTCTGCGTGGAAGATGGTAAAATATTTTGAATGAAATAATTTTTTTGTAGAATAAAATTTTTAAAGAAAAAAGAAACTGAAACTTCAAAAAAGCGTTTAAGTGAATATTTGATATCTTTTTATCAAATATTTATAACTAGTAGGAAATGAATAAATGGAAATGATTAAAACTGTGGTAAAATCTAAATTATTATAGGATTGTTAGAAAAAAATGAAATAAAACGTTGAAAAAGAATATTCAAAATCAGTTATAATTAATTTCTGAACTAAATTTAAAAATTTTTTACTTTATTCAAAAAAATTTTCTTCATTTAAAAATTATGTTGGTGTAGGGGAAGTTTAGCTGTTGAAATTTTTGTAAAATTTTTAGACAACTGCAACAGACATTGTATTAGTTTTGTTGAATTACCCTATAATGTTACAGTATCACTTTGTTGTTGTTTGAAATTTCCAAATTTATTTCAGTGTAACAACAACAACAACAGCAACAGCCACCATGTCTTTAATGAATGTGAATAATAAAATTAATGTAAGTACAAATGGATGTAGCAATGGTAACTCAGGAAAAGCTGAAAAAGGCGCATTTCGTCCGGTCACCAGAAGACGTTATAATCAGAGTGAACTAAATCACCGGGTAAGATAATGTGCTTTTTTTTTCGTTTTTTTTTTGCTCCACATCTTTCTCATATCTCTTCATCGTTTCTCTCTCTCTCTCTCTCTCTCTCTCTTGCACTTCTCTTATCACTTATTATTTACGTTTGAAACATCCATACTTTACGTGAAATTGTTAATTATTCAAAAAAAAAATTTATAATAAATGAATCCAGTAACTTATTAATTGATAATCCTACTATTACCTTACTACGACTACTACTACTACTACTGCTACTACTACTAATATGGATTGCGTGATTGTTTAGAAAATGATTTAGTAAAAGATGTGTATAATTTCTAATGATATTACATGTCATCTTTTCGTCTTCTGCTACGAATAATCCAATTGCTCGTCCAATTTTCTCTTCTCTTATCTATAAAAGAAAGTCGTTGTAAATTACGCACAGCAGGTGGTTGAACAATAATGACAGTATGAAATGGTAATGGACAAGTGGGAATGGTTTGGTTACATTTTTCTGACAATCGACATATCATTCCAGAAAATCATGTATATCATCCTGTTTATTCTTCACTCATCATCATCCATTTCAAAATTTCCATCAAATGATGTCATCTAACTCGTACTTTGTGTCGTTTGAATTAGGTTTTTGTTCTATGGTAGTAGTAACAGTAACAGCTGAAATGGTCTGAAATTTTTTGGAAAAAAAAAATTTTTTTCAAGAAAAGAAGGAAGAAGAAGAAGAAGGGAAAGGCTTGTAATAAGCAGAAAAGAAAAAACGAAATATTTTGATTTGAAAAATTGGAATTATCCTCAAGAATTAAAAAGACAAATTTTTTGTTTTCTTCCAAAAATTTCTTCCTTTTTTAAAACATTTTAATAAATAATTTTTGCAGTTATCATATTAGCTATGATTGTTATGGGCTTCTCAAGAACTCTTTCTCTTTTTTCCTTAGCATTTCCTTCATTGTTTTTAATTAAAATATTGTTGAAATTTTATTACGAACGATTTCAAATTATTTGACTAATATTATTAGTGCATTCTTAATATGACCAAATATTTGCGTTATTCATCCATCGATCATGCCATTTCATCCAATCATATCCTAAAACATAATAATCCAATATCATTTAAACCTATCCGGATTATCTTTCTTTTTTCGTGTTTTAGTCGGAGGAAGATTAGTTGCTCACACTAGTGGTGTATGTATCGATGATATGTTTAAGTTTAAAGTTTTTGTAATTTTAATTTCACCTAATAATTTCATCGGTTACTGTTTTTGGTTTGTACGATACCAATTTATCATTCTATCGTTAACCAATTTATTTTTTTTTTTAGTCATAAAATGCATTGGATAGCTTTCCTACCAATTTACTATAATTTTCATTTCCATTTTTTTTTCCTCCTCCAATAAAAATGACACAATGTTGATTGTTGCTGTTAGCGGTAGCGATAACGATAGTAACCTGTGTTTAGCGCTAGTGTCTTTCAATTTAAAAGTTATAAAAGTGGCGCCGTTATGTTGCTCTTTCATCTTTCGTTGATAATTGTTAATTATTGTTTGTCCTCTAAAATTTTTCCTCAATTTCAAATTTCATTCCGATCTGTTTCAGTCATTTCTACCATTTTGTTGCTCGTGTAAAACGAGTGACATCGACCGATTATCTCCAATGGATGATGATAGATAGTGTGGATGAGTGATGAATATTTTTTATTTTTGATAACCAAGAAAATTTCATTGCTCAACCGAATGTCATTCTTTTGTATTTCTTAATATTTAAAAAATTTATGACAATTTCATTTCCTCTTCCTCTTTTTTTTTCTGTTTTTATTTTTACGTAATTTAGAGGGAAAGAACTGTTGCTATTATTAGTCACTTAGTATTATTGATTAATTGTAAAGGTGTTAATTGCATGGAAGGATTCTTCCATAAAGCTAATCGATTTCAGTGAAACTGAAGCGGAAATTTCAATATTTGTGTGTATGTGTGTGTGTGTGTGTTTTGGAACATTTTAATTAATTTGATCAACGATACGAAACCTTAATAGACCGTTCAGATCATGAAATTAATTAAAAGTAGGACTGTGAAATTTGTGGAGGAGCAGTGTATTCATTCATTGATCAATCAAATCCTCAATCAATGTGATTGTTATTGCTGATAAATACTATTTTACTCTTTCATATTCTAATTTTTTTCAACTTTTTATTAAAATATTAAATGATAAAGTAATTAATGAACATCAGCAATTAAATTAAACGATGAAATTTTTTAGGATTCTGGAACGATGATTAGTAAAAATATTGCATGCGATTTCGTGCTTAATAATAACAATCAGTTACAACAATCAACAGGAATGGCAAATAATAGTAATCACGGAATAATTGGTGAGAAACGTCGATATGAAAGTATTGGAACAAAATTACGTTTTGGTCGTGAAACGTCGAAGTCACCAGTCTCACCTATTGCTACTCGTCTTCGTAGTTACAACAGTAAGTTATTATTTTTATCAATGTTCGATTGTTTTGTGAAAAAAGTGAAAATTTGTTAGTCGGAATGGATGAGATTGATGAAACAGAGTACTGTTTGTTTACGCTCCTTTGGAAGGATTATTTGTTAAACGTATTTTAATAAATTTTTGTGAATAACAGAAAAAGAGGTATGTAAATAAAATGAATTTATTGATATGAGAAAATTATGAATGCAATTTATTATATTATTAGATAGTGGTAACAATGGTGACGGCTCACGTGAAACACTTGTTGCGGCACGTCGACAACCAGTAAGAGTGATTATTCACAATCCTGGTGTTCGTCGTTCATCATTAGCTTCTACAACAGCTAACAACCATCAAAGTCATCAACAGTCGAATAAAAGTGATTCAGCGAATGAATTGGATGCATTACCAACACATCCATTAAAACGTGGTCGTATGATTAGTACTGGTCGACCATCGTTAGATTTTGAAAAAATGCGAGAGGTTAGCAATTGGTTTTTTGCAAGTAAAAGATGAATTGGATAAATGTGATAAAAAATTAAGGGCTAAAAATTATAAATTGAAAATTAACAAATTAAAATTTTTCACTCAAACTTTTTTTTCCTCATGGAACTATAATTGAAGTATCAATTTATCGTAGTAATTTTTGATTTACATCAATAATCATTCTATCATATGATAGAATGAATAAACAAACAGCTAAATATGAATTGTAATATATGATCACTCAGTGAAAAAAACTCACCTGATTGTTTCATTGATCATTTCATCGGATAAATAAGTATTTTCATAATTAAAAAAAAAAAACTCTATGGACTAAATTACTCATATTTTATTGTAGCGCTTAGTGGTAAGCAATGTTTGTGGCATTGGATCTCAAGAATTTGTCGATTCAGCGATGGGTAGTAGTGATAAAGATATTGAGAAACGAAAAGTAAGCATTTTATTTTATGCGAATTCTTTATTAAATTATTATTATATATAAATTGATTAAATTTTCTTAACTAAGGAAAAATTTCATTCGTAATTTAATTAGATGAGAGTTAATTAGATGCTGTTATATGGTTGCAATATGCTGACTAAATTGCACTTCCATAATTTAGCTATTGTTTAGATTAAAATTATGTCGTGCAATCTTCATTTTCCTCCGGTCAATAATGTCATCCATTAAGGATGGAGTAGGAAGAGAGTGTTACCAATCGGTCTTTTACCATTTCTGATATTAAAAGAAGGAATACTTTTGCAGCAGGATTGGGCGCTAACAACTTTTACCTCAGGCGGACGTCGCTGTCCACAACAGCAGCAGATGCGCTGCCAACAAACCGATTGCACATTCCGACCCGTCGATTGTGACGGTACACAAACGGGTTGTGTTGGTGGCGGTGGTAGTGGTAGTGGTGGTGGCGGTGGTGGTGGCGGTAGCAGTGGTGGTGGTGGTGGTAGTAGTAGTAGTAATGGTGACCAATGATTTGTCACATCATGATTTCAGGCTCAGGTGAACCAGACAATCTTTTCTTTCCCTTTTTTTTTCTTATTTCCCTCCCTCTCTTGCTTTTTGTTCCTCTCTCTCTGTCACCAATATTCCTATTAAAAAGTAAAAAAAACTTTTATTTTATTTATCTGTTTTATTGCTTATTTTCTATTTCTTTTTTTTGAGCAAAAATTTAGACAAATTAAAATTTTTTGAATTAAAAATTATATGCATAGATATATAATACGTAGGCGGTATCCTTTCAAGCAGACAGAAATCGGCAATTACTGTAAGGAAGTGTTCTTGTTGTTAATTTTATACCATTATCACCATCACTATCATTGTCATTATCGTTATCGTTATCATTATCACATTTTTATTATCCATTTACTTACTCATTTATGAAGTGTTTTTCGAAAATTTCAACAATTTTTTTAACATGGTTTTTTTTGCCATTCTTTCGAACTTCTGTACTTTTTATCGATTGTACTTCTGCATTTTTTTTTGTCAGAAACAACTTTTCAGGATATTCCAATTTAATTATTTTCTATGATAGTTGTAGGCGTTTCAATGTGATTTTGATATCTGCAACAAATTTGCACCTACTCAAGCAATGCCTTGTAAACCATCTCTGTCTTCCGCACTGCTCCCTCTTACTCTACTAAAATTCATATTGATTGAGTAATAAGGTTCAAATTGCTAGGAGTTTGAAGTTATTTTTTTCAGGCAAAGGATTAAAAACCGTATAATTAAATTAAATTTTAATTTAATCTGAACTAAACTTTTTCTAAATAAGAGAAGGATAGCCAATTCTGTTACCACCCAAATTAACGATGTTTGTTTTTTCTTTTGCTTTATTGCTATGGCTTAATTTATTAGCTTATGTAAAAAGCCTTTCATTGAGTTAGTAAGAAGCAAAAAAAAAATCATTAGGCTTTTAAAATCTGTCGCAGATTATGATGTACATGCTTTTTCGGAGTATATATTATATATATTCATTTCAAACTTTAACTTTTCTTTTTTTTCTTAATGATAATATCATCATCATCATCATCCATTTACCTCTTCCCCACTCACTCAAATTCATAGGAGTAAAAGTGAAAAAAAAAAGGAAAACGATAATGAATATGTGTAGTTTAAACGAAGGAAAAAAAACAACAACAATAACAAATTTCCTTTTTTTTTGTTTTATTTTGAGTTTTATTTTGATTTAAAAATTATTTTACAAAAGTAACAAGATAGTAGGGAACAGTGTTCTCTAAAACAATGTGTATTCTGTATTTTAGATAGGATATCACGAAGTCGATTTGCTCAAGGTATCAGCTCATGTTTCACATTGTTTTATTCAAATTTTTTTCCTAAAAAAAACAAAAAAATCATTAGCACATACATATCACTAAAATTACAACGATGAGAAAATGTTTCAGTGAAGGTAAAAGCATGAACTGATACTAGCATTGATAATATTCTTAATCATTTTTATCAATGCATCATTAAACCACAGTTATGGCATATTTTGATATTTTTTGCATCAGTTCATGTATATGCATATATCAATTAGTAAATTTCATTTTGAAAAAAAAATTTTTTGTCCTTAAATTGTAAACATATAATCAAAATATGCTAGGCTACCATTACATTGTTATTATTGTTTTCGCGTCGTGATCTCCTCACATTGTATGAGCATATCTGTTCCTCTAATTACAAAATGTTTTTTCCTTTTTTAAAAAAACCCAACAAAAAAACAAAAAAATAAAAATAAAAAAAAACAAAACACAGCAGGAAAAGACGAGGATTAAGATTGGAAAAATTTCCTCCTTTTTTGGTTTGTTTGTTTGTTTGTTTGTTTGTTTTGGAATTTTCAAAATTTTTAACATTTTATTAAAATTATTTTCTTTTTCCTTTTTTTCCCTTTTTTCTCTCATTCTCTCTCCCAAATTATCATTATATACTATTTGATGATTGATTATTAATTAAATATCCGAAATATTTGAATTACTCATCCATTTTTCTCTCTCTCTCTCTCTCCCTCTGTTTTACCCAACCGTATATATACCATGAAAAATGTTAATTCGTCAAATTTCTCTCCTTTTGTACTTCATTTTGTACTACTGTATGCCACTATTTTTGCTCTATGTTTTTTTTAATTCTTTTCTTGTTTTTGAACTCTTCAATTCTTCTTATTCCTCTTTGTTTATCTTCAATGCTTTTTGATGCATAAAGAATTGAAATAGCAAAAGCATTGTTTTCAGAGATAAATTTCAGTTCACTTTCTTTAACAGTTTGCTTTAATTGCATCATTCTGAAATTCCCAAGAAATGGAATGTGCAACGATGAATATTTTTGCTAAAGTAATTGACAAGCATAATTGATGATAGGAAGTAAACTGTTTAGTTATTTTTGTAAATAACTAAACAGTTTACTTTTTTTCTTTTTTTTTCGTTTTAAATTCCCTCCATTTTTTTCCACCAATTTTCTTCCTTTTTGATCACATTTTTCATTTTCATTTAAGACATTTTCCTCATGTGCTTGCTTCTTTTTTGCATTTTAGTTTCCTTTTCCTCCTTTTCATCTTTAATTTCATTTTATTTTTTGATTTCATGGAAATTCCTATGAGGAAATTAGAGAAAATGATTATGATATTGCTCTTTTTTTTTTGCACTAACGTTCTTTAAGGTTGAGTTTTCTTTTTTTGTTATTTAAAGGAATTTTGCCTATTTAAAAATTATTCCTTTGTTAATTGAATTTTAACAAATTCATAAATGTCTTCATGAAAATAAAGTGATACTAATATTAAATGAGAAAAGTTTTACATGTATTATTTTTATTACTGTTCATTGAATGAAGTGAAATTGCGAAGTTTTTTTTTCGCGTAATTATTTTTTCCGTTATTAACTATTCTGATGACTTTTGCAACTTTATTTTTCATTCCTACTACACTGTTATTACTCTACCACTACTGCTACTACTAATTTATTACCACTAAATTTCATTGGTTTTCAAATTTTCTGCCTTTTTTGTTTTCTTTCTCCACCAACCCCTGTACACTTTCAACAATCATTTCCACCACCACTGATAACACAAATTTTGTTTTGTTTCATTTTCTTTGAGAATTGTTTAGCTATGCACGGAAATCTTTTCACATACCGCATCTCATTCATATCCGATCCGATTTAATTAATTAATTTATTTATTCAATGAAAATTGCCAATTCAAGATTATTAAAGCAAAAGCGTTGAGCTCTTGGTGAACAAGTGAATAATGAGTGAAGAATATAAATTTTAATAAAGAAAAAAAAGGAAGCATTAACACTCCGGCATACATACAAAAACATGAAATGCAAGCTTGATGCATCATTTGAAGTGTTAGGCTAATTTTATCACATTTTTGATAAATTTTAAAAATTGAAAAAATGAAATTAAAATAAGGATTGCTTGCATTATATCACTAATTGAACGTTTTTTTCTTTTTTTTTTTGCTATAGCATACATTTTAAATGCATTACATACGATTTTAGCACAACTGAAGGACATGTGATTTTTAAGGCGCCTCTCCTCATTTCACATTTCAGCACCTTTTTGTGGCGTAAATTTTATTGCATTTTACAAAGCTTTTTTTTCCACAATCATTAGTGAATGATTGTTGATCGATCGATCGATCAGTCGTCAAACGATTGCTGGCCGATCAGTAAAGAGAAAAAAGAGATGTATGAAAATAAAATGTGTGAGTGAAATGTGTTAGCGTTGAATTCAAACAACTTGATGCTATCACTTTTGCTACTCCAAAATATTTAGCTGAACCTGAATTACGAATAATTGAAACAATGATATCATTATCGTGCTACTGAAGAAAGTTAAATTTTGACGGTTTCAAAATTAATTCTAAAAGTTGGAACTTTCAATTGAAGTTTTATAATTTGCTACACGTAAAGAACACTATGTAGTAATATAAAGGATTAATTTAAAAAATTCACATAAACCTTTGTCTTTCCAAACAATTCAGTGAAATAATAAATATACTAAATTTACTTTTAAATTTAAAATAAATTAAAATTTCATAAGTTATTCAGCATTTAGCAGGAAAGTTTCTCTCCAAAAATTTGAGTACTAATGAAATATTTTGAATGAGAGGCATCACTGTTCCGTTGTTCCGTTTTTTTTGCGGCACTTAATTGAAATGTTCATCTTTTTTTTGTCGTATGCTTTTACATCCATCTACTTTATTTACAAAATTAAATTTGAATTAAAAAGTTTGAAATTAAACAGTCGAATTTTACCTTTAATTTATTTATATTTTATCAAATTTAATTTTATAAATATATTCATTTATCCTGCGCGCAACATTTCTCGTGAGAATTTCATAATCGTTTTGAAGAGAACTATGACTATCATTTCGTAGAATTGCTTGCACGTGTGTGTGTGTGTGTGTGTGTGTGTGTGTGTGTGTGTATGTGGGTGTTTTGCCAATAAATGTATGATTTTCAAAATTCAAAGCTATCGAGCTTATTTATTTCAACATATGGTAGTCTGTCGGTATAAGCTGTAATCACTGATAACAAAGCAGCAGGAGCAGTCTGTTAGATCTATTTAGATTAATGATAGTCAAATGTTCCTGCAAAACCTAATAGCTGCTGGAGCCTTATTTTGAGATGAGGAGAAAATTCATCTTTTCGCTTCTTCCCAATTTCATCACGTCTTGATTTCACGTATGCAAAATAATAAGTCTTCATTTCACGTGCGTAAAAATGATGAGTCTTCATTTCACATATGGAAATGTTCACAGCATAATTTTACGACGGTGTTCGGCATATGTTAAAAGAAAAAAAAAAAAGCAAAGCAAAAGAAGGAGAAAGTTTTAACAATATTATTCCATCACATTGTATTAGAAAAATTTCATAAAAACAGTTAATTAAATAATTACTAGCAAGAAAGTGCTGGAAATAAAATTATCCCACTCATTAAGTGCACTAGAAAATTGAGAAAGCTAAAATCAAACAAACGACACTGATGAAGGCATAAATCATTTTGCAATTTGAAATTTCTCAGAGTTTTTCATTTCGTTTTTTTCATTTTTTTTTTGTTAAAGCTAAATCAATGATTGTTCATTCTTCCTGTAAAAAAAATGCCTTTGCAGAGACCGATTGATGAAGACAAAGAGAGAATGAATGAGTAATGAATGGCGCGGTAATACCATGTCGGTATTTTTCTAACAAAAAGAGGAAATTTTTAAAATATCTCCGCAATGCTTCTTCCAATTTCACGAGCATCATTTTTGGCTCTCCTTCACTCTCCAATGATTTATAAATTATCATCATTTACTTTGTGAGAAAAAAAAGAGCGAAAAAGATTTAGCAACTAATGCACCAAATGATTGAAAGTAAAAACTTTTCGCGCATTCAAAAAAAATTTTAGCTCAAAATTTGTTGAAAATTTATTGCTATTTGTTGTGATGGTGGTGGTGTTAGAGGAGGATAAAGTAAATTTAAACAATGTGCAACTAAATTTCAGTCATTTAATTTCTACAATGGATGATAATGATGATGATAACATAATGTACAACAGATAGTAGTTCAATTAGTAATTCAGGAGAACGGCAAGATCATAAAGGAAGGGAGCAAAATGAAAATGGAAGTGTTTGCATATTTGATGCAACAAATGCTACACATTTGTTGCATCAGCGACACAAACATTTGAAATTTATCAAAATTTCTTTTCCACGACTGATCATCTCAAAAAAAGGGAGAAAAAAAAATATCGAAACCGTTGCAAAATCATCCAACCTTTTAGAGGTGCTAAAA
This sequence comes from Litomosoides sigmodontis, assembly GCA_963070105.1. Classification (NCBI taxonomy): domain Eukaryota; kingdom Metazoa; phylum Nematoda; class Chromadorea; order Rhabditida; family Onchocercidae; genus Litomosoides; species Litomosoides sigmodontis. The sequence continues at coordinate 1,711,099 of OY718808.1, forward strand.
TGATGTAGAAGGAATGAGTGGAAGAGGATAGATTGGCACTAATGTTGTTGTTAATTGGTGATAAAACGATTTGCAATTATCGCACACCGTCAGAAAAATTAAAATGAAAACTTTTCAGAAATTAACAATTTCCAAATTTGCATTTAAATGGAGTTCTGAACGAGTAAGTAAGTAACACTTCCAACTTCTAATATCGCAAAAAGTAAAGGATAAAAAGGAATTTTTTTTCCAACAATTTTGCTTGCTGTTACTTGTGCCATGGAATCATATCATCAATTAATTGCATGAAATTTAGAATGCAAAAAGAATTGACAGCAACAATTCCCTAATCTGAGAGTATTCCTCAATTACTGAGTGAAAAGAGAGGAAGAGAGAGAGAGAAAGAGAGAGAGAGAGAGAGAGAGGGGCGCAACAAATTTTGCATACTATTTAACAATTTTGCATACTATTTAACCTTCGTTAAATTTCTGAAATGACAACCCGTCACAGTAATAATCTATTTTTGATGACATTTGATTACACAAAATTAAATTTTCCTTTAAAATAGTCCTATTTTCATGGCCACACCACACACACGCACACACACACACACACACACACACACACGCATAAAATCATGGTACAAAGAAGGGGATCAAGGAGAGGAGTTTCTCCCTCTTTTTTTTTCATTAAAAATGCTAATTAAAACTTTGCAAGAGATTTTTTGAATTTCTAAAATAACAATCAAAGATCACAAGTGCTATAGTTATCATCATCAATCATACACATACCATACAATCTTCATGGGAAATCCATCTTCAATGATTGGAAAGGAAAAGAAATGAAACGAATTTCCAACCGGCACACTCATTTATTCAATCAAGCATTTTACATTCATTCATTCATTCATTCATTCATCTCTTTCCCTTTCCTTCCCTCTCCCTCTCTCTCTCTCTCTATCTCTATCTCTGTTTCACTAATTTGCGTTAGGAGTAAAGTTTTTCTGATTCAATGGGGATTGAATGAAATGATGACAACAATTTTGAGTTAGCGTAAGCTATTGAACTCATTTATTTTTTTCAGCCTCATTCTTGAAATGAATTCTTTTTGAATTTTTCAAATTTTTCAAGAAAATAAAACTTTTTCAGATAATTGGCGCAGTCGAAAATCTCCTACATTAAATGATCTAAAATTTTGAAGTTTTCATTAAGAAACTTTATTGGTGTATTAATGTTCATATCAACTTAATCACCCATTCAACAACTCTCAACTTAATTGAATGAAATTTGATAATAATTGAAAATCTCCTCCGGCCATTTCATTATTTCTCTTTTTATTAAATATTTCTCCTATTACTTGATGAGTTGTAATGTTAACTAACTGTTAACAGCACAAATATTACTCTCATTTTAAATTTAATTTAGGGATTCATTTAGGAATAGCGCTAAATGAACTATTTTATGATATGCTCTGAGATGATGCGATGTGATATGATAAGAGATGTGTGATAAGCGAATTCCACAATTACTATCGCTGCGTGATCATTTTGCGAAATAAATTCTTAGCCTACGAAGTAAAGTATTGGATTCACCTTGCATAAGCCATTTCCGGTTGAGTATATAGCAGTGATAGGATTGAGCTGATATGTGCAAGTGATATGTGATGCTATCAATGCCGCAAAATTTTTATTTCAAAAAGAAATTTATTGCACGAACTGCTCTGTACAACTAAGCAAAACTTAAAAACACATTCTCTCATTAAACTATTTCACCTTTTTTTTTTTATTTTTTAGTGAAATATTTTACATTCATATAACTTTAGAGTACCAATCTCTCATGAACTGAGAGAACTAAGGAGTGAAAATTGTTATTTTTTTTTGCATAATTTTACACTGACACATATTAATCTTACGAATAATAATAATTCTCATGCGTATTTTGGGAAATTTTAATTTTTTTAAAACTAATCGTTTGATGATTAAAGTATGGATAATTTCGACACAGTGAGAAAGCAATGGAACGTTTCGCAATAGCTAAGAATGCTGCATAATTTTCACTTTAATTAATTAGAACGAACTACTTCTATCTTTTAGGAGAATATTTGTTTTGCTAATTCCAATAAATGTTCATTTATTATTGTTTAAAATTCACTGATTTAACTAACTATCGTTGATGTGAGATTGACAGTTTACATTCCACAACAAATGCAATTTGCAGTAGTAGTAGAACAATTTTTGAGGTGAATTTAGTTCGAAATGATCATGACTCACTGGAGGTGAGTTCCGCTACAGTGGTTCCTTCCTGTGCTTCTCCAGCTGCGGTGCTGCTGCAAGAAGCGAAGTGACGGAAGGAAATTAATCATTGGTCAAGTAAATGTGAAGTGAAAAAAACCAGAAAAAAACACCTACTCAGCTCCATTTCCACAAACAATCTTTCGGTACGGTCCATAGCAGATGTACGGATAAGGTGGACATTGACAGCTTCTTCGCATGTGCAACGGACATGAGTAAAGCTTCCAACAAAGTAAATAGCTTTTGCCCATTGAAACAGCAGTAGCTTGTTGATCAACACCGTCTGTAACGCCGGCCATCGAGTCGTCGTCGTCCGTTAGCGATTGTCCATCTGTTGGTGCCAGTGTTTCAACGGCCAATTCAGTGGTTGGCATAGCTGTTGTATCTTCTACTGTTTCTACAAATGCAAAAAGCACACAAAATAATTCCTTCCACAAAATACTTCAATTTGAAATTTTCATGCAATTATCTTCTTCACATGCATTTTTCGGTGATTTAGTTTAGCATATCAAATTTTCTCACTTTCTTTTACGTATTTTTACTTGCAATTGCAATTTAGATTTACATATCTCATTTGTGGTGTTATTCGTCTAGGAAGATCAAACAGTGAACGAACAGAACAGACTTACCATCTTGGCCCAATACAACAATTGAAAAAATTTCGATTACAATTACGCCGATAAGTTGCAGTTGCATTCTTCAATTCGTAAATTCATTCTTCATTCTCAATGCTATTTATAGTAAGTTGTTGTTTGTGTTTTCGCAAAGCGCTCTGTATTTTGATGGCATCACTGATCCGATTAATTCCTGTCAGTGTACAAAAATTGTCCAATACTTCTTCTGTAATTTGTTGAATCGAACTTGTTCGAAATGTTACATAACTTTAGCGGCTAATTTCATTTTGATATTTCAATCAGAAAGCAAGCTATCAGAGAGGCAAACAAATTCATTGAATGTTAACAAAGCACTGATAACAGCACAATTCTTATTTTGATATGCTTCAACGATTGTTGCTATAATTCGTTCATTAAGCATAGATTTTTGTTATACCTTACTTATCACTGTTTGGAACAAATATCTTAGAATCTTCAAATTAGGTCGAAATGTAAAGTTTAGTTCGGTGTAATAATTTAATTTGAATGTGTTTAAATTTCTTTGAAATGGAATGAATTTGTTAATGCTGGTGGCACATTTTAATAAAAGGAAGAAATTATATTGATTTCGATTTGGAATTTCTATTTTATCGGTAATTTGATTGCAAAAATTTTCATTCAAAATTCTCGGCGGAGCAATAGGTAAAACATTCATTTCTTCGTCATTCTTAATTAGTATTCAATTAGTGAATTTCGACATAATGTTTATCATTTAAATGCAATAATCTAAACACTATCAAATGCGCAAAACTTTCTAATTAATAGCAAATTCCTCTTTCGTTAATCAATGTTTGATCAAACTGTGAGCACCTGATTTTCACTCATTGAATTCCATTCACCTCATTGATTTTCTTTATATCTTTCAGTAAATGATAGCAATTAAGTAAGCTGGGAAAGTTAGTGAGTAATTCAATCTCAATTACCGCCTTTCAAAGTGTTAAATTATCTTCCTAACTAAAGTTACCACATTTCATACAGTTTTATCAATCAACTAAACCCTTCGCTTGTAACTGCCAAGCTGTTAATAGTAAGAAAAATAATTAGAAATAAGCGGAAATTTGAGTTGTTGAAATATTTGACGATAAAAGATGTCTTTGTTTCACTTACATTACCACTGCTGTAGTTTATGTTTACATGAAATTTTATTAATGTATTTCTCTCGACAAACAGATAGTTTGGTATTTTAATGGGAATTAATATTTTGCTCAATTAGATTAATTCATTTGTTGTTTCCGCAATTTGTCAGTTATTAACATTCATTCATCAACTTTCGAATAATTATTCATATTGTGCAATTGTCCCAGATTATTTCAAATGTACAACTTTAGTAGCACTTAAGCTCATTGAGCATTTTAATTTGAAATATTTGAAACCATCAAAGAGCAAACAAAATTGTGGGACAACGACAATTCGTTTACTACGAAAATATGCTAATTTTGCAATTGACCATCGATTATGTAGCAAATTGTACTAGTTCAGAAGGCAAAAATGAGAAATTTTTCTACGACAATATTTCCACTATTTCTATGCTATTCAACGAAAAACTAACTACTCCTTTTTGCTGGCAAATAACGTAAAATGTTTACGTAATTACGTACGTCTAACACTTTCCTAATTGCCTTTTTTTTGGCTTCGTCATCAGTGTAACAAATTATTAAATCATTATTTGTTGTAATGAAACATTCTTTTAATAAATTTCTTTTTGAAATAAAAATGTGCGGCATTGACAATATCACATATCACTGCACCTATCAGCTCAATCCTATTACTGCTATGTGCTACTGGAAATGACTTATACAAGGTGTATTCTATTTCGTTGACAACGTTGAATTGTAATTATGCGTAAATTGGTTCAAAACAATTAAAATAAAAAGGAAATCAAAGCCATCAAGAAATGTATCGCTGTCAATTCACATGCAACATATATGCAAACACATACAACATTACTTTTGTATTATTATTTTTTGAAATAAAAGGGAGGAAATGAGCGGACAGATATGACTCTTTCTCCAGCTAACACGAAATTTCACCGAATCTAGCAGTGAAGCGTTGAGCAGAAAAGTAAGAAACTTCGTAACGAACACTTGTAATTTTGGCCGTATAGTTGGTCTCAATAGAATTATCTGTTGTTTGAGTTTTTTTAATCATCGCTAACACTTAAATCCCTGAGCCTTATAGGAGAAACTTTAGTGTCCATGCATTGAGGTACTTGAAAGAGATATGTTAGCGGAAATATCTGAAAAATATTTGGAGAGTTATGGTAGCTAAAATATCGTTTAACACTAGATGGTCTGCAAATTGTTGCATACAGCGATATTAATATTTGCTGCGACCATGTATGGTCGATGATTTCTGATCTTTAAATTCGTGTTGTGAACACGGTAATACGGGGTAGTAGTCTTAGATGATTGTTGTGAGTTACGTGTTCTGATACGTGTATTGTGCTGATACCTGTATCATTATTTTGTAACCTAAGCACACAGGACGACTCTGCTTCTGTGAAACAAGTTGATTTTTATTCTAACTATTCACATTACAGGAGTTCACATACTTTTTTTTAACCGTGTATTTATACAGGTAATTCAATTAAGTCTACAATATCTCAATTTACATAATTGGTTGCCGTGATATCTATGGACATTTGTGTATTGTGTGATTAAATATGTTAGCTAACATACCGTTTAACATTGGGTCGACTATAGGTTGTTGAATAGAGTGAAAGCGATTAAATGCAGTGTTCACGGATCCATGTTATTAAGCTGCCTCTTTACAGTGCTGTAATTCTTTGGGAGTACTATTCATCATAATTTATTTATCGCTTTTTGTAGATTATGTGCAACTCAACATGAATATTTAGTTAGTAAAATTACACATAAGTTCAAGTGATTTGTAGAGGAATAAAATGGGACTGTCAGATAACGATGTGCAAAAGCAATTGCGACATATGATCGCATTCATTGAGCAAGAAGCAATTGAAAAAGCAGAGGAAGTTGATGCAAAAGCAGAAGAGGAATTCAATATTGAAAAGGTAAGTATTGTATGATCTTTGTCTTAATGAAATTTAAGTACGGTTAAGTACGCAAGTAAAGCGAGCATCATCCTTTTTTGATTTACTTGTCTAAAGCATGACAATGCCTTGTTATGACGGAGCAAGAAGAATGATTTGACTTTTGCGATCAGGGATTTTTTCTTACGAGGTATATACGTGTTCATAATTCAGTTGTCGGCATAGGTCATTATAATGTGAACAATACGAAAATTCTCAGTTGTTTTGCACTGAATTGATTTTTTAGAAAAATCATCCGTCTACGCTAGTTTCTTTCCAGGGTCGTCTAGTCCAGCAGCAGCGAGCCAAGATTTTAGAATACTATGACAAGAAAGAAAAACAAGTGGAGCTGCAAAGAAAAATTCAGAGCTCGAATATGCTCAATCAGGGACGCCTAAAATGCCTGAAAGTAAGAGCGCTCGACGTTTTTGGCGGAACATGTGCATATTATGGGAAGTAATTGCAGGAGTATTTACGGCAGTTAATAGTATTTATAACTGGAATGTGCAACGATGTACACTGAAGCTACAGTCTTTTATGCCGAAAGTATTACTTATTTTCATTTGTAGGCACGTGAAGATCACCTGAATAAGGTTCTGGAAGAGGCGCGATCAAATTTGAGTCAAATTTCCGGAGATTCCGTCAAATATCCATCAATCCTGAAAGGTTTAATCCTACAGGTATTCCTTTTTTTCGCAGTGTATTTGGTATGGAATGCTACTTCTGATTCATCTAAATAGCTTTTGAGGCATTTTCTGCATTCGTTATTCCGTCATTATTTCTTGCAGGCATTATTCCAAGTTCTAGAACCAGAAGTCACATTGCGCTGTCGCAAAGAAGATGAAGTGTTGGTGCAAAAACTCCTACCAGAATGTCTTAATGAACTTGAACAACAGTGGGGTGAGCGTACAAAGGTTTGAAATTTTTTGGCAATTGATCAAGGATGGGTGAGAGCTTCCTTCTTAATCTTCATTAAGAAGACATCCCTTCTTAATGTCCTAAAACGCTCGTGTTTCAATATATGTCAAGTTAAATTTTAAACAGTACGGTGCTTTAGATTTTTGTCTGGTTGATTAAACAGTGACATTACTTGTCCTTTTAGGTAAGAATCGACACGAGCGAATATTTACCGGATGAAAGTGCTGGTGGAGTGGAAATTTCAGCAAAAAATGGTAAAATAATGGTTTCATCGACACTGGAATCTCGTTTAGAATTGATTGCTGCTCAGGTAAATGGTGTTTCCATATCGGAGGGATATATTCAACTTATTATATTTCTCAGCGCTAAGCACTGCAAAGATACTAGCACGATATTTTCTGAGATCATATGAAACTTTCATGCTCTCTGATGCTGTGATCACCAAAGGGCCCAATTTTCATTGTAAAAAAACTTTTCAAGGTTAATGAAAATTACGTTGAATGATCCTTTTTATTACCATTCTTTCCAGTCTTTTTGGAGCTGTACTATACTGAGACTAGTTGGACGATTGCGGTCGTTTATGCATTTTTATTCGTGTTGTCTGAAATTTTGAAGCGTAGTGTTTAACTGTTGGTAATTAGAAAATATTGCAGATTATACCTCAAATTCGTGTTGCTTTGTTCGGTGAAAATCCGAATAGAAAATTCTTTGACTGAAGGTATTACAACAGTCGATGTACACAGCGAACAAAAGTGAAGTTGTTTCTAGTCTGCGCTGCGTTGCATATTCCATGTGATTTCTGTGATAGTTTGTTATTTTAAAGATAGTTTGTTATTTTAAACATTCTGACTGATGATTACCATGCAGTTTATATGGCTTACAATGATTTGCTTTATTTTGTTATATTTTGCAAATACTTAACAGCGAACTTTTCCTCTGTCTAAGCATGCCGTGTTTCTAGCCTGTGGGAGCACTATAGCGAGTATTTGTATGGTTTTTCATGAGTATGTTACTAGCGGATATTTTATTTGTTGCTGAAAGAAATTGTTCATTCATCTTTTTTATCCTGTCCAGTCATCGTATTGTACAGTATTATCATTGTGATTATGGTGTTATTAGTGGTATAAGAATAGTGGTAAAGCCAACGTTTTTTCTTAGTTTCCTCCTTGGTCGAAATATTCCGAATGTTTACCGAAATTACGTGCTTGTAAAAACTGGAGCAGGGGGTTTGCGGGATGGTAACAGGCTGAAATTGTATGGTTTCCTGCTAAACACGTAAACAAGTAGTATTGGCATGATTTTATGTCAATTTCTTTCTCGAAGAGTCTACTTGCATGGCATTAGCTGTGTGCGCCAGATTAGGTACGAATGGTTCGGAAGAGAGAGAATTGTGGAAGGGCCAATTCTAACAGAGAGTTTTGCAGGTTCTAAACTTGAGGAATGGCCGCAGAGCCTGGATTTGTCGGTATAAAATTTTGTCCGGAATGGTAAGTTTGTTTCAATTTTGAATAAAAAAACGATCCGTGAGTGACATGTGGTTGGAGTTTATCCCTCAATCTTTGTAATACGTCATAAGTTTGTTTTAAATTTCGAGACTAACATTGGAGGCGAATGCTCGTTTTATTTATTGATTTTTCAAAAATTTCAGCAATAACATGTTGTATCCAAAAGAGGACAAGGAAAACAGGCAATTATTATACGCATGTAGGAACTGCGACCATAAACAACTTTCCGAAAATCCGTGTATTTATGTTAACAAATTAATGCATGAAGTCGAGTTAGTTTACTTTTGTTTAGTGCTGTAGAAAATTAGTTTTCAAATTCAAACTTAGATGCAGCTTCTTGCGTGGCAGCATATATTGATTTCAGACCAATCAATCGTCCAATTTAGCATTAAGTTTATTTTGGATCGTTTTTAGTGAATTAACTCAAATTGTGGCTGATGTTGTACACGACCCAACATTGCCGAAGACGGAGGATCATCCCTGTCCAATGTGTCAGGGACGAGAAGCTGTATTTTTCCAGGCTCAATCTAGGAGAGCGGAAGTATGATTTGGTTGTCTTTTTTGATGAGTTTTAGCTTTCTCTAGTTACTGCTTAAATTCTAAAAATCATTTTAGGAAGAGATGAGGCTGTACTACGTTTGTATGAATCCAGGGTGCGCACATCGGTGGACTGATTGAAGCGGCGTTTAATTGCTTGAAATCAATCTAATTAGTTTAATTCTAGTTTATGTGTGTGTTTTCAAAACACTTTGTGGATCTCTTACTTTTCTTTTTCCATTCATTTCCTAATTTTTGTATGTTGTAATTATTTATGCTGAAATATAAAATATTATATGTATGTTTTTGGTTCCTTATCGATTCATTCGCGGTTGCTTTATTCTATTTTGTTGTATAGAAAGAAGAAAATGCGATATCTATAAAAATTGCAGCAAGTATGCAGGATCAAGGAAAGTTTTTTTAAGGATTGAAAGCACTTCAGCTGAAATCGTATAATTGTTTACTCCTGTGATCGAGTAAAGTAGTGTAGGTTAGGTTAAGTGTCGGTTGATTCAAATGATCATGTAAAAAAACGGTATGGAGAAGGTTGGGAAAAGATGCTGTTGAATTTTCTGATGTAGATCTATTCATGATCGGACTCGAACTGAAGTAATGTTGAAGCCGAAAGCATTAACCGAAGTGCTTGGACAAGTAAACACGCCAAATACAAGAAGTGGTGCATTCTTGCTTAATCGTGAAGGTTAGTCACTTTTTTTTTTTTTTTAAGGACAACGCAAATAAAAAGAACTGTATTAGTAATGCAGACTGAAGCGGAAGGGTAACGAAAATAATCGTGATGCTACAATATGAGGGCGACCATTTTTACCACTTCTGCTCTGATGGTTTTTCCACCGAAGGTTCAACTAATTATGGCTCCCAGTTACAAGGATGGATCACAATGAGTTATCGACACACCGAATGTGTTCTTTTCGCATAATTTTCGACAATTATTTCTTTTTAATATTTCCGTTAACGTTAAGCTTGTTTTAGGTTTACTGCTCGCATATAGTGGTTATGGCAGCGTTGGAGGAAATGATACAAATGCAACGGTGTCTGCTGCTTTGATTTCCAACATTTGGGAAACATTCGAAAGACAAGGTGGAAATTTTTTATAAGAATTAGAAATTTCCAACACGAATTTTTGAATGAAATTGAGGGTGTTAAACAAACCAGTTACGGTTTATACTAATCTGCTATTTTAATAATGATAGGAATTTCCATTTTACATGCATAGTGCTGTTGATTTTATTAATAAATCTGTGAAATTGACAATTTTTGCTCAATCTTTTCTGTTGAATCTTTTCTGTTGCAGATAAACGATATAAGAGATATTTAGAGTTTACATTCACCGTGTGATAATGGAAAAACTAGGGCGTTAAGCAATATAGCTTATCCATTATTGAGCTATTTTTCAGGTGTACGAGAAAATTTGACGGAGATGCTAGTGGAGTGTGAAAATGGAGTTATTGCCGTAACACGAATAGCCAATATGCTTCTGGCAATAAAAACGGGGAGTGAAGTGCCACTTGGCTTGCTTCGAGCAAAACTTCGCGCACTCGCTGACTACCTTTATACGCCACTAACTGTTGTTTCTTCCAAAGATTAGCATGAACTCTGTTCGTGGCTTTTATTATTACTTAGATGTAGAGCTTAAAATTTTTTGAATTGTTCGATTTTTTTTTCTTTTGACAGTCAGTCAGGAGCAATGAGCATTCCTAAAGCAAACCTCAGAGATGTGGATCTCATTATTATTTTAATATGTCAACAGACGTATGATGTGGGATTATTATTTTCTGTTTTAACCATCCTTCGTTTACGCCGTTAGTTGAGAACTTGCAATAAACCGTGCAATTTAAGCATAAATTATAGATTTTGTTATGGCATACATGTCATAGAAGTTGAAATTGTGTAATTAGTCTGGCTGTAAATGATTATTGTAATAGGAAGAGTTAATTTACTTTGCAAGAATGTTTACTAGGTTGTTAATTTTCGACTACTCTGTTTTATAATTGATTAACTACAATTATAAAATTTTGCTTTTATTTTTACCATATAGTAATGAATGTGTCACACAAATCAGTATGCAAATTTCTTGATGTGAGGCATCAAGTTGATCGATTCTTACATTTCTCTTCTCATTTATATTTGAAATTTCAAAATTATTTCAAATTCGTTGAATTTGCGTCCAAGAAAAATGAAATTTATTTGAAAACAATCGACCATTCCTAAATGTGCAGTTTTTATTGAGCCGTACCACCAGCACCCTGTTTCATTCGTGCTTGCGCCTCCTTGATGTAAGGTTCCAGGATTCCCATATGATAAGCAACACCAAGACCAATTAAAATGAGTAAAAATAGAATTACAGCTGCACCCATATTTTACAGTATATTTTCCCTCGATTCGTCCTGCAAACAAGACTATCGTTCGAGATTTGACGCTATTTTAAACAAATTCAGTTATGTCTCACTTCAATCTTTTACCGCTTACAATTTTATTTTACCGACTGGCTTGCTTGTTTTCCGCTTTGAAACGTTAGTTGCGGGATCAGGTTCAGGGAAGGAAGATTTGTTCTACCTGCCCAAGTACCTCTTTGTTAAGTAATTAAATTAAACACTGATTTACTCAAACTACACATATCTATTTTATAGGCGAGTAACTGGTAACTATTAAATTTGCATAATTTTTTTATACATTTCGTATGGAAATTGCAGCAGTGTTTATTCATTTATTCATGCTTTACGTACCAAAAATAAATTAAAGGATATTACTTTTCTACAATAATTTAAAGACATGAAAAGCGGAGATTCAGCATTAAAACTTGCTGTTCTATTCTACTATAGTGCTAACGTAGATTCATGTATTTCACTGATAATCATATCAGTAGTGCGATGGTACAATTACAAGGATTAATCCTGAGTACCACGTGATTCTAATAAAAATCCTAATCACACCTACCCGTTAATTCGTTTAGTTGAAATATGACTATAAAGGAGTGAATAAAGTTTAAATTTATCGTCGTGGAAACATTCCAACTGAATTGTATGAACAAGGATATTACACAAGAAGACTACGTTAAATTTTCAGCATTACAATGTTATCCCAAATTTTCGATTAATGAAGTAGAAAATTTCACATTTCATCAATGAATCATTGAACATAATAGGAGGAGACAATATAAACTTCCAATCGAAACTTTTCATTTAATTTTTTAAAAAATTCATTTCAAATAATCTAAAATCATTGGAAAGTTCAATAAAGAATTTTTGATAAAGCTCCATTTCAATTCTCAGCAATTTCTATCGCACAACACAATCTTATTGTTAATGAAGCATAAATTAAAGTGAGATATGTGAAATTACACTCATTATTTGTGGAAATTGAACAATGTGCTTTAAAATAGTTCTGATCAGGTAGATAATTGAATGTGTAGTACGATTTTCTCAATTACTATCAATGAGTTAGAGAAATTATCTCTAAAAATATCACCACCTGTGTCGACGTCCTTTCTTCTCTTCCGAGAAATCTACGGTCATCAAGTGCATTTTCCGATGCTTTTACTTTTTTTTTTTTAAACTTTTCATCTATTTTACCACATTTTCATCTCTGTGAACAGACGTATATTTAACGTGTAAACTAAGCATTTCAGTTAAAAATTTTTCAAGCATATACGCTAAAATATCCACAGTTACATATGCATGGTAAAAAGATGCGAGAAAAGCAGCAATAGTAACCTACAATTATAATTTACAAGAAATCAAATAGTGATTTAATTCTCTTCGATTTATATTTTTTATAAATAAAAAAATTTGTACATTATGGATTAATTGAAGAAAATAAGATGTAAAGATATGAACATTAAATGAGTTTCACAACTCATCCTCAGATTTTTTCACTTTTTTTCATTTTTTCAATCTTTTGCTGAAATTAAAATTTTTTAGGAAAGGAAAGTTTGAAAATAAAAGAAAAATACAATTTCAACTAAAACTTTTCGTGGACAATAAAAGAAAATAATATTTGCTGAATATCTTCCTGTATTTTCATGCTTTATATGTGACTAGAAATAGTTGTCTTGCAATAAAAAAATTTATTTAGATTGTTTGATTGTGCTAGACGAGTGATATTTGCTGTTGAGATTTTTTTGTCACAGTGAATGCGAAAAGGATTGCAGCAAATCGAAAATAAAAAAGACAAAAATGAATTAGATTAGAGAGATTACAACTTAAACAACAAAGTGATCATCATGGTAGTTCTCATCAAATTTCATCAAAATTCCGAACTTTTAGAAAAAAAAATATAAAAATATAGTAACCAAAAATCATATGTTTAAATAACAATCAAAGATCGCATGCAAACTGAAGCATTCAAATAAGCTTACGACCAATAAAAAAATTATGAAATGCAATTTATAGTACAAAAAAAAAATTGAAATAAAAACAGATGCCTTTTAGGCTCACCGTATTCACAAAAGCTAGCACACACATATAAAGTAATTGTAACACTGTCTTCTCAATGTTTCATTTCTTAGTTTTACGAATTATAAAAATTACTAGAAAAAAAACTTTCTGCTTTAAAGCAGAGGCAAGAAAAGTGTTTTTCTTTCTTTTGTTCGCTTGAAATCAAAATCTTAATTTCAGTTTGAAGTGAATCAAAAAGAATACGAAAAACAAAGTGACAAGATAAGAAATTGGAAAAGCACAGAATCTGAATGATTATATTTCTAAAGCTATTTTTCGGCTCAAATATATCGTTGAGAAGCAAAAACTATAATCAAAATGCAGCACACAACAACATTGCAACTTTCAAATAATTTTCAATAAGCAGTAAAATAACTTGATTCACCTAAATGAAACGAATCTTACTCCAATCAAACATCTCCGACGGTACCGTTTGCTTCTGCCTTCGTAATTACTTCTTCAAATATTGCTGTCATACTTTCTAGTTCTTTTTGCTGTAAGTAAATATACAAGTTTATTTGAAAAATTAAAAAAAAGCATAAGATCTTAAGAAAAGCAAGGTACGGAATGAACATATAAATTAGAAGAAGCATAATACTAAATTGTGTTTCGCAAAAATGATCCTGAATTTCGACTCCATCTTACTATTACAATCTAAGAAAAAATATCTCACACAATAGTTGCTGAGCTAACATACATGCAAATTAATACGTAAATTACAGTAGGCCAATTTATGAATCGTCGATTTTAACTTTACGGTTTGTTCCAAAAGTAAAACTCTCCCCTCTTCCTCAATGGTATTAATTAAGTGGTATTATTCAGTGGTATTAATTGCAATTGCACTGTAACTCACTCTAGCATCGAGACTAACAGTAAGACTGTCAATCTTCGATTCTTGATGCTTCACTTTCAAACGCAAACCAAGCGTATCTGCTTCATGTTGCTTTATCAATCTCTCTATTTCGTTGTTTGCACTGCAAAATTATTTATTAGCTACAGTCTTGAGATTATAGAAATCATAAAAATTTCATCTACACAATCGCCAAATAATTTGCAACACAAAGCTACGAACACACTTCCTTCAAAAAATTAAAAGCAAACGTTATTATGCCAGGAAAAAAAACACAGCGTTTCGTGAAGTTCTTTACGTACGCGCAAAATGGTACCTTATAATAAAGTTAGTACTTAATGCACCAACATATTTTTTTCTAATTTATACAATAATTTTTGTTGCTGATACGAAAAAAATATGTAGGAGATGTACAGGACTATGCTTGGGAGATGTGGAAGATAGCCTAGTATATGTTCCTTCAAAAAATTAGCCTTTAACTAGTCAATCGAATTCATCCATGCTCAGAATATCAAACAAAATCAAGAATCCTATATCACCATGATAAGTGAAAGAGCTCAACTTAGGCTATCAGTAATAGAATGAAATGAACACAATTTACGTTTGCATGGAAATTAATGACTCACAGATCCAACTGCTCTTCAGCATTTCGTCGAAGCATTTCAAATTTCTCAACAAGAATTGAATATCTTCTTGCCATTTCTTCAGATGCGCTCTTGACGCTATCTTCATTCTGAAAACAAAAGCTTATAGTTCTCAAAATACAACATTTAGTGCAAATTTTCAATGAATCGATGTAACATAAGCACGTAAGCAGGGTTTCTGAAAGCAAACTGAGAGTAACAGTTACTAAACTAGTCGTACAGATCGAATGAGATTTTTGATTAATAAATCGCAATTTGAGGGCCTTATAGAATCTCTCGAATTACTTCTCGTTGAATCAATATCATTCAATCGACATTAGTCACACAACGCGGTAAGATGTTCAAGAAATAATAAGCATAAGATGATATATCTGAGAAATCATGCTATAAGAAAGAGATGCTAGATATTGTTAGCGATAAATGACAAGTTGTCAGAAGATAAAAAGAAAATGTACTCGTTTAATTTCAACGCTTGTTTGTCGTAATTTTTCATAACGTCTGAAGAGTTCACTGTAACTCGTTTCCAACGAATTCACTTCTTCCGCCAATTGGTCTCGTTCTTTAAGTAACTGAGCAATATCATCCGGCGATAAATTCCTTTCTGGTCCTGGTCTACCCACTAATTTTGATTCACCTAAGAAATTTGTCTCATATTATAAAAACTAAATAATTTTCATATAAAAAAAACTAACATTATAAAACATTATGAAGTGCAAGCAATATACATCAATATATATCAAATACCATCAAAGATAACAAATCATCCAAGAGCATCTCATTTTTGTCAACCGTTCTCCTTTACTTATACTACCTAGCACTGTAATGACATTTTCTCTAGGAATGTACCCATAATCAGGTCATGTTTCACTACAATTCAATAACACACGCTGTTTTAGATACGAACGAACTATGCGCTATTGCACTGCGTCATTGAACTACATTCTTTCATAACTTTGATATTCCTATTAACTCCATTCATTTGGTAAAAAAATCATAGTGTAAAAATGTATATCAATAATTTCATCGCTCTCTAACGGTCATATTAAGCTGCTTACAATAGGTCAAAAATTCTTACCCTCAGAATTTTTTTTCTTCAACTCTTCCACAAATTCTTGAACTAACTTTTCATATTCAGCCATGGCTAACAATCGTTCAGCAGCTTTCTGCTCCAGTGGTTCATTACGCCTTTGTTCATGCGCAAGCAATTGAGCTAACTAAACAATGATTTTGTTATAAAGTTCATAAAGTCAGTTCCTTTAGAAAGATTGGCAGATATTTGTTGAGTTGAAATATTTATTACATTAATAATAAGGCTTAATAATAGTTAATTAAATAAATGATTCAGTGCTGACTTGCTTATCATACTGAAAACAGAATGTTCATCTGACTAGCAAACGCCAAACAACCAATGTTGTTCATTCATTTCACTTCAGAACTAACAGTTAACGACTAAATGGTGATATACAACTGTCAGGCAATCGGCATTCAAGCGGCAGTGATTACAGTCATTAATTAGTGATAACTAGGTCAGAGCAGAAAATGAATAAATTTCAAATGGACATATTTTATTCGAAAAGCCACGCTCTCAAACAATATCGATCCAACCTAAAGCTTTCGTGCATAACAATTCACATGTGATTCTTCGTAAGAGACCCGTCCATTCGTGAACACCTTCATTCGCAAAATCTCTTCATTAAAATCCTTTAACCTTTTCATTTTTTGCAATCCATTCTTTCTCTCTTGTCGCAACAATCGCTTGCACACGTCGTACAAGTTCAGTAGCAGGATCGTCTGAGTTCATCTGCAATTAATTCTTCCTCGTTTCAAATCACGCTACAGATATTCTCACCAACCGTTTTAAAAAGACATCCATTTAAATCAATCTGTGAACGGCACGAATTTCTGTAGGTAGATAACACATTAACGCGAAACAACATAACATAAAGAGACCAAAGATAAAAGCCTTCTTCACAATCGACAAACTGTTATATTGAATGCTTTTGCTCATGAAAAAAAAAATGCTATGCTGTTTCTTCTGGAAAAATGAAAGCAAGAAAAAACACAACTACCTGCTTCACTTCATTGTATGCAGCCATTATATCGAGGCTTGTTTGGCTTTGCACCGTAACAGTTTTCTGCCGTACACGCTGTACTGATTTTCGCTCCCCCCTAAAAAGCAAAAAAAAAAAATGATGTTAATTCAGATCCCTCTAAAAACCTCTTCCATTGGCTTGACCGATAATTCGCATGCCTTACAAAACTTTTTACATGTCTAACAGAAATTATTACTTACTTTTGAGAATTTTCCGGATTATAAGGAGGACCCTGTGCAACAACTGTGTTAGAAACGACAGTGGAATTTATGTTAACTGGAACGGAAGGAGTGATATTGGGCGGTATCACTGCTGGCTGATTTACACCTCTCATTGGAATTGCTGTCACTACAGGTTGCTGTTGTTGTTCCAATTGAGGAATGATTCTTGATGCGGACGTTTGCTGTAGAACAGGCTCTGATACCACAACTTGTTGCTGCAGCGATTTTTGCGGCAAAGATTGCTGAATTGTTTGTGATCGCGATGCGACTGTCGCTTGCTGCCCCACTACCAGGGACGATTGTGATGAAGCATGATTTCGAGCATTGGTTGTAGGTGCTGGAGGAAGCGGATGTCCTGTAAGAAGTTAGAAAGTACTCCTCCTTTCTTGAAGCTTACATATATCACCAGAAATTAAAATCCTTAACAAATAATTGCGTAGTACAGTTTAATTGCAAAAACAGAGTGTTATTAGTAGCGAATTCATGCTACGGTTATATGCTTGCAAA
This sequence comes from Litomosoides sigmodontis, assembly GCA_963070105.1. NCBI lineage: Eukaryota > Metazoa > Nematoda > Chromadorea > Rhabditida > Onchocercidae > Litomosoides > Litomosoides sigmodontis. The sequence goes on from OY718808.1 coordinate 1,728,796, forward strand.
GAAGCAAGAAAAAAGATGCAAGAAGGCGCTAAGGTATTTCCAAACTGAACCGAATTTGAATTAAAATGAGTGCTAACTGTAGGACTCAAAATATTACTTTTCTAAAGAAATCAGAGCTGTTCCGACGCTCAGAATGATGAACCAGTTGAATTTTGCTGTAATGCCGAAATATATCCTAACATATAAAGAGATGCTACACTTTAGAAACCTTCTCGCACTCGAGCAAAAAAAGCAAAAGATTTTACCATTACTAGCAGTAAGCATATCTGTAGCCTCAGTTTTTGAAAATGGTGTAACGGTTGCTTCCGGTAATTCTTGCGCTCGTACTCTCGACGGCCGCGTAATCGTCCTTGTATCGATGCTGGAGTAAAAATCCTCACATACAAAACTAGACACAATTCACTACATCATCTTTGAATATTTAAAACAAAAAACAAAAACTTTTAGTAAACAGAATTTGAAACGAAAAAAAAATTCAGCAAGCCAGCAACATCAGACGAGAAAAATAAAAATAACCAACTGAATCAATCACCACCCCACCTATCCGACAAAAATAGCTTTACAGCTTCATGAGAAAAAATAATGATCTAAAAATGATTAAATTAATTAATTCATAAAATTTTCTACGTAGCGAAATTAGCGAATTCTTTAGGATTTCATATTGAGGGAAGAAATGCAACAGGACAAATTGATGATGCGTATGTCCTTGCCAATAATATTACAACAACTGAGAAATATGGAACGAAATGAGAACAGTTTGAGAAAGTAGATGACAACTCCCATCATCAGGGAAAAGGAGAATGAACTCGATAATATGATGTAATTATTTCTAGAAATTGCCACATCTAGCATATAACCTAAGTAGCATGTTGTGGAAATTTTATTTAAGATAAAAAAAAAATTCAGCTGCTTTTCGCGTTGTTTTTCAACGTCACCACATTTTTATGTTGTAATATTTGAAGTTGAAGAGAACAAAATGATCTTGCTACGACTCTTAAGCAATTCTAAACATAACAGATCAAAGACAAACAAAGTGTGGAAGAAAAAATTTTAAACGTTAACAATATTCAAGACCACAATATGAAAATGTCCTTAATCTTTATCCAATGAATATAACTAGCTATATTCCTTCCAATCTATCCAACAAAAGAAAACGATGCACATATGATTTAACTTTATGAATGGACAAGCACTTACTTATTCTCAAACCTTGAATAGAATTTAAAAGCACAAAAAGAAAATCATGCATGCCGAGGAAGTGACAAAAGAATAAAAAGTTTTTTTCGACACTATTGATAAACATATCAATTCATAGAGCATATCCCAACAACACATTCCACTGAGCTCATCAGTTCCCCGCTTGCCTCAGCGGAATTTATACCAACGTAATTACTGTCTACGATCAGTATACTTCATGACTAATAAAAGTGCTATTAATTAATAGTAAAATTTATTAATTGTTATTCATAATTCCCGGCACCGACCGTTCGTCATTTCGACTCCTCTCTGATTGCGATTTTCGCTTAATGGAAGAGGAAAAGAAGGTATCGTTTTCAAGATAAATGGTCAATGTAATGAAAAACGTAAATCGCATAATAAAGTCGCAAGAATTCGATTCAGAAGGCCCATTTTCTTTGTCAGATAATTTTAAAACCTAGAAAACTAACAGCTTGCTGCTAAACATTACTCAACTTTTTGAATGATACATTTGCAATCCAAACAAGTCAAACATGCCTACGCCAACCTTCTTTTCAAGAAAAGATAAGAGGAAATAATTCACAACAAGGAAAACAAGTTACCCAACGGAGATGTCAAATATTGATAAACAACAAATTATATTGCTCAAGCAGACAAACATAGCTAGAGTTTCGAGAGACAAAAAAGGGTGTAGTAGTTAGTAGGTGTTACGCTAAAGTAATACATGGTAAAATTTTCATTTTGCATTAACAAATTAGTGATTTGAAAAAAAAAGCAAGAGAAGGAAATGAAGTCGAATGTAGATAGAGAATGAAAAGTGGAAGTTTAGAATACAACTTCTAGGAAATGCAACTTTAAGGAGCTTACGACACAATGCATTGGATGGTCGGGTTTTCACTTCTAAAACTTTTTAAAAGACTTATTTTAATGAATTTTGACTAATTCGGATATCATCTTCGATTGTGAAAATATAAATTCATTTGGCTAAAAAAGAACGATCCTTGAGCACAGTTCTAAGTTGTCTTTTTCTCATAATGGTTATAAAAATTTGCTTTAATAAGAATCCACTTCCATCTCTGCTTGAGAAAATTTTCATGAAATTTTAGGGTTTGTGTAAATTCTAAAATTTTGTGAGACATTTCTCAAACAGAAATGCACAAAGGCTTGATTTGAGGTCTCTAAAAAGTTGCATAAGGCAACTTAGTATAGGCAATATAAATAACAATGGTAAAGCACCGCTTGTTATCTGTCTAGTTAAAACCTTAATCAAAGCTCGATTTTAAGCATTAAGTTAAGATCAAATGTTTTTATACGCATAACACACCGTTATGCATACCTTTTATTAAATAATTGCTTAATATCTCCCCGGGTAAAACTTAAACTGCTAAGAGTGCTTTTACAAGCTCTCTTTTTCACCTTCATTATTCTCTTGAACAACTCAGCGACAAAAAATTCACTAATCAGATTTGATCAAAAATCTTTCTAAATTTTTTACAAAAATTTCAACTCACCTAGGTGCTGGCCTGCGGGGTGTTCCAAACTGTGTTGTTGGCTTTGGTTCATCGACTTTACATGAAGCCTCCTCGAGAGAATTCTGCCTTCCTTCATGAACTGCCTCCAATGCTACCTGTACGCTTCCTACTTCTTCCACTTCACTTCTTGTCATCGGCTTTACTGTAGGCCTTTCGTTGGGTTGCTGTTGTTCTTTTGTAGCTACTTCATCTAAAATATTAGATTTTCAAAGTGTGAATTTGCTATTGTCAAGGAAGAATTTTTTGAATTTTCCTTATCAGAAATTTAAACCAATCTTTTATCAACCTTTTTGGAATTCCTAACAGCAGATTTCCGATCAGTCGTGTGAGTACTTATTAGCCATGTAAGGCAAATAATTTTGCAGTTATCAAAAATGTTTCATTGGAAATCAACGATCTTCCTACGTCAAGCAGCGGGTGACAATTCAATAGGTTAAGACAATTTAATAATTAACAACAAAGCAACGTCTTCATTCAATATAATATTGCAAAATGCCTCATGATTATCATGCGAAAGGAAAGTTATCTTAAAGTGAACGGATAGTTTAAAATAAGAGTTTCAAGATAAATTCGTCATCAGTGCGACAGATAAGTTCAAATTACAAAAAAAAATGTTTATTTGCATGTATCTAGCAAAAGTAAAAGGACATATATCTATCAGAAATTAATATTAATTGAGGAGCAGACATTAGCCTCCCTAGTTATACCGTTGAATTATTCGCTTTTCATTTTCACTTACTCGAGAGGTATGAAATTCACATTCAATCAGGCTTTAAATATCACTTTATATTTCTGATGATTTGCCCCTTGCTAATAGGTAGACAATGCTAAGCGTAGTGTAAATATCACTAAGTGTAATTACATTAAGAACCTTATGAAAATCTGCTTAATGTAAAAATATTCTCTAAAAATATTTTCTTTTTTTTTTGGAAATCCTAGATATGAAAGTTTCTGCAGCATTCTTTATACCAATCAGCTTGTCGACAATTTCTGCTTACTTGTTGCAAACAATCCTTCCTTTTCTAAGAATTCCAAACGAGTGCTTTTGTTTGAGACGATTTATATTTGAGACTTCTACGAGACGTCTCCCTTTCTACAGCAAGCTAAACGTATAAATGTGGTAACTCACTACAAGCTTTCCGCTGAATCATCAGAACTATCCCACTGATCGACTATGAACTAGAAGAAATGTGAAAATGAGGTTGAAGAGATACGTTTCGTTTAGCATCGCCTTCCGTAGCAGTTCCTGTTTTCTGTTCAGTGTTCAAGACATAGCAGACTGCTGCATAATTCAGCTCTAATAATTCCCAAGTAAAAACATGGATGAAATTAAAGAAACCTACTTCCACTACTATCCCTTTCCATAACATCAGTTTCCACAAATTCTGGAATTTCCGGCGTTCCCACTGCTGCACCACCGGGAACCACCTGAAACACTCCAAATTTAAAGGAAAGCTTAAAAATCATAAAATGTAAATTTCAAAAAACAAATCAACTTATTTAACAGCATATTTAAATCACTATTATTAGTGTGCTATTATTATCACTGAAATTATAGCAAACTACTAAGACAGTTATGTCATCTCAACCGTCATAATTGCAGCCATTTTATACAGAGCCTGAGAGAAATTTCAATGTATCTCAACAACACCACCAACACGAATGAATGAATTAATTAATTAATCCAATCTTCGTTCCAACCTCAGTTACGATTATCACTAAATTCTACACATTCACCTTCATCCCTCCTTTAAATCGCTCACCGTGAACGAATGAACATCTCGAAACTTCTTCACGCTGTAGTAACTAAATAGCCCGAGGAGTAGCTGCAGTATCAACTGGGTGTCGCTAGAGAAGGTTGCATAAGTGAGAAAGTAGTAAGTATGAAATGTTAAGGTTAGATTACCATAACTCTCAGGAAATAACTTTGCAAGAATGTCCTTAATGAATTAAAATGTCTCCAAGAATTCGCAGTATTACGTATGTTATATGATTGGGTCAAAAATATTCCTGTCCATTTCATTTCTCACATACTTTCACCACTTTACTTTTGAATAAATTTTCTACTTGTTAAAAACTCATTTAAGCGAATTTAAACTAACAAATCGAATATCATCACTATGACACACACACACAACACACACACACACACAAGTATCTTTCGTGTTTGAATTTTATGAAAATTGAAAAAATTGTTTTTTCTCAATTCAACTGTTTAGGAGCTTTTTGATTGAAAAAGAGGCGTCTCTGCACAATTCGCAAATTTCATGTATGAATGAAAGGAATACGTATAATGCAATTTATGGATTAGTTTAAATGCGACATTTGTGAAATTCTCTCTCTCTCTCTCTCTCTCTCTCTCTCTCTCTCTCTCTCTCTCTCTCTCTCTCTCTCTCTCTCTCTCTCTCTCTCTAGTCTCTAGTGGATGTGAAAAGATTTTTAAAGCAGGTAAATTTTACGCAATTTTTCAAATCATCCGATAATTCTTCAAATGTAAACCATTCATTTTAAAATAATTTCCAAGCGGTTAACTTCATAACAAATAACTAACCTCAATGGTAGGTACGGCAGAGTTTTTAGCTGAAATTGATGTCTGATTATCTAATGATTCAGATGCTATTGCACATGTTTGCTTCACTTCGCATCCTAGCGCTTCTTCAGGTGATGCTTGCACCGCGGGTAACTCTGAGGTTGATGTCGCAGATGGCTTCTCTGCTTGAATTTGCTGTAAAAGTTGAGCTTGATGAACGTTTGCAGGAGTGGCACTGCCTTCCACAGCAAGACTTTGTGCATTATTTTCTGGAACTAAATCATCCGCGCCTTCCATGGAAATATCCAGAACTTCCTCCTGTGCAGGAATCAGTGAAATGAATGACAACTGTTCCTGAAGTGATTCATTCCTGAAACGTTCAATATTCTGTGAATTGTGAGATGGTGCAGCTAGGAGGGAAGTTTCAATAGTGGAAGGTTCAGTTAAAGTATCATTCGAGACGATTGCACAACACGAATGATGATCAGAGGTGGTTTCGTTTGAAATTTTCGTCGAAATTCCATTAGCAGTGTGCTCAATTAGCGCAATTTCACGAGGAAGAGATTCGGAAATGATTTGAGCAGTGGGAGTATCAGTAGCGCACTCATCCACAATTACCGCATTTGTTAATTTCTTTGAATTAGCATCTTGATTGCATGCATCTTCAGAAGCTCTATCATCAGATTCACTTTGATTGCTTGATTCAGGCGGATTCTGCCTCTCATTGCTCCTCAGCAAATCAGTTGCCTCAACTGTTGAGCTTGTGAGAATTTGTTGCAAGTTTTCATCAATGAAAGCTTTCACATCTTGTGCTATAATGTCCTGCAAAATTTAAATTGAACACATCTCTCTGCTCCGTGCAACAATTACACAGTAAAATTAATTAGCAAAAGTTTTTTCAATTTTTTAAAATTTCCAATTTGTAACAACTGAAAGTGGATGAATCTCTGTTGTTGGTTGATAGTGAGATGAATGAGCTCAATAATGTTGAGTATCAAAAGTAGTGAATAATGTTGAGTATCAACAGTAGCTAACTTTTATCAGACTAGATAGAGAAGCGCATAGCTCATACCATCACTTCGTCTAGTGTCTACTCTTTTAGTTTTCTTTATAAATTCATTAATTCAATTAGTGTTTGTTATGAGAAAATTAAATCAAATAGTGGAGACTGCTAACAGATGTGAATGAAAGATCGAGAAAAAACGGTTCAGAAGCGGAAAGTGTTCCTATGGAATATTGTTTGATTTACTGCTCGAGAAAGAAACGATCAATGATTCATTATTTCAATCTTGGAAATTTCATTTGTTATATGTGACAGGTAATTTTTAACCAATTCAACCAGAAACCAGAAATCGTCGCTCCTCTAACTCATGCAGCATCCTTCGTCCTCTTTCACTACCACGCAACATCATACTAATGGCATACTTATTTTCATCAAAATTCGTTTTTTCAGTTGAGAAAAATTAAACGAACAGTTTACATTTTCATCTGATGAATTCGCACTGCTGTGATTTAATTCGACGCCATCGATAGCTTTCTCCACCTGAACTGACAACGCTTCCAACAACATCCTCTCCACTTCTTCGTTACCTTCTTTTGGAAACATTTTTTAAAAGTTTAAAATACACACATACCTATTTCAATAATTTGTTAATTTTTTTATTTTAATAAATTTATGCGCCATGCAACTGTTGATGCATTTAGAGATTTAGCTACACAAGTAAAATGACGCTAACCGTACCAGACGTGGAAGAAGAGCCAGATATGACGTATGTTTCCACCGAGGAAACTGAATGTGATGATGACATCGTATCCACTGATTCTGATTCACTCAACATAACTGAAACTTTGCAGCAATTTCAAGAGGATTAATTTCCATGACGTCATAGTGCATGGCGTTTGAAAATCCTACGAAAAGTTGAAGATGATTAGCAGGTTTGTGATGGACGATCATAGAATGAAATGCACTGAAATATAAAAAAGTAGCAGCAATTAAAATTAATTATCATTGATTCATTTAATTTTGAATTGCTGCAAGTTAGCAATGGTGTATTCATATGAGAAATGAGAAATTGATGGGAAAAAAAACTAATTTTCTTGGATACTTACTGTATTATGGATGCGCAAGTGATGAGGTGGCAGTAACAGGTCGGTAATTTATTTCATTGTTTATCAGAAGTTGTCAAAATTCAAACTGTCATCCTTCATTTTTCTTTTTCTTCTATTTCCTTCTCATTTTACCTGCACTTTTTGCAATCATCCTTACCTCTCTATTATTATCTCTATATTATCTTTATTATTTTATTATATTTATTTTTATTATTAATTATTTTTATTTGTATTAGTATTATTATCGTTATTATTAGTATTACTGATATCAAATGTTCAGTGATTAGAAAAGAAAAGTTTAGTGATTTAGAATAGAATTAATATTTGACATTTGAAAAAATATTTTTAAAAAAAAACACACACACACACAAATGTAAATATTTGAAATAGCGCTGAACAATATGTTGAGGAAGAAAAATCTAAACTAATCAGAGCATTAAAAGGTTTACTGTTTATGTGCCTTTGTGGGTTATTGACCCTAAAATTAGACCTTGAATTAGGACAAGCTTTTGCTGATCACATGTTGATAACAAACAGGCCTGTTGTTAGTCACACGCATCAGGACTCAAATTTGCTTTTTATGCAAAATGTTCACAATTAACGCACAGAGAAGCAATGCATAGGCATTAGGTTGACTTCAATGAAAATTTGCACAAATTAGGCCTAGTAAATTTGATTAGCTTCCGAACACTGAATGAAGTACACGCTTTCGTACTCACAAGGATTGAACGCTATACATTAAATGAAATTTCTCGATGAGTTTATTGTAAGCATTTCTCCTTGAATGATCTGTTGCTAGAAGTATGAAGTTAAATTTATTTCGTGTAACATTTCACTCTCACCCAACATTAACATCAATCAGTCAGTTACTGGAATTGAAGTTAGAATGAAAAGTTAAAATTATATCATCTATGGCATAAATGCAAATAGCAGGCGATGATTTTACTCAGATTATGCTAATAATTGAAATTTATTGAAATAAGAACAAAATGATGAAATTGCTCATGTTTTACCATTGCATTACAATGAGTGAGCAGTGAACTGGGGAAAGCGCGAATTTAATTGGAGACGTATTGAATTGAAGAAAAAAAAAATGAAAAAATAATTGCTTATCATTCCTCATGTGAGACAATTCACCACAGTAACAATAAAAATGCCTTTATAAAATAAGGCGTACTGCAATTTGAAATAATAAATTAGCCTAGGAGAAGCAAAAAAAAAATTCTCTGTTAAGATAGGATGCTACTAAGTTGAAGAGATCATCAATTCTCTTTAAAACGTTTTATAAATGAAAAAAAGAAAGGACAGGAAGTTTGTAATTTGAAAGAGGATGAGAGATGCTGTTGCTCACGGTTCATAATACTTTATGTGAGTGGGTGGTAGTTTGTGTGATGATGAAAAAAGTATGAGGGAAAATACAATCGTTCCTCTTTAATGCAATTAATAATAATTAGCATTTCGACATTTTTAACAATGAGCAAGTTATTCCTATTTTTTTCAAAAAATTTCACTCAATTAAATTTCCAGATAAGATTGATTACTCAAAGCTTCGCCCTGCATATTTTTCTCTTGCATTTCTAATGGCTAATTATAGCTTTTGAATATTTTGTTCATTTAGGATGAGAAAGGAAGGATAGTTTGGTGGAAACAAAAAAGTGATTCATTTAATTTCTTCTTTTCATTTATTTTACACACTGATATTTTTCGTCCTTTTTTTTCCTTTTACTATAACTTCGTCATTTTTCTCTTTTCATCTTATCGTATACACCAAACATCGTGGTCTTTGTTTCCTTCATTCCAACTATGAAAATTTCTTCGTTTTCTTTATTTAAAAATTTACTAAACACCTAAAATTTGGCTCATGAGAGTTCAACTTAATGAAGTTCAATCAGATGTTGGGTCTGCAGATGTTACAAGTTTCAGAAATACTGATTGGATGGTGCTGCATTAAAACTGTACATTCGAAATTAGTAGATAACAAAATATGATTGTAATTTTGTGGATTTTTCAATTTCATATTAACTCTTTGAATGTTTTATATCTTCCGCGCACTGTTTATTTTTTGTAAATCTTTCTTCACTTGCTGCTCGCTTTTTCTAAATCTCCTAGTTCCATATGAAGTTACTGCTTTAAATGCCCAAAATGTTTAATGGAAATTGTGATCATCGTAGATTTTCTTCTCATTTAAATTAGCATGATGCTTTAAATTACTTGAAAATAATCCAAAAATAAAGTGAAGGGAATAGAAGAAACAGACGACCCCGTTCAGAATCTGACAGAGATTGTTTTTCCAACTACATATTTAAGACTTCAATAGATATCATTTTATACAAAGACAATTTTTATTGCACCCATTACATCAAAAATCCTCTATGGTACTGTTTTCTAAATAAGATAACAAGATGTACTAACTAATAACGTAGTAACTAAAAATGACAAAAACGCAATCATTCAAAACGAAAATGAAGCAAAACTAAAAAATTTTAGAGTTAACTCAAAGCCATATTAAAGGAACTAAACGAACAAACTTTGAAAGAAATACTCGTTAAATGACCTATACGAACAAATTCTGACAATCTAACAGTGGTATACAGCAACCTACGGAACAGATAAAGAATAGACAGTGGCTAACAAATAACTACTAAAAATAAGCGATATTAGGACTAAGACTTTTTAGCAATACAGAAACCAAAAAACCTAAACATTCACAATGCACAAGCAAACCTTAAAATATCTGAACAGGATGAGGTAGAAGATTTAAGAAAATACTGCACAAAGACTTCGATAAATAAAACGCTCTACTATCATATCACACTACCAATCATTCACAATGACATTGTTTAACAAGAATTATAAATTAAACCACCCTATATTATTTAATGCACAGCAACTGTCTGAAACAATACGAAAACAATTCAAAATTCTGCAAAAATGAAATAAAGCATTTCAGCTTAGTCAAATTTCAAACTCTTAATAGTGTCAAACAGTCAAAATTATAGCCCTATGAAAAAGAAACCTTTGTTACACACGCTTCAATAAGCTGCTTCCAAAATCATTCAAAAAATTTGTGGGAACTACAAATATATCCTAGTGCCACCTAGCAGAATGATATAATAACATAAATATAATTTGGAATCTTAATGAAAAAACCAATTCGAGATAAGACTTCAACTACACTCGATAGTTTGCAGTTTAATGCTTCAAATCAAACACTGTAGATGCTTTTTCACAAATCATTTCCGCAATAGCTAAACTACTTGTAGCACCAGGACTAGGTGCATTTCGTACATGCAATACACACTGGCTCAATTCTCCTTGACCGCAATCGAAAATAAAGTCATCAACCAAATTACCATCTGAGTCAACAGCTTGAGCTCGGACTCCAGCCGGACCCCTGCAAAACATTGCTGTACACAATGAATAAACAAATGTGATTAATTGTCTGATGAAAGTCAATTGGAACGTGATGAATATACTATCGGCATCCGCATAGAATAATACCGTAAGCAAAAATCGTCATAAGAAAAGCTATTCTATAGCCTCTTACAAAAATTGATCACAAAGATTAATACAGCAGCAATTATGTGACCATTATAAGTAGCTATTTTTTAGTTTATGGCAGTAAACAAAAGAATGATGTCAATATGCAGAAAAAACATGTTTTCTAAAAGCTTTCTGTTGAAGCTTTGAACTTATAACATGACTCATTGAAAAAGCAAATAAAAAAAATCTCACCGTGCAATGTCCGATACTCTTAAATCATGCATGAATTTCCGCAACTGTTTCACCTGTGCTCTAATCCAAATTCCGCGATACAGTTCTTTCATTCCATAACCGAAAAACTTTGGAATGAGTTTTCTCATACCTCTGCAGACACAATTTCATGTTATTCGCATTTATCAAATATTTCACAAATGTCAGAATTTTGATGCGACAAATAAATGCTAATTCAACCACCTGTAAGTTAAAGCGTCGTACAAATCGTGCAATGAAATTTGAGAATATTTGTAACCCTCTCTCTTGTACGCTAAAACTGCATTAGGTCCCAACCAAACATCTGAAGATATTCTCTCATTATAATCTATATTTTTCAATTGCTTATCATGTGTGAATGCAACAGTAACTGAGTGGCTGGGAACAAACTAGAACGTAAATGCTGAATTATACAAAATATTACATTACACTTTGATTATATCAATGGATACATCGATATTTATCATGTATTCAGTTAGTGTTACACCATGTTTCGCCTATATATAATAAAATTCTTTTCAATATATACGGTTAAAAGTTGAGTGAATTCACATTAATGTTCTTTCTTTCAAAATTTAGCATGACGTGTTGGTAGATTTCCAATTTTACATGAAACAAAAGAAAAAAAAATTAAATATCAAACCTCCATTCATACGTGGCGTGAAATGGACACCAAGAAACGGGAGACGTGGATCGGGCACCTAGAAACTTTAACCAAATAAACTTGCAATCATGTTCGAAGAAATCACTGGATAATTAATAAGAAATGCATAGAATATTAATCTAAAGAAAAAACCCAATACCACTGGCACACTTTAAACATGGACAACAGTAGGGTGTCAAGAAACAAAGAAACAGTATAATAAGATAGAGCCCTGAAAATAGAACTTACAGGATAAACATTTGTTGTTACAGCTTTCCTTTTCTCTTCTGAAGTTAACAAAAGATATTCCCCACGGAAAGGAATAATTTTTGGATCTGATGAGCCACCCGAAAGCTTTGCAACACGATCTGACTGCAGTCCACAGCACGTTATCACGTATTTGCAGCGGATTTTTGACTGCAATTCACCTACATAAGTAAAGACGCAAAATCAAATTCTAGAAAAAAGATAAACATTAAATCACTGAACTTTCGATATCATTTATTAAAATGTATTTCGTTACACAGGCAAAACATGGCATAACTCAGTAACAGAAAATATTCAGTAGAGTAAATTATCAAATTGACCATGAAATTCAGTAACGATGGTAATATAAATTTGACTACTCAAAGAATTCGACATTTCAGCTTGCTACTATTGTTGAAAGCATGAAAGAGAACTCGTTAAAATTTTGACACAATCTGTAAAGCACATAAAAACTAATGGGTGCAAGGACGATGAAAAAACAGCAATAAGCAAGGATTACCAAAGATGGTTCGGACTCAATAATAACAGGATAATCGTTCGCAACGTTCTCTTTTCCCGACTCGCCAACAAGCAATAGCGTTTTCAACGGATATTTTGTATAAACGACTCCACCACGACTTTCGAAATCTTGTGCGTATGACTTTGTAACTAATCCCCAGTCAATAATACCTGTATACGGAGACCACAGTGCCTTCAGACCCTGTACATGCCGTGTAATTAAACTGTTTTTGTAAGATATGAATTTAGACATCGCTTATCAACATACGTCTGTTATAGTTAATGTTCTCTTAAACCCTAAAAAAGTATCCTTAGAGTCATTAAGTTTGTGAAGTCACTAGCATCGAATACGTTCAAGCGATAGCAAAACAGCACAATGGACTGACTCTTCGTGTAGCAGCTTACTGAAAGAACTTCCTGATGCTAGAGTTGCCGACAGATTTAAAGATTAAATAACAATTCGCGATAATAATAATGTCCTACAACACTCTAGAAATCGGGAGAAAATGAATAGAACTCAAAGCACCAAATTAATTCACTTCCTTGACTGTAAGAACAACCCAGACTACGCTTTGCTCCATTAAACGACACAGACTACGCTTTTATTGTAATTAAACACTGAAAAATGTTATGAATTACCCTGCAGAAGGGCGCATAATTCTTGATTTCGCTTCCATCGATCATTTTTATTGATTTGCATCCATTTTTTTGAGCTCGTTCAAATAAATTCTAGAAAAATGTTTATTAGAAACATGAAGGAAGTCAGTTTTGCACTCTCGCTAAAAAAAAGCGGTATTTGTATTAATACTTTGAGTATATGAATAAGAAATGAAGATACAGAAGTGCATTTTAATTAGTAGTAATTATTTCTCCTGACTGATACTAATACTGAGCTATAATTATCATATGTTTCACTTCTCAGTTCATCATTTTACTCATAACACTGAGTAATCAATGAGAAACTCTTTGTACTTCTACAAACTACAAACCAAATTAAAAAATCCCCTTCAAAATTTTCAGAGGTCTACCTCAGCCAGCTAATCAATTCTCAGCAATTAAAGCAAATTAGATGGTAAAACAAAATCATAGTTTTCAAATATATTGAAGAAAGATTTACTTCCAGACGTTGCACTTCAACAGGCTCTACTGCAACAATTAACTTTCCTACTCGTTTGTAAGGCACCTTATATTCGTCACAGTATTCATATGCCAAATCAATGCCTGTATTTAATATAGCTTTAACGAATTCTCAAAAATTCGTTGGCATTCCAACGAAATACGCAATATTAGTTTTCAAGTAATAAAAAATGTTCACATGTTATGTGTAATTTAATAGTTTGATATATGGACATATTTTATGCTGTTTACAAAACCAATCCCCATAATTTATAAAAATTTTGATTAAATTCCATCATAAGTTACTGCTGCGAAAAATATAGAGACCAAAGTGTATGCATCATTATGTAGAGAAAAGCTTCCAATTTCCAATTTCAAAACAAATTACATAATAATTCATTTCATATGGGCCTGCTAACTTGAGATGGTTGCAATCAAGAAAAAAATTTACCACGAACACAAAGCTTTGCTTTCAGGCTACCAGGTGCATAGTAGATTCCAGCATGAAGGACACCGCTATTATGACCAGTTTGATGAAATGCTGAAAAACAATAGCTAAAAATAGAGGTACAATAAAATAAGCTTATATCCTACTTCAATACAAAACAGGGCTTCCATTTAAAATGCTTACCCAGACGATCCTCCTTTTCCAGCAATACTATTTTCAATTGAGGATTTTTAATTTTTAACTGTCGTGCAGTAGCGCAACCAACGATTCCACCACCCACTACGGCAATATCAAACTCTGATGTGCTGAAGAAACAAAGTTCGGTTTTGACAAATAAACATGGCAGGAACTGGAAAGCAAAGCTTGTTAGTCGTCGGAAAATCCATCATTTCGTTTAATCGACCATTTCAGGGAGGTAATCGCCATTGCTTATTATCTCAATTTAACAAACCTTCCACCAGCATTTGACACAATATTTTTCCCTCTAGCAAGGATGCTAGTTCGAAAATCTGACGATATTCTCGAAACTGTCCGTAAACGAAACCCTGCCGCATTCATTTCAAGCTCGAGCTACTATACTCTGGAGAAAAACCACAAGGTTATTAAATGAATAAAGCATGATGGATGACATAATTCTCGACACGCATTCATCCAAATCTCAAATTCTTTTTTCAATTTTTAAAATTCTCCAGTCACATGAGTTAACAGAATGAAAAATTCTATGCAAAATAGTCCAAGTACCACAGAAACTGTTTAAAAGAACTTACCACCCATTGTCTCTCTTATTAAATACAAAAGTCTATTTCGTCTTCTCTCACGCACTACTGCTACAGCAACTATTTCTACACGCTTTCCGTCACTTCCACGTAACTTCAGCGAAAGTCCCTCCGAAAAAAAAAATCCCACGTTCCCATCCATCTTGCAAAATAACGCATCCAGTGGTTCTCAGCTACAACTGGGGCGTTATGAAAATCTTTTTTGATAGGATGAATTTAGTTTGAAATTAAGTTAACTGTCATTTTCTCCTGCAATCACATTTCGTACTGCTAACAGTTCTTTAACTTTTATTGTTTCCTACTCATAACATTTTACTTATGCACAATTTACTTAGAGGAAATTTACTGTTTGCATTAAGTAGTTGAAATTTGTCAAATTTACCATTTTTTATACAAAAATGTTAAAAATTTCTTAAAATTGCTAACTGTAAAATTTTTCCCTTAGTTAGTTTCTGTTGAAGATATAAACATACGAGGAGAGATTCTTCATTAAGCTTCAATAAAGCTTTATTAAGCTTTCCTTCATCTATCGATTATATTTGCTATCACTTAAATATATTAAAAGGAAGGATGGTATAATTTCAAATGACTTCTTTTCCAATTTATCATTTAACCTCTTTTTTCCTTGAAATTCATAAATCTAATCAATGACATAGTTTCACAACGGTCTCATTGTTCAGCATCATTTCATAAATATTTCACTTAGCACTTCTACAACGTTAGAAATTTGAATTTCACATATCTGCTTCATCAGAGCTAGAATAACATTTTTGAAATTGTAACAAATTTCCTATAATATTTTTGTTAGTGTTAAACGTATGTGTATAACTTATTACACATTTATGCGATAATTATTTCATTTCAATTTTGCATTATGCGAGTGGATAGAGGGAACGAATTGGTCAATCAGTTCAAAATGCTGTTCAGAATTTTTTTACTACAATTTTTTTTTTTTTTTACTACAACGAGATGAAGTTCAATTTTTTTTTTTACTAAAAAGCTAAAAGCGATGATAGCTACTCTTCTGTTCCTTCCACCTATCATTGACGGGTTACTTAGTGAAAGATTCACTTTTACACGGCACGTGTACGTATACGTTTATAACTCATTTGATTACAAATACAATTTTTAGAGTTCGTTCCTCATTTTTGTTTCCTTGCTCATTAATTAACGACGTATTTTTTTCAATTTCTATGTTTATTATCAAGCTGGTAAGTATTTTTCCATTTTCGACAATAAATGTAATTCACTTAATGAACTTTAACTTACTACTGTATTAAGGCAAAAATGTATTTTCCCAAAAAAAAAATATTTCCATGATGAATTATATTAATGCAAATTTCTTCATTAATTAAACTATTAGATGTGTGAAACTAATTTTTGCACATGTATTTTATAACATGTAATGAAAGCATTCACAATGCAAGTATTTAGAAAAAAGACTGTACAAATAATACAATTAAAAAATAATGCGAGGAGATTTTTAGCAAAAAAAAACGGACAAGAAAAACGCCTTCGAATTACTTAAATTGATAGTTATACACCATCGTTAATTTTTATCAGTGATACCAAATAACAATTGAAATTTCTTTGTCACAGTAAATCATTATACACAAAACAATGATCGACAAGATAAAAGGGTAAAATTGGACGAATTCTGTCTAATTAACAACTGCTATTGGAAGAGGTCAATAGAAAGAACACTTAGTGAATTCATTAATTAATACTTTACGTGTTTTTTTTTTCTTTCGCTGAAGCAAACATTTTGAAATTAGGCGAAAATTAACACAAATTTTGAAAAGAGCATTTAGCGATGATAAGATGATCAAAATTAAAATATAATAAAAAATTTGTTTTTCAAGTTCTAGCAATAAACTTGCAAAACATTCACATCAAATATCCGATAAATCAACTGTGCCTTAACCTTACTTAACTTTTGTAATAATGTAAATTTCAAACGGCAAAAAAGGTTAGGCTCGGAAAATACAGTTTCAATGTGCCAATTGATTAGTACAAAATAAAACGAATGCTATATTTTGACTCAATTTATCAATGATTTTTTTTTTAAAAAAATTGCTCGACTGCAAAATGTCAAGGAAAAAAGAAAGACGAAATATCGGAATGATTATGAGATCAAAGAAATTTTTTTTTTCTAATTTTAAATACCATTGTTAGTTGCTAATTTTGGTGCAACTCGTCGCGCGTTGAATTTGATAACTTTCGTAGTTTGTGCTTTATGTATTCCACATCTGTATTGTGGGAAATTGATAGATTTAATTGAAATTATCTTTACATTCATACTAACAAAAAAAGGGTGTTAATTTTATTCGACCTTACTTGTAACTTCGCCCAGATCTCATTTTCCTCTTAGGAAAAAGAAGTTTAGCAATCAATAATTAAACTGAGCAAATCATTTCATTTCTCAGATTAATAATTCCACTTTAATGAAGTAATTCTTGCATCATAATTTATTAAAACTAAAAATGAAACAGTTCTTCATAGCTCTCACAAAGAATTCATGCATCATTCAAGTGCGACTGTAAAATGCAAATGGAACAAAGTTAATTTTTGTGACACACAACGTTGCAAGCTTAGAAAGTAAAATTCAGTAGCATTCAACAATTCTTAGTACACTCAACTTAAGGTAGTTTTATTGAGTAATTACAATGTTAGCTGAAGCAATTCACCTAGAAATGTCACACGTAGGTGTATGATGAAATCCAATTTACGAATATAGCAATGATTGTTGAAATATTTTGAAATGCACTAACCTGCTAAATATTCCAGGCATTACATCAATGATCGCTTCGCGAATTTCATGCGATCCACAACCGAGAATAATCGTCTTCGAGAATGAATTTAAAAATGAAATGATGACAGCTGTTGAGTAGATTGAGTCCTGTATCATGTCGTTGTTCGTTTGCGTGAATGCAGCAATCATAGGCGCAACGTATAGGCCAGCAGTTGCAAAGCATGACAGACCAACCGTTTTTGTAAAATTTAACTGACGCTTGTTTAAATTAGCTGTTTGAGTGTTCTAAAATTAGCAAATTCAACAGTTATTTGATTAGAACACTCATTGTAATATAATTTTTTCTTTTTTTTTTGAGAAAACTTCTAATACAAATGATACAAATGGATGTGGTTGTAAAAAAAAAAAAATCTGAGCGAACACTTTCTTTCAGTAAAAATTTAAAATTTCAAATGCTTGTTGCTACGTAAAAATGGGGTTTTTTTTTTCAAGCTGGCTAATCCACGATCGTTTTTATGGTATTTGGAGCAAATGTTTATAATGTACAAAATTTTAACATAAATGTAACAGAGTGGGAAAGTAATTAATTTTAATTTTAATAACTTTAACTTAGCAGACAATAGCAACCTGTTGCTCTTTCATCCTCCTATTGTACCGCCGTACGATAAATAAAGTAAGAACGTAAAGTGTAACACTTCCGGTAGCAGCACTAATGCGAGTGCCATAGAATAGTTGATTGAATATTACACATCGACTATTTGGTGTCCTAGAAGTATGTTTGAAAAATTGTTCGCAACGACTTGCACATGGAATTGGAATTGGAAACAAACATCATTGAGTGCAATGAGGTAAAATTAATGAAATATGCTTACTACTACATTCACTTCTAAATTATTGCAATTCATTCAAATCTGAAAATTTGAAAAAAAAAATTTTTTTGGAAAATTTCCGACATTATCATCTGTTTGATTAATTTTATTAATTTCTGCTTCATTTCAATTTTCCTTTTGCTTTTTTTCTTTTTTTGTTTAAAAAGAAAATTCGACAGAACTAACCAGCAGAATGGATGAACTCTAATATTATTTAGATATGAGCAAACTACACTTGAAGATATCATCAGAAACACTACTAAATTGCTACCAAATATCTAAAAATTCATTGCTTAATTTTTCTCTTCGATCAATAAAC
Organism: Litomosoides sigmodontis; assembly: GCA_963070105.1. Classification (NCBI taxonomy): domain Eukaryota; kingdom Metazoa; phylum Nematoda; class Chromadorea; order Rhabditida; family Onchocercidae; genus Litomosoides; species Litomosoides sigmodontis. The sequence goes on from OY718808.1 coordinate 1,747,605, forward strand.
AATTTAAATGTATTATCAACAAATATTACACGTCACAATTTAAAGCAAAATCAAATTATTTATGCTTTTACAATAAAAAAAGAAAAACTGACCGTTCGATAGCACAGTTATACCGCTGGTTTTTTCTTCCTCTTCAAAATGACCAATGAATGGAAGAATGAATTTTAATCTTACTTCAGTATGACCAAATCTTAGTCTTACTTGAATAGGACGAAATCTTAGTCTTACTTACTTGAACATGATGAATGAGTCTTACCAAATAATGCTGAATGTTTAACATCTTTCTGTAATACAAGACAGGTTTGACGATTGAAATTAACCGATCGATGCTGACGACAAGCATCGATATGGCAGTCATCGGTTCTGTCCTAAACTTTCTTTCTTTTTCAATTTCAATCTTTTTCTTTCTACGATCGAGCATTTGTTAAATACATAAATAAATATTGCTGAAGACAATATGATCGAAATATTCATAAATAGTTCATCGCTCAGAGGTTTCTTTTTTTTTGCTTCCAACCTATTATTACTCACTTGACATAACATTGCACATTGAAAATATAGTTTAAATGTTAGAAATTTGAATAAATTCAGGGTGAAATTTATGGGAATTTACTAACCAAGCTAGAATAATATTATATGGCATAATCACGCAAAAGAGTCGTGAAACTGTATAATTTTGACTTCCCAAAAGAATTTGAATATTACGCATTGCACCAGTTAGCGCAATTGCAAATCCTGTCAAACCATCCGCAAAAAACTGGAATTTCAAAAATTTTTTGCACAGTTTATTCATTTGAAAAAAATTTTTGATAGAATGACATTTTTAGGTGAATAACTGCTGGAAAAGTTCCGCTACTTCCTCTTTTTTTTTGCGAAATTTCAAAATTTTAGAGTGATAAGGTGAGCTTTACGAATCACGTAACATGTAAATGACGCTAAAAGAATTGTCAAACCTCCATTCCCGTAAGACCATATCGTTCACGATTTGTCTTAGTTCGAACAATTGCAACGAAATAAAATATATTTAACGTAAATGTTACAATTCCACCTGCTATGTAAATTGAAAATTTCAATGTCATCCTGCAACAAAAGTTTGCAATTTCGAAATTACTCATTCTTTTCACGCAAAACTACCGCATGTACTAAGCTTCTTCATTCACTTAATTCAATTCAAATATATTTTGGGCGAAAACTAAATCATGTCTGAATGGTTACAATGCACTTAGTCAACCTAATAGTAAAATTTTAAATAGCAATTTCAAAATCTCTCTTCAATAATTTCATTTCATTTCAAAAAATTTCACACTATCACATGCTATTCTAACTTTAATCATAAGTGCTATTCTTACATTCCACAGTGAAATGTATGAAAATAAGAGAGTATCGTTTCACACAACCAAATACAACAAGTCTTGTGAAATTCTCCGACTCGGTGAATTAATAATCGGAGCAGCTATAAAATTTAGCTTTTTAATATTCCACTGCAAATTTAATTCTATAGAATCAAGCAATGCAATCTTCCCGTTCTTTAAATTTTATTGGTTTGATGGTAAATGAGTTTTCCATAAGCCCACAGAGAAAGAGAGAGAGAAAGGGAGAGAAAGGGGAGAGAGAGAAAGAGAGAGAGATGGAAGAGAGATGGAAGATACTTAGATAAATTGAAATTAAAAATGAACGCGAAAGAAAAGGTTAGTGCAAAAACAAATAACTTTGCTTTCTATCGAAGTCAATTTCACATCCTGCTTTCTCCTTCACCTCTCGCCAAAGATATCCATTGCTTTATCTTTTTAATACTTTTATGAAGTTGGTTTTATTTTTTTTGTTGTTGAATTTATTTAAAGAATGTGTTTCTTTTCACATTTTGATTACTGAAAATGAAATTTTGCAATATGTAAAATGGATATGTACCTATATATTAGTGCTACGTTTAGAATGGAATGATTTCAACGCTGAAAGATTTTGATTTTTGATGTCGAAGGGTTCATTTAAATGGCAAATATTAATAGAATTTATTTGAAATTGAGTTTAGATGTAGTGATCACGAGCTATTTCATTCAATCATTTGATAATTTATTTTAGCGGAAGTTTTTTTTTTTTGAATCATTTCTATGTCTCTCTTGTATATAGCCCGAATTGTCATTTAATGTTTTATTTTCTAATTGAATTTAATTTTCGATTCTTTCTTCCTCGACTGAATTTAGTGCTAATTTAATTAACTCGTCGCGTGTCGCTTATGACTGTAATCACTAAGATCATTCCTGAGCAAAATATGTGTGTCAACTCATTAATAATATTTGCATGAGCGGTGTTTACTGACTTACAAGCAGTTAATTATTAGCAAATTGTTTTCATTAAGCCTTCCTGAACTCCGAACGCTAATATGACGTTAGCCATTTATCGTTTGCGTGTGAAAAATTGACGCTAAAAAAATAATTTCATTTACTTAATATCGTTTTAAATTATATAAAAGAGTCTTGAGAATAGCTGTTATGCATTTTTTTGTTTTCACAAAACTAAATGTGAAATTTCATCAGTTGTCATTGGTAGTACAAATGTGTAAAATTCACTTCACAGTTCTGATTGGCTAATTTTAATGAATGAAGAAAACTAAAATCAATGCTGTAAAGGATGCATCATGGTTTTTGTGTGTGAAAACAAAGAAAAAAATAAAAGGCGAAAAAGGACTGATAAAACAGTGTTCACGACATAATGGTACTAGCATTGAGCTTTCCTCACTCAACGTACCTTAAATGTATAATTAATTAATTAACTCCTCATAAATTAGTACTAAAATAACTTCATATTTGAACACTACTGGTACGATTATCAGCAACAGGCTTCCAGACTCTATTTGAAGCAAAATTAAATGGAAGATTAGGCTCATTCATGAGGTCAGTGTCCTTCATTTCGCTCTTTTCCTGAACCAAAAAAAAAGGCTCAAAAGGGCCGATGAAATAGAAACAATTGGCAAGACATAGCGGTAGAATTTGTGCTACAAATTTTTCCACAGCAACCAACTTCATCGATTTCTAAAAAGCCTTGATTATCAATGATTAGCACCTGGCACCATGTAATTAATAATTGAGAGAGGAAGGAGAAATTGCAAAGGCTTGAAAATATCCGATTAATTGGATAATTAGTTTAAACAAATAAAATTATCATTGACATAGTTGCAGGCACGTAAACAAAAGAAGCGAAGAGATGAAAACAATGGAATTCTGTTGTTTATAATTTTACAATGAAATAAACCCCATAGAAAACACCAACTTTTAACGAATATGATAATTTGTGCTGATAACTTATCACTCATAAACTAAACGGTCGCACCTAGTGTAAGTTTTAGCAGCAAAGAAAGAAAGCAAATAGTTCCAGGTAAAAAAAACAGTGATAATAATGATAATGATAATAATAATAATAATAATAATAATAATAATAATAATAATAATAATAATAATAATAATAATAATAATAATAATAATAATAATAATAATAATAATAATAATAATAATAATAATAATAATAATAATAATAATAATAATAATAATAATAATAATAATAATAATAATAATAATAATAATAATAATAATAATAATAATAATAATAATAATAATAATAATAATAATAATAATAATAATAATAATAATAATAATAATAATAATAATAATAATAATAATAATAATAATAATAATAATAATAATAATAATAATAATAATAATAATAATAATAATAATAATAATAATAATAATAATAATAATAATAATAATAATAATAATAATAATAATAATAATAATAATAATAATAATAATTAATAATTAATAGTAATAAATAATATATTAATAGTAATAAATAATATAATAATAAATAATAAATAATAAATAATAAATAATAAATAATAAATAATAAATAATAAATAATAAATATTAATAAATAATAAATAATAAATAATAAATAATAAATAATAAATAATAAATAATAAATAATAAATAATAAATAATAAATAATAAATATTAATAAATAATAAATAATAAATAATAAATAATAAATAATAAATAATAAATAATAAATAATAAATAATAAATAATAAATAATAAATAATAAATAATAAATAATAAATAATAAATAATAAATAATAAATAAAAATAAATAATAAATAAAAAATAATAATAAATAATAAATAATAAATAATAAATAATAAATAATAAATAATAAATAATAAATAATAAATAATAAATAATAAATAATAAATAATAAATAATAAATAATAAATAATAAATAATAAATAATAAATAATAAATAATAAATAATAAATAATAATAAATAATAAATAATAAATTATAAATAATAAATAATAAATATTAAATTATAAATAATAAATAATAAATATTAAATAATAAATAATAAATAATAAATAATAATAAATAATAAATAATGCATAATAAATAATGACTAATAATAATATAATAGTAGTAGTAATGGTGATGAATAATGAAAATTTATTCAGTGTATTCCTGTAAAGAATAAATACAATGAAGTAGGTAGGCAGAAGGTTATTGGGTGTGAAAAAGGACGATAACATTTATGCTTGTTCCATCGCTGTTGAATTAGCTAATAATTTATCTAAAGATTTATGCTTTACGATCGCTTCACCTTCTCATTTATTAGCATTCTTTTTAGGAAATAATTGCTATTTCAAGCTAGCCATTTTAAAAAGGAAATGAGAAGTTTCCATGCAGGAAGTCAATGGAATATGCAGAAGAATATTGTTGTTTTGAATTTCCTTTCTTTTTTACAAAAAATATTAAATACGATAACTCTGTGTGTGTGTGTGTGTGTGTAGGTTAAATTGAAAGAAGTCAATAGCAAAAGTTAATTTTTAGACGATCAAATTTATTGCGGACAAATTCCTAGTAATGATATAACTCAACAAAATGTGTCCGCATTAATCGTTTTTTTTTAAAACGGGCAAAAACGAAGGAAGTTGAATTATTCGTAGACAGTTATCACGATAAAAATCGTTGGAATGAAATTAGAGTAAGCTTTCAAAGGAAATTGCGATTGTCTTCACTTTTGGAAAAGTACTGACGCGGGATTTTTCGTTTTTAAATTAGTTCAACGATTACGTAAATTTTTTTGAGATTGAAATCACCGGCAGTACCAACAGTTTCCATTTATTCATATTAAAATGGTTTTTTCTAAATTATTTGAATGCAGCATGCTAACATCTAATTCACACTTGTGCTAATGATAATGCTTAATTCTATTTAATGAGCATGACAGATTCCAAGTCGCATTTGCAAGTTTGAATCTGACATTTGTCAATATATTTTCGGAGACTGTGAAAACTTTAACTTGTGCCACAATTTCTGATTATTAAATTCTTTCGACTTTTCCAGACGACTGGTTCCACTGTTACTTTGTACGTCCTTTCCAAAATGTAATAAACCGAATTCAAATACGGAATCTTATGCGATGCTCTCTATAGTTACATTATTCGTCGATAGCTTCCATTCAATGCGAGAAGCCTGGAAAACTTCACGATTTAAAGCATTGAGCCGTCCACACCAATCACTTTTACCTGACTGACTTGCTTAATCAAATCTGCTTTTGCCCCCGTTGTGCCACCTTCTAGATAAATTTTGCTGGGAAATTATGACCGAAGTCCCCGCTCTTGCACTTTTACTTCTATAGTTTCCGTTCATGCTCTCTTGATGAGCTTTCCAAGCATTTCTCATCCATAAACCACAATTCTCCAAATGTCACATTTCCAACAGCAAGTGACATGTTTTTTTCTCGAAATCGCTTTGAAAGTTCAAAAGTCACCGATAAGTTTCCCAACAAACGAAACCAACGGAAACTAACCCAATAAGTTAGTGGGAGATGGTTTTATCACTGATCAGAACACTTGCAGAGTGTCAATAAGAAGCTTGCGTTTTTGTCAAGACGTATTTTTATCGGCAAAATATTTTCGAAAACAGCCAATAAAACAATTTAATTTGCAAAACAACTCGAAAAAATTTTTGAAAGAGTTAACGAAAAAATAAAACATGAAATATGATAAGAGCAATCATCATAATCAACAAATCGGCCAATTCGTATGACCTAACAAAACTAAAATTAAAATGAAATGATGAAAAACGACTAATTCGAAGGAACAAAAATTCTTTCAACTCTTAGAAAACTTGACATTCTTTTTGGAATCTCATTAAATATATATATGTATAACATCACGATTTAAAATCTCTACGTCTTAAAAATTAACGAAAAGAGTACCATTCTATGATGGTGGGGGCGGGGGAGGAGCAGGTGGTGCTAACAAACTTGAGAGATCCATTTTCGGTACCGGCGCTGGCGGCGGTGGAGGTGGGGGCATAAAACCAAGTCCAAGCGAAATCGGTGGTGGTGGTGGTGGGACAGGCATAGGATACCGGCTCGTCGGTGGTGGTGGAACACCACCCCAACCACGACCTGCTGGTGAACCCCAAGCAGCAGCACTAGGCACATATGATGGTCGTGGCCGAGGTGTATTGAAAAAGTGAATCCCATCCGCTGATCCGGATACACCACTGCTACCCAATGGTGGTTGTGAACTTTTTGAGGAATATCCCTCCACACCTGAAATAATATCAGTTACTAATCCCTATTTATTGCATTCAGCTTACGATAAATGGATTAGACCTGATGCCTTAGTCACTTCGTAAAAAAAGAGTAAAAAGCTTACTATTGTTAATTCCATTTTAAGTACTCCGCAAAACTAATTCCAGAGAAATACCGTAGCGTAACATTACTGATCTTGAGAGCAAGTTAAAATGTTCTAGTAGTAAAAAGTGCTATTACTAAGTATTAAAAAATTGAAATAAAAGGGGTACGTAGAATCCCCAATGTTTATCATAATATCGCGCTGTACAGCATATCCCCTTCCCTCCTAACTTAATCATGTCCACGTATTGTGAACTAAGTAAAATAAAAGTATGATACCTTCCTGTCTTGCTAAATTGATTCGAACGATTGGTGTACCCGACGGTAGTGAATAATTCTTTGGCTGTAAACAGTGATATCAGATCGGAAGCGGTTAGCAAAAATTTGTCATCTTTCATTTGATAATGTCACCTTTCTTGGATTATCTATTCCTATTTTAAGAACACGAAAAATGAACATTTGTATAGATAAAAATAGCAGCCGTAAACGATCGTGTTCCCGTCCTCTAACTCCACTCCCGTTCCACTTTGGTGTCAAACAGTGAGCCCTGCATGTAAAGCTTCGAGACATTCTAATAAAAAATTGCACAGAAACAGATATAAAAGTTAGAAACCTTATAACCAGATGCAGTATTTCCGACTCCTAAGCCTGGTTTTCCTGAAGGGCCATATGGTTTCGACGTCGGTTTTTCTCCCAACTCAGCCATCAGCGCCGTGTACTGAACAATTATAGTTAAGGGATTAAAAAATAACTGTAAAATTAAATAACTGCAAAAAAAGTAACAAAAAATGAGTTTTAGAAAAAAATGAAAATACAAAAAGATAAGATATTAAATGGAGAAACCTCATCATCCATACCACCATCTCCCACATTAAACATTCCACCACCCGGTCGTGGATTTTTGCAGTCCTTCGCAATATGCCCCGCACCACCACAAGCAGTACAAATAATATTTGCAGTAACATTTGGAGCATCCGGACACTCCCACCTGAAAATTAGTTTGTAAAAACATATGATGGAGAATGGATAACACAAAGTTATTACTATGAAAAATAGAGATAATGATTTTGAATAACCTAAAGATTTTTGAATTCGAAGTAAAATTCCTACAACAGGAATTATTTATAATTATCACTTACGTTTTGTGTTCATCGGAACCGCAATTACTACACCTAGCACCACTTGCCAAATCTTCAGGACGTAGAGTACCATTTAAAAGTGCAAGCTCTCTCAGCTGTAGCTTACGCAATTCATTCTGACCATCGGGTATCATCAGTGCCTCATTTATAATTGATGTTATCTGGAAAATGTGCATGTAATAACTACACAAGCATCATAAAATACTAAAAAATGCTTCAAATAAGGTTTTCTCTAAATTGAATGTTTCCTAAATTTGATTCAGTTATGAAATGCATACTCAATGAGTAGAAAATATCATATTCATAAAAATCCCGGATACGAACAGATAATTATTTAAACATTTATCAAGTGCACATTTTCGTACTTTAATAACTAACTTTTAGAAAAATAATATTCACGCAAAACACGAATTCCTTACTTTCTCACAAGCTTTTTTTATAACCGCATAATCGGTTCCTGTAACATAAGCATGAAGTGGCTCGTTTTCACCAGGCATTGGTCCTTCACGACGTCCCAGTTTGCCTTCCTTTACCGAACCTTTACCACGAATTATAATTTTGGCACCCGTCTACAACATTTAAAAAAGTCCAAGATCTCTTTTTACAAATTAAGAAGCACTTTTCCCAAATTTCAGAGTATACCACAAAGATTAATGAGGTGAGTTATATAAAGAAAAAGGGCTATAATGGAAACACTGAACTAAACAACGTGTAGTAGATTAATTAAGTTAAATAATAATGATATGATCAAAAACCTCCGCTTCCAGAGCTTTCAGAGTATTTCCGCGTGGACCAATTAATAATCCCACAAAGTTAATTTCGGGATGATTTTCTTGTGGTATCCAAACTTTATCATGTAAACGTATAGTTGGTGCTCTAGAAAATAATGAATTAATTTTGGAGTCATTTTGCACGTTATCACTAAACTTCTTAGCATGTTGCACCATCATATCATTTCAGGCTCCAATAGCAAAACCATGCCTCACGTAAATCTCTCCTACGGTTATCTTAACAGTTTTGTTGTTTGACTAAGCATCAATGATCCTCATTCTTACAGCTGAAATCTTGCACGACCACTTCAAAGTGTGCAAATAAATCAAATACGAACCTGTAATCCGCCGGTGGTTTAAAATTTGGATTCAATTTCAACAACGCCTGGATTTTTTCATGGCGCAGTTGCTCCAGTTCTTGTCTTTTTCGTATTTCACGGGTATTCAGCCGTTTACCACTGGCATCATAAATTGGTTCCGGTGAAGGACTTCTGCAAAACTGCTATAAAGGCTAATTGTAACAAAAAAAAAATAATACGCTGAAAATTTATTTTATTTGAACTGTTGAATTTCCCAGGAAGCATTTTTCCGCTCACGAAAAGCAGACGCTAAAAGGCTAAAAAGAGATTTGATTAGGATTAAGATTATTGCTTTGGTGACGAGAGAATTCATCCTGAAAACAATTTTTTTAAGATTTCAGGCGCGTGGAGGCGACGGAAAAAGTATTCCAAAGACTAAATCATTCGCAGTCAGCAAGAATTATTCGCCCAGATATATTCCTGATCTTTCCTTTCGACTAAAGTCTAACTAAATGAATTTCTAGAAAAATACAAGCTCGAAAAAGACACTTTCAAACTTCGCCAACTTTCCCTTTTTAACAAATTTCCGAACTTTAAAATAAGAAGGGATAGGGGGCATTAACTGTGATTTAAAACAGTAAAAACAACTAAACCATTAATCAACAATTAAAAATCCTATAACTAGTGGGTGCTTCGAGTATGAAGTGGCACTAATCACCAAACAGCATGCTGCACCGAATGAAGCGAAAGGTTTCATTACCGCGAGTTGAATCTATTAAGTCAAAGGGTACGGAGCGGGAAAGGACATAAAATTCATTAAATTGAAAAACTTTTAATAAAACTTGTGGTGCGCATCATCTTGATGAGTGACGCTGATAGATCAGGAATAACGCATGAAGAAAGGCGTCCATCAACATCATAAATGTTCAGCTAGATTAGAAATGTGTTTGTTAAATTGTTGATTGTCAACAAAACAGCAATAAACATTATCGTTTATTGATTGATGAACCTTAAAGCTGGATCTGGATTGCCCATGAAGTCGCCAAGCCGTAATTTTCGCGTTGCATCCTCCACTTCCAATTGAACTGAAATAGGTGGTTACGGGGCCACCCTCCCCCGTTTATTAGTTCATAACATACATCAACAGTGGTTGCAACAACCGATCTTGCTCAAAATTTGAAACGAAATTGAAAGAATAGTGTAAAATAGAAAAAGTAAAGACAAGAACGATATATTATGCTTCTCACGTATACATGTTCGTCTTTAGTGGAGATCCCTATAGCGATCTCACACTAATGCAGAACACGACTCCAGTGCCCTGGAACGTGCACTGAAGCTCCCTAAGCGACTGTAAATATCAAATAATACCCTGCTTTTTATCAAATCTACAACAACAACAAAATTTATAACTTTCAAAAAAATTCAAAAAATCAAATAAGAAAAAAAACGTAAAACCATTACGAACCTGCTTCATCCACGCAATTCCTTGCAAAACGAAATGTTTTAAAAATTTTAGAAAGAATCTTAATACATATGTAGAAAACGGTAATAATAAATATGAATCCTTACGCAAGTAAGCTTGTCGTTGATCATCGCTGAGGTTGGACGGTAATATCGTTGGCATGCCAGGTACAAAAGATTTGTTAGTACTCCAGCGTGACTTACGAAGCTTCTTTTCCGGTTGTCCAGTTTCATTTGTACCACCCGCTCCATCGTCCTCAGTTTTCAATTTGTCAACTGTAAACATTTTTTTATTTTCATAAAACGAAGGCATTTGCAAAGAACACTGTTTGTTAACTGCAATTTTCACTTACCAACTTCAGGGCGTGCCAAAATTGGGAGTACGCCCTGCGCGGCTTTTAATTTTGCAGAGCCGGCAGCGTTAGCCTGCAAAAACAAAACTTCTCAGCGAGCAAAAAGCTGCATGTATTTCACTCAGTAGCTCATAAATAATATCAAAAAGACCTATAAGATCTTTAATAATGTTATTGAAAGATTCACCACAAATTGAAAAGCAGATACATAGTAAATCTATATGTAAATCACATCTACCACGTAAAAGAACTGAACAATCATCAAATTTAATCGTTGCTTTATTTTTTAAAGCTAAAAATGTAGTAAAATTTGCCGTGAACAACCAAATATATAGATGAAAACTCACAGTAGCTTGATTCTCTTGACATTCATTCTGTTCCCCAGATCCTTTGGCTGGAGATCCTGTCCGTTCTGAAATTGAATTTAGATTTTTATAGTTTTAGATACACCTTTATAATGCAGCATGCAACAAACCCACCTCTTCGTCTTTTATGTCTGCTTCTACTCCGACTTCGCCTGCTATGACTTCTGCTTCGTCTACTTCGACTACGACTTCGCCTACGACTGCGACTTTGACTTTTTCTGCTACGACTACGGCTACGTTTGCTACGGCTACGCTTTCGTGAATGGCGTCGATCACGCGAGCGCGAACGGCGTTTACTGCGATTCCGTGAGTGAGAGCGCTTACGCTTACGGCGGGAACGAGATCGCGAACGGGAGGAACGTTGTTTTGGTGACAAATATTCTGGAACTGCCGGAGCATAAGTCTCTAAAATTTACTTACATTATATAGCATAAAGTTTAAAATTCATTTACATTGTATATAGCAAAGTACAGACTTTTAAGTCTTGGAAACTTACACCTTGAAACACAACTAGCAAACTACAGTAATAGAAAATAGAACATGATCGATAAGACCGCGCTAAATATTCCCAACATGTCCATAAAACATGAAACTATTAAGGCGTTTTGGTTCAAAATTCTACATCCCAACTAAATAGCTAAAGAACCTGGAAGATTTCCGTTGCTACCCTCTTCTGCGTTTTCAATCGCTTCAACAGTTGGTTCACCTGCCGCAGCTGCAGCAACCGCTGCCGCACCGAATTTTCGTACAAACGGCATAGGCTCTGTGTTACCACCGGTTTTATCACGTGATCGCGACATAATTTTCTCTTGTTTGACAGAAACAAAGCTGAAACAGAAATTACATATTGCGGAAAAGCGATGCAGTCACAATTACAACCTGTACCATGCTACTAAAAAACAAACATGAAGTGCAGTCAAGTGGCAACATTTTTGAAAATGGAACTAATAAAACTATATTAACTGTAAATTCCCAATTATTATGACGATTAGAAGCACATTTACAAACGATATTACCAATTAATGGTTAGACCACAAAAGGAAAGACAAACCAATCTTCTTTTATCTTTATTTTACCACAACTTCAACATTTACGAAACAGAAACAATAGAATGTTTATAAGTTGTGCGCAAAATATATGAATAATATAATGGAAACAATGCTTTAAGAGATCGAAACTATAAATTTTCCACAGCTGGTGCACTACTTTTCGTTTCTTGTTTCAGCTCTCCGCATTCCACAATTGTCACCTGAAATAACATACGCATATATATGAAGTTATTAGTCCAATATGTGATAGGTGCTCAAAAGTCCAACTTCCTTTAGATGTAAAAAACCTTCTACAGATATAAGTCTATCCATAAATTCACTATGATATACTGAAATGTGAAATGTGCTTCAGCATCTCAAGTGGATACTTATTTCTTCAACCGAGATCGAGCGCACTGCACGGATACTGATGGTCTACTCGAATCACTTCTATGAACTGTTAGAAATATGTTGCTAGGTTCATAAAACGAATTTATGAACGCCGAATTACTAAGATGTTAAATAATACATTTTCTACAGGAAAGAAGTAATAAATAGTGATCAAGATAACAATTACAGGTTATGACATCTTAAAATCAGTAGCAAGAATCAGCAACATACCTGCATCATAGGTTTCCCGGTCTTACTGCCCTGTTGCTCAATCTGTTTAACAATATTCATCCCTTCAACGACATGACCAAAAACGACATGTTTATTATCTAGCCAATCGGTTTTTTCAGTGCAAATAAAGAACTGTGAACCATTCGTATCGGGTCCACAGTTTGCCATTGAAACAACGCCAGCCATAGTGTGTTTTAGCTGAAACTCTCGAGAATCAAAGCAAATCAATCAAAACTCACACATTATAATGACACAAGCCGATTGCAAAAAATCAGTTGGAAACTAAAGAATACTATGTATATTGCGCCGAAACAAAACTTTAAAATCTGTACCTTAAAATTTTCATCCGCAAATTTAGAACCATATATCGACTTTCCGCCTGTTCCATCACCCTTAGTGAAATCTCCTGCTTGTATCATGAAACGTGGGATTATTCTATGAAAATGTGAGCCTAAAAAGATACACAATTTTAATTGTGGGAAATAGACAACAGAAAATCATTTCCTATATGGATCAGGCTTTCAAAACTTTAAAGACCGCTAAATAGAAGAACGAACTGTATACCTTCGTAACCGTAGCCCTTTTCTCCTGTACAGAGCTGTCGAAAATTTTCTGCTGTTTTTGGAACTACATCGGATCGCAACTCGATTACTATCCTTCCTATATACCTGTAAAAATTATAGAAATTCACAAACAAGTAAAAAGTCGAATAAATTTTGAAATGTAAAAGCTCAATAAATCGAGCCAGTGGTTCCTAAAATTCCTAATAATGACGGATTGAGGATGGAAAGGGAGGGAGCGGAAAAGGATAAGATGTAATCAAGTAGTGTAGTTATGTTTCTTAAGTTAATCAAACTAAATGTGCAACCCATCAGTTTGGCCCTTTATGACAAATGCATCAAGCAGAATGACATCTCCAGAAAAAAGCCCATCTAATTATCTTATGTGTGCAACTAAAGTTTGATTTGTAAAGTGCTCACCAGCAGTCTGTATAAAATCTTATTTATCAGCCTCAAACTACAAAAATATTTTGAAATCACCTGATTCCAATTCTGATCCCCAGGTATACCCGTGGAAGCGATATCTTAACCGGTCCTACGATTCCTTCCGAAACTGTATCGCCATCCCTATCATATTCTTTTGATGTGCCTTCTCCAGTGCCATACTGAAACTGAGTTATATAACTGTTACAAACTTTAAATTCCTATAACTAGAATGTGCCACCAAAAGAAAATTAGGCATTATGAAATTAATGAGGAAGCGACTATTTTTTTTCATGTTACACCAAGTTATCCACCACCATATTTACTGCACACAATTCCTTCTTCACGCTAGGCACTATTTCCTTCGGTATACGTCTCTCTGGCAGACGTATGTGTTCGTAACATATATAATAATTTTTTTGTACTCTTTTCTACTACAAGTTAGATTCACGCTGTTAAATACTCATTGCAAGAGCTAATTCCTCAGATATATATAACAGAAAGTAAGTCATGGCATTCTGTAAAGTTATTATGCGATAAATTGACCACCATCATTAAATCTTCTCTATATCATTACATTTGGAACTTACGGTCTTAAGCCATTCGTCGTCTGCCCATACTGGTCTTTGGCTCCTTTCATTTGCTTTTGGTGGTCGAGCAAAATTGCATCGAATAGTTCGCCCAAATAATTCTGAATCATTCATGTTGTCTATTGCTGCAGCAGCGTCTTCCGCCAACTCATATTCCACAAATCTAGACATTTTGGAATATTTAGCACCTAATATAAAGTCATTTAAACAATCTATCTCTTCGAAAGTAACTCAAGTGACCGTGCACTGAACTAATCAGAGCTTGTTGACAGATAAAGAGAAATGCACAAAGATTTTTGTGAAATATCAGCATATTTTGTCGTCTCGACATTCTTAAAAAGTGTCTCACGCAGCATTTTAAACTATTTTAAGAAGTTAATTTTAATTTAATCCTTGGAACCGCCTTTTAATTTCCAGCACTGCCTTTGATCATATGAGAAGAAAAAACAAACCCAAATCCACGATGTTTACCCGTCTCATAATCCAACGGGATAGATACGCTAACAATGTCGCCGAAGGGTACAAAGCCTGCTTGCAACACCTTCTCATTAACTTCCTCTCCAAAACCACCAACATATAGCGTTCGTTTCTTATTATGTGGAAAATTAGTCGCCAAAGACATCGTCTAATTATCTAAAATAATAGTGAATTTGAGAAAATATCTTACAATTTTCCAGAATTAAAAAACTATCAGCGCAAAATTATTTAATTTATGTTTTCACCTGATTATGTGTATGCATTCTAAAAAGGATTAAATTTTATCTAATCAATTACATATCAAAGGCTGCAACATACGTTTACACGCAAGATATTAATTGCTTATTAACAGTAATGGAAAAAAGGCTAACATCAACTGATGCTAAGATAGTGTTGAAGCAGGAATGTAACAAAAGCGATTTACCCTAACCTATTTACATCGTGTCAAAAACCAAATAAGTGCGTAAAGAGCGTATAAAAGATGCTTGATCCCTTTCGCCTCCTCGGTCAACTTTAATGCACAACACTTCAAGCAAAGACTGTGGCCAAAACGTAGACAGATGTCGCACTTAGTGACCTCATAATAAACCACACATCTTCCCACGCTAGGACAAAATCCACCTGCCTCCGCAACAAACACACTTTCCAAACAACCAGCCGCACGACTAAGATTCACACTGTTGAATAGGGGGGCTGAATGGCACTAATTTGATCGAACTTTCAGCTTAGCGGTAAACGTCGTTCACTCGGTGTGTTCGATGTTTACTTGGGGTGAAATTGCGCATAATTTTGAGTTTCTGTTAAAACTATGGACGTAGGAAGGTTTATTCAAGTTATTTCAAATAATGATAGGTAAGAGAAATATTCATTAGGCGTTTTTAGGAATAACAATTAAAAGTTGAGATAGCAAGTCGGAAGTGAATGAAGACTGAAGACAAATGAAGGAGGGGATGGTAATAGTGTCTTTGTTTATAAGATAAATGAATTGAACGGAATTGTTATCTGTTTCGTTGTTCCTTCTTGTTTTCAGTACATTCTTCAAAAACTATGAGCAGAATTCGAGCACTGATAAGGACCGCACATATTGTCACTGATTAAGAAGCTTCGATAGTAGTTTTTGTATTTTAATACACTAGCCGAGTAGAACTGAATAAGATAGAATTATTGAAGTAAAAATTTGATGATAGTCAAATTACTATCATTCTAAAGTCGCGGATATCTATTCTTCATCGTAATTTTACCAACGTGTTGTTCTGTGTTTGGTTGTCCACGGCTTCCAATTTACGTAGAATATGTAACGGTTTTATAGAACGCAATGCGGAAATGACGGTAAACGTTTTGTATAGTCCAGTAGAGAAGCTTTTGTTTGATCATTGCCTATAAATGTCACTATGTCACTTGTGCAACCACTTCCATGCGAAGTTCTGGTTTGTAGCATTTACTGCTGCTCATATCTTCGTTTTAGTTTGTGATCCAAGTTTGTCATGTGCATGACATTTCGAAGATTTCTTATGGATTTTATCTTTCTAAAAGAAATGAAGCCAGATGGACAACTGCGTGTTGTCTTTGATTGAAATTTTACATTTTTATTGTGCAATATTCAAATAATGAAGCAGTGTTACAATGGACAAAACGCGAGAAATCAGATTTAACGGGAGTTTTGAAAATGTCACCCATATCTCTGTTTGATAAAAAGAAAAAACAAATACGTATTTTCAAACTATTTAAAAGAATCATTACTATATACAGCAAAAGATGTTCAAAAGAAAACTAAAAATAAGGAATTAAAGCGAATGGAAATTTAAATTATAAGCATGTGATTAACGAACCATATTAGACACCGGAAGCATCCTGATGCTGACTGAAGTAGTTCCTAAATAAAAATTTCTAGTAACTGCGCATGACGAAGCCGTCCAGTTATTCTGCAGTCAGTTTTACTAATGCAGCTCTACATGTGATATAGTTTGTATCATCTACAAGGTATAATCACACTCCGGAAGTTTGGGAAGTGTTATATTCGAAGCCTAGTCAGTACCGCGTCTTGAATTGTTATTAGATCTTTTAAAAAACTAGTGAAAACTATGCAGGTTTCAACTTTTCGAACTCGCCATTTGTTTTTGAAAAACAATATAATGAAGTACAGTCACACAAACACTTGGACAGCGTCTTTCCTGATCAAATAAAGAAGCAAGCAAACCTAAGCTGTGCAACTAAAGGATATCACGAAGAAGCTATTTTCTATCACGAACTGAGATATGCGTAGGCATTTGTAATGGATCACGAGAAAGATTATAAATCAAACATGCTAAGTGCTAAAGAGTACCTAAATCTATACGATGATGACGTTCTAGTTGCGTTGTTCCCTAACAAGCAGTAAACAAATTTTCTCCCAAATGTCATAAACATGTTTTTGTCGTAATGATTAGTATTTTGTTGTCTAACCACACGCAAATTACAAATGTAGGAGCTTTATGTGGTTTGCTTCTGATATTCGTAGATTTCCATCTTCGTTTCCTATCTTTTCCTTTCCCAATTAGTGTTTTCCAAGTTTTAAGATTTAGATACCAATTCTCTACTCAGTTCAATACAGTAGCTAAAAATATTATGTCACAGAAAACATCAGAAAACTAGCTCAAACACAGTGAGCAACTCCCGTAACACAAGGTGCACAACCGCTATCTTTCCCAAGAGCCATTGATGGTGGTCGCAATAGAGTATCAACACGACAGTCTGCCCATGCGACGCCTGCACCTGCTCTAAAAGGAAAAAAAAAACTACAATTAACGATTGAATACGCCTACATTATTCCCAATATGAACAGATAAAATAAAAAAGAAACAAACGAAAATGTAAATGCAATTAACCTGCATTGACTAATAGTAGCTACGGAAGACCACTGATTAGTAACCGGATCGTATGCTTCCACAGAGTTCAAATATCTCACCCCATCATGACCACCAATAGCATAAATTCGTCCACCCATAGATGCAACACCAACACCGCCTTGAAGAGAAAAGGTCATACGAATTTCGGAACTGGCAATTGAAATGTGGTTTTCCAAATTTTATGAAAGACAAAAAGAAAGCTATACCTCTGGGACAGGACATTTGTGACAACAAGGTCCAGGTATTATCCTCTGGATTGTAGCGTTCACACGAAGGAAGTGGTGCATTGTCATCGAAACCACCAATCGCGTATAAACAGCCATCAAGCACTGTGACACCAGCACCAGCTCTATAGCAAAATTTTCAGTTTTAAGAAAAAAAGAATTTTTTTTAAAAAGGTTTTTCTGAAATTTGCTGCGCAGTAGGTAGTCCACTGCTGTGCAGTAAATGAGAAGCTTTGATTTCACCCTATAAATAGAGTTGAAAGGCATTTGAAGGTTTTTTGCACCTATACAGAATCTGGAATATAATATAAGTATGAGAAAATACTACTTTTCGTTCTCATTTTCAGAACAACTAAATAAAAATTAGCCCCTAAAAGATACTGAACTCGTGTGAGTTAGGTAAGTTCAAATGAAATTTTAATTGCATTACTGTGTGGCGATCTCTGTGGGCCGAAACATTTCTATTTCTATTTAAGTTTCATAAATTGTTGCCAAACACCGGACAAAAATCTTTCAAAAATATAAACCTTCGATGTTGCATGCTTGAAACCAATTTCCATTTATTCAGAAGTGGATCATACCGTTCACATGAATCGAGTGACGAAGTTCCATCATTACCACCTACCGCAAACAAATATTTGCCTGCAGAAAGAAGTTAATAAATCGATAACAAAAGAACGTTTTTTCACGAAAACAAAATGACATGTTACATTTCAAGCAGACTTACCTACGGCAGCAACGCCAACGCCGCCACGCTGTACATTCATTTGCTCCACACCTGACCATTTATCTGACTCAATATCATATCTTTCAACGGTCTGCAATTAAATTACGACATGTCATGCAAACTTAGCACGAGTCTAAAATAATCTTAAGTAAAAAAATATTATAGTTTCCAATATTCCTATATATGCGAATATATGGCTTGACTCAATATGATTTTGTTCGCATTAAGCTAGACTGTCAAAACTCTACGTTTTGTCATTATAACAGGAGCAAAAAAAATCAATCGCAGAAATTAAAGCATACCTGAAAACACGCAGTATCGTCAAGTCCACCAACAGCGTATATTGCACCCTCCAGAGCTCCAACAGCTATGCCTCTACGTCGGGTATCCATGGAAGCAACAGTATGCCACATATTGATAGCAGGATCAAAACATTCGGCAGAACTTAAGTGATTTGTTCCATCGTGTCCTCCAATTGCATAGCTAAAGCAAACGAGAACAAATGGCAAAGTTAAATTTTCAGATACAAGCAATTTTGTCATGAATAACTTCCAACTATGATGCTAAAATATTATAGAAGCAAATTTGATTGCAAAAAAATGGGGATCGAATCTCAAATAATTTTGCAAAACATAGCAGAATATAGCAGCTGGCCAACAATTTGTCACAAATGTCCATCATTTTGCTAGGGGCATACACATTTCAGGTTCTTTTCCCTATCAACACTTCTATTCCATAGCTTAAATTACAAGACATTGAAAAGCTAAGTATGTTTTGAAAAGTAAAAGTGAATTCATTGGAATAATGCAGCAAAATATTTATAAAAGGTCGAAATTCAAATTATTTAACTAACAGTTTTCCCTGAGCACTAACTACACCAACATGTCGCCGTCGGATGTTCATATCACTTATTGAAAACCACTTGTCACGTCGCCAATCATATGCCTCCACTGAACGGAAGGGATCACCTGATGTACCTAAACACAATGTTTTATACGCTGCCATCCACTTAACACTGTTTCTCAACTTCTGCAGCTTTCATATGTTAGAACTGCAGAATGACTACTGAAAGGAAATCAGAAATGAATCTGAAATTACCTCGTCCACCAACGCAAAATACAACGCCTGCAGCACTTTTTCTTGGCCTGCAATTTGTCCATACTCCGAAAGATGGTGCTGGCGCATACATGTGTTTTGTAGCTATTTTGTCCGTTGTAAAACCTGTACTTCTGTCATTTTTAGAACTTCACCGAAACTACTTTTTGCTGGTAAAAAGTATTAATGAAAAATCATAACAAACCAAATATATTTTGTTTCGGAAAACTTTTTAAACGAGAACCCAAAATACCTTGAAAGTTTCCAGTGCTACTTGAATGAAAACTTCCAGTTCCCGCAGAAGAAAATATCGGTGAGAATGAAGCGCTTTCTATACTATTAATTCCAGGACCAATCTGAGCACTCATCATTTCACTCATTGCATCCGCCACCAAATCACGACAACGAACGCATTCCTAGAAAGTTGCATCTATTAATTCTACTTCGTTAGTCACTTTTGTGCACTTTTAATTGACAACTAATAATTGCAATAATTTCTTCATCGATGAGCTGGTAGTTTTTTAAATTATAATATGGAACAGACCATAATTAAAGGGTGCTTTTTCACTTTGTTCAAGAAATAAGCAATGGGTAATTGCGGCAGGCGAACAAGGGCTAATAAATCCGGTAAGTAATTTCTTCGTTCTTCGATATTTTCTTCCACCCAAAATATTACTGTTTCGAAAACCTAAAAAATTCTATTCTAGAATCAAAAATCGATATTAAAAACATAGTTTTATTGGATTTAAGATATCCCTCCGATTTCGAGGTTACAGTCTCAGGAGCCGAGGGATGTAGCCATTTCCTCTTTTCAGGGCTTTATGAAATATTTATTTTTTTTGAAAAAGCAAATAACCTCCTGCTCATTGTTTATTTTTAGATCAGAACTACGGAGAAGATCAATCAAATGGCCAAATGGTATCCGCATAAAATCCGGAAGCACTCGTAGTTCCTGAATACAAAAATAATTTCAGGGTAATGCATTTTGAAAAATATAAATTCAACTTTACAGTGAAACATACCGGGAAATGCTCCATTGCAAAGTCATCAACAGAAGACATCAAGCTAACGCAGTTATGCTGCTCAGCGAATTGACGAATAGAAAGGCAATTGGCAGTTGTCAAATACTGTGTTAGAAAACGTTGACAAGCGCCACACACAGTATCCATCTGCAAAAAAAGTATCTGACATATATAACTATTCGACAGTGAGAATTTCGATAAACTTCTTGCATTCTTGGTTACGGCACATTCCATCACTCTTCAAAGTAATTAAACCACCTGCAAAATGCTTGCGGCATACAGCAATTGTTGAACATTATCACCATTGATATGAACTCTGCTCGTATATGCAAAATCCAGAAGCTGTTGAAAAGCTGCAGCAGGGATATCCTGTTTTAAAATGATGGTAAGTTCAGTAAATATGAAGAGAAATAAACAGATTACTTACATATACCGTGTCAATCATATGAACAAGTAGTTTCCGCATATAGATTAATGGAGTACATTTATCTATAAAAAATTCACATAAGGAAAAACGAGAAGTCTAGTCTAATGTGGAAAAAACAAACAGTAATAAACCTGTATGGCAATCTTGCTTTGACGTGACTCAATCATTTCGGATGCAAACATTGAATGAAAATATGGTATAGCTGCAGCAAGGACATACCGATGAGCACTAAAGATGATCCCTTCAACCTGAAATGTATAAAATGGAAGCAAGACCTAATAACTCAACCATCAAATTTTCACGAAAGTGTTTGATCTTTACCTAAAGACGCTTGTGTTCATTCGTCAATAACAAAAACGCCGTAATGCTTGGGAATTATGTAAAATTTTATAAGTGTATTTGATAAGAGTATTTGATAAGCTAACAGCAAGATCTACCTCGATTTCAATGTCACACATGAATTTTTCATCGCGAAAATGCGACATATTAGCAAGAACGACGTTTGCATGTAAACCATCATGAAATTCAGTAGATTCTAGAATATTTGAGCCGCTATTAATTAGCGGTGCTGTCGTAACACTTTGCGATGGTACCAAACGCTGTGCAAGTAAATAATTGCTTGGACAGCTTACTACTGATGAATCTAAACATTAATATTTTATAAAAGTAAGCTTAATAACTAGAATACGTATGTCCTAACCACGGCATAAATTGCGACACTACCACATCTTCAAAACCTCACAAGTAACCTCATCCTTACAGTAGGCAATTACTCACAAGTGGTTAAGCAATGGAAAATACAACAAAATTCAATACATACCACTACTAATGCCACATGGAATAAAATCCATCGAATCTTCCATATTATTTCGATTGCGATGACTTAGCCTACTGGAATGGATGTTTTGATAAATGGCGTATGCTGATGATCGTCTTCTAATCCGATCTACGGGATAATTACCATTCGAACTGGATAACAATGACGATGTGAAGCAGTCGTTCTGTAGAAGATTTATTGCAGGTGTATTTTTAGACTGGTTTTCGTGTCACCAAAAAAAGGATACAAATATATAAATTAAGATTACAAGGTTGATATATAGTGCAGCTGTGGCAGCTTAGTCAACACAAGTTCTTCCATTCGTATTTATTCAATTTCTCTTTAAAAGCATTTTGGATTTTTAAACCTTGACCCATCCAATTGCTAACCTTAGTTGGTACAGTCGTTGGGAATGCTATCATAAAGATCAAATTTTGTATCATTTCTATCCCATTTTCAAACTAGTGGCGCCAAATGGAAAATTTCAAAACTCATGAATAAGTTATGAATAACCTTTTCATTATGTATCACGTTTATTGCATCTATATTTCAGTACTAAATTTAGCTATGGCTCATACTAACTTCATGATTGTGTTCATATTATCGCCTCAATCTTTTGTTATTCACGGTAAACGATGGAAAAAAAGAAGCTAAAGTTATACTATTGTCATTAGCTATATTCTGCTTTAGGTAACCTATTCTACCTATGTAAATTCTCATTCCAATTTGCTGTAAGTTAAAAAAGTGAATTATAATTTCTCTCCAGTTAGTCTACCTCCGAAATCCTCAAAAATGAAGCTGTGAAAAATTTAAGCAAGACTCATACAACATTTGTTTCGAATTTTTTGACCGCTGTGTGTTGATGCTGCTGTGGTCGAGGCTTATGTCCCAGGATCACACGTGTTATCGTAGCAGATCACCCACCAAGCACACAAACAGTTCTGAAAATTAAAAAAAAAAAAAAACAAGTACGGCATATTCATATGAGTCAAAAATTCACAATTAAACAACAACATTGATGACTAATATCGCGTAGGAAATTCTAAAGTGCTAAAAATTGGAATCTGACCGCTTATATTACAGATCAATACAACCTAATAGAACGGACATACAACATTAAGATCACTAAAGATTCATAACGATATCAATAAATAGTCACTGAATAAAGCCGGATATAATGGAATGACTATACTTGTGGGCGCTCCCTCTTTGACAACCTGAATTTATGCCATCCGAAAACCTGTTCAGGAAAAGATTTGACACTTACAAGTTCAAGTCTTGGCAAACACCCTCTATCATTCATTTCCTTCTGACCTACAACTCTCTCACGTACACGAAACAGCTCACAATTGTCCTATTGTGCTAAAATCAGTTCGCAAAGTCATCACAAATGATCTATCATAACTGCTTCATATCATTAAATTACTAAGTGCAACAAAATTAAAATAAAGAAAATTTTTGAAATGCATAAACAGATGTTGTAATGCGTAAATTATGAATGCATACAAACTAGAAATAGTACAACTGTATGGCCTTTTATGACAGCATCAACAAAAGCATTTCCTACTTTAATTTGCACTAACTCACATACATGCACATCAAACACAATCAATAACTTATTTATTGTAAATTTATTGAATTAATACCTATTGATATAATAGAAATAAAAGACATTTGCATAATTACGATGTAACAAGAAAATGATAGGCTTGAGAGAGGGAGAGAGAGGGAGAGAGAGAGAGAGAGAGGGGATGTTTCACTATTTATGCATACATTTCATGTTTACTTAAAGAAATAAAATAAGCTATTATAACCTAACAGAGCAATATAATGAAGATGTAGCGTAACAGAGTTATTTCAACAATAAAATAGAAAAATGAATTTCTTTTTTTTTGTTGTTTTTTTGCATTTCAAATACAGCAGAGGATTGAAAGGGCAGTGAAGAAAGTGAAAGATCACGACGAGTGGGAAGGAAGGAAGGAAGAAAGGAAGGAAGAAAGGGAGGAAGGGAGGGAGGGAGGGAGGAAGGAAGGAACGCGTCACCTCTCTCGTCCACCACCCCACCCCCCCTTTCCCTTCCATTCCTGTTTGATAACCAATTGTTGTCGTCGCCGTCGTACGAAGCGATCCGAAATGTCTACTGCTCCTGCATTTGTTGTTGTTGTTGTTTACTGCGTTGCATCCCTCTCCACTATATCATTCCATAAAGAAGCATTCCATCAATCGTTGAACACAACCAGCTTTTCCTCATATCAAGCGTAGCAACAACAACACACGTGTTCAAACACGTGTTCCGTAGCTTCATCAAAACTAGATTTATCCGATTGGTAGCAATTTGACTTCTAAAGTTAAATGTTAAAAGTTAACTATGAAGACAATAGCAGTAGGTATGTCTCATTTATAAAATTACATACACTCTGTTGGCATTATTAACCTATGTCATCTCATATTGCTTTTCAAATCATTCGTCGATTAACACTGTCAATAATCGCTTCGAACCTCTTACTCCTAGTTTTGTACTAGAAGATGTTATTAAATGCTCTTATAGTATTACCTCAATATTGGTTGTTTATAAAAATCAAAAGAGGCGACCTCTCTGCATGTATTCAAAGTGCGAAAATTCTTAATCATATAATTAAATTCAATTTGCATCAAAAATGTCCACTCTTCTTCTGATACCGTTGTTTTATCGAGCATTACTTCCGTATGTCGTATGACAAGCAAATTATAATAGTTGAATTTCACGAAAAGCTACAAAAGATTTTAACTTTAGGAGAAATACAGGAAAGAGATCGATAATAAATTTAAAATAGAATTTAAATCTAACACGAGGAAAAACTTTCAGCACTTAACCACAACAGTACATAACTACGCCTAAGACTATTGAAGAAATATATACAACTTGAGAAAAAAAAACGACCTGCTCATTATAACAAGTTTAAACAGACAAGCAAAAAAAAAATACGGACGAATGCCAAATTTTAAAAATTTGGAAATTTCTCATATCAATCGGAATTTTGGCTGTTCCAAACAAAACAAAAAGCAATAACACAGGATAACTTCTAAAAACCTTTTTAAATCACTTTTTCAGATGTCATGACTGTAACGCTTCAAACAGATGCAAATAATTCTTTCCCCGATTGAGCAATTATCACGCACTCCCTAAATTAATCTCACGCATTCATCTACATCATGTTACAATTACCGTGTTCACTTCTCTTCCTTCGTCATCATCGTTTTCATCAATTGTGTACAAACAAACAAAAAAAAAAGTAATCAGAAAAAAAATGATTTATAGAATGCTGAGAAGATATATCATACAGTGTATGTATACTTCTGGCAGCAATCCAGTTAAATAAATT
The DNA here is from genome assembly GCA_963070105.1 of Litomosoides sigmodontis. Classification (NCBI taxonomy): domain Eukaryota; kingdom Metazoa; phylum Nematoda; class Chromadorea; order Rhabditida; family Onchocercidae; genus Litomosoides; species Litomosoides sigmodontis. The sequence continues at coordinate 1,772,946 of OY718808.1, forward strand.
TTTATTTAAGACACTAGAAAAATGCTGAAAATGTAACTTCTTTATTTAACAGAAAAATTTTAAGTACATTTCATAGGATTTATTGGGCAAATACATGAACCTGCGAAAAAATCTATTTCACAAGTAGCATATGTCTACCCATACGCGACAAATTTACCGGGAAGAATCGATCAATTAACAAAGACCGTTGACTAAGATAAAATATCGAGCACGGCTACGTCATAGCCATGTAAAACAATCAAAATCCACATTTCAAAAGGTTTCATCCGCCTCTTATTCGAGATATCAACTAGGACCAATTTTTAATCTATTCAGTGTAATAATTTGATCAAAAAATGTAAGTGAACAACATGCAAACACAGATTTATACTTGAACGTATTAATTTTTAGATTTCTAGCCTTTATTTGCAACGTATTCTGTCTATTACCACTGCTATAATTTAATTTCTTTATGATGCAAACTGAGCCTTCTTCGTGCCATGAAGTGTTTGATGCACGAGAGCATTACGGATTTGTGTACAATCTGTATCAGTACAACAATATGTGGGTTATCCAGAGAAACATGACTGTCTGGTGCTAGTTGTTTTAGGGCTAGCAGTACCATATCCATAACATCACCCTTTTCCAAACTATCATTATTTCGCGCCTTAAAATCGAACAAATATGTTGGCCATTTACCGTCTTCTGTAGAATGGAAATGCCTTGAAATAAGTCGACTCACTTCCTGAAATCACAATTAATCTAACCAACAGTAGCGAAAAATGACTGCATTTATGTTTATTCATTTAAAAATTGAAACGCATCCCAACGAATAGCATCATGACATTTGTGCGTATCACATAAAAGCAGTGAGTATGATAAGAAAAAATTTATTCGACCACTATAGAAAACCTTTCTCTCCTAAGTGGGTCGATAAAAATTTCTATTGGCAAATAATAATCCTATGTCAGAAGAGGATGAAAAGAGGAAGCGAGAATAGACAAATAGCATACTACTGAAAGAAAGGGACAATAAACAATAACGTCAATTACAATCTAGCAGAACCTCTGCCTTTTTATAATACTCCTTTAGCGATTATACTAGCTTGAACATCATCTAGCAATATTAATCTAATTGTTCAGTTATTAAAATCTCTTAGGTTACCGTATCTAACTCGACCATATCCACTCGGCAAGTCTTTTCCACCGGCCATACTCGTTGCAATAAACGACAGCATCGTTCTCGCAGCACCATTTCAACAAGATTATCAACAAAATCGTATACGTTCTGGTCGTTTATATCTTTCACAACAAAAAACAAACAATTGTTCGCACCAGTTGGTCGTTGCCATATTTTTCGCTCTTTCACATTCTTGTTCTCGCTTCGTGCTATAGAAGACTTTTGCTCAATTAATAAACTATTTTGAGTTCCTTATCAAACGCATTTATCACTTGAGATCTTTAATTAATTAGCCAATTCAAGTTTTGCTTGAGTCTAAAAAAAGGGCATCTAAAAAGATAGTAAACAGTTCCTCAGAAATGTTACTCGGCAACAAATAAACATATGGGTAGGGAAACCGTTAGCTCAGTTGGAGCACAGGCAATATGGTCACGTAATCATAAATTAAAAATAATGTACTACCAACACAATTTATACGAAAAATTTCGTTTAAAACTTCAACTATTTTTTTAAGAAATCTATTCTATGAAATGAAACCTTTTCATCATCCTTTAGTACACAGTCACTAAATAGTTGCTTACACCTTTTTGATAAATCAGCAGATATAAGCAATGAAGGAAAAAATAAATGCACCACTTTGAAGAGCACAACGAGGATTGTATGCAACAACAAACTTAACGTTTACGTGAAATAGCAGGAATTAGAACCTTGATCACAGAATCGTTTCACCGAATCCGCAACATCTTCCTCATCGCAACCGGAATTAGTAGCTTTCCTGTTATCATCGGAATCATCTAATGCATTATCTTTCTTCCATATTTCCAAAGCTTGTTCAATCACATTGTATGCCTCACGCACCGCTTGCTTTTCATTCCCATTACACGTAAAGAGTAATCCACAACAGCCTGATTCCACCCATTTTTGTTTTACATTTTGGTTATAACGAAAATGATTCCGTCGTTTTTTGCTCTTTTCCATAGATCCCTTGTTGGAAAAGACTTGATTACGTAAAGTGAGAAGTAGGAAACAAACGCGATATTTAAGGATATGCGTAGATGATTGCTAGAAAGCGAGACCTAAGCTTTCCATCCATCTATGTGAACGATTTAAGGTTACATTTACTCACGCTCCACAATCTCACACTTCCAGATTTGAAACCTGTTTGCCCCGCAAACTCCCGTCCTCCCCCTCCCCCTCCTTCCTGTCGCCCATTTCAAACAGTAAAATCTCCAGCCTTCATCGTGATAACCTAATTTCCGTAACGTATGACCGAACTATAGCGCTTGCCGCGAATTTAAATCTCGGCCTGAAATGCAACTTCGATGTTCAGAATTGCCACCCATCTTTTTTACTTATTTCCATAAAACAGTATTAGCACTAGTTTATGTTGCTATTAATTTCATTTAAATAAATAGGATTGTCCAAATTATTCAAATTACTACATCGCACAAATTTATAAAGTGAAATTTGTTTCATTCGACAGAACTTTTGAGTGTTGCAAAGAAGCTGTAAAGACTGAATATTTTTGAGCATGCGATTTTTTTGCATTGAAATTTATAACTTCCTCAGCTCCTGAGAAATTACAAGAGTTACAGTGAGGTGAAGAAGTGCGCTTAAAATTTACTTATAATAAAGAAAATAATTCGAATTAAAAATTTCATCAGTTCTTGATGCAAATAAACAAAAAAAAAAACAAACAAACCAGAAATATTATTCCTTGAAAAGTAAAAAAATTTTAAGGAAGAATTTGAAATTTGATAATTGGTAAATGGGACATTTTTGAGTGAAACAAAAAAAGGAAAAAAGAAACATTTACAGAATTGCAATTTGAGCACCTTCTATTATTATTGAAAAAAAAACAAAAAAATTGTGAAACAATAAAAATGAACGGAAAAAAAGGTCCGTGAACTTCCATACTACTGTTAATTGCTTTTTTTTTTTTATTCTTTTGTAATTTAGCAATATTCATTTGTATTTGAAAATTATGACTTTTGTGTTGAATTTTTGTGAAACTATCTTTTTGCAAAATTTTCACATCATTGCTAACTTCACTTATCACAAACGATTATCGTATGAATGAAGGAGTAATTTGCGTGCTCGTACAATAGAGCAATTGATCGTACAACTATCGTACAACAGAGCAATTGTAATTTCCTAATAAAGCTTTCCACCAAGAGATGAAACAGGAGAGCATGTAACATTCAGTTCATAGAAAACAAAAATTAATGAAAAAAAAAACCAGAAATTGGAAACAAAATTTTTTTCATGGAAAAAGATTTTATTGAATTGCTCTCAAAAGACTGTAAAATCTTTTCGTTGATAGATGTACCAAATATCATCATCCACACGAAAATTTATGATTTCGCAACGAATGCAACAACTTGCAACATTGCTCGTCGCCTTTTTTTTCGTCCTTTTTTTTTATTTTTAAACAAAGTAATTGTGTCAATTTTTTTTATCATAGCAGTTTGGAAATATTCGCAATTTTTTTTTAAAAAAAAAAGTTTTAAAGTGTTAATTTTTGAAAAATAATTTTTTTTTGCTTTGTAAAGAAAAAAAAATGCCATTTCACTTGATAGTCACTGCTAATTTTTATGGTAGAAATTTTTTGATTTTTTTTTGGCAAAAAATGTTATTTTTTCAAAAAAAAAATATTAAATGATTATGTGTTAAATAAGTTCCACAATTGGCGTATTGCAGGAAAAAAAAGAGGAACAGAGGGAGAATGAGAGAGAGAGAGAGAGAAAGAGAGAGACATGAAAGTGACAAATGTATGATTTACGTTCACGAAAACGATTAATGAGAATGACGAGAAAGTGATCACGTTAAATGATCAGAAACTTATCACAGTGATAAAAAATTAAAATTTATCACTGCTCAATTGTTTATTACGTAATCAATAAGGCACTCGATTAGTGAACGTGGTAGGAATGAATGAATTATTACTATAAAACAAAATATATTTTTACATTTTATATTTTTAAAAATTACTCAAAAATTTCTCTTTCTCCCTCTTTTCTCTCTGCGTGTCTGCTTTTTCATCTAAATTAGCTGTCAAAAAAAAGAAAGCTATAAGTTAAAGTAAGTATAAGAAATAGAATTAGTAAAGATTACAAGAAGTACTGTCATCCTACTTTCCTCTTACTTAGATATGGCAAAAGTCAATTTGAACTGACATTTCCTCTTATCAGTTGTATCATTTGAATTACTGCAAAATCTGCATGTGTTAGAGCAAGTGAAACGTGATAAAACGTGTTTTACTAATCACAACTGATGAAAATTTAAGGAGTGATAGATATGGGGAGTGAACGGAATGCGAGGAAAGGTATGGTGAAGAGAAATTAAAATGAATAAACGTTTTATAATTAATTTGATGATGAGAATACCTGTACAGATGTGAAAATGCAAATTTCGCCGACAGCAATTAATATAAAAATGTTTGCACAATTCAATTTCAGTTCAAAAAATTTTAATTTAAAGTAAAAAGTCATCATGAAACTTTGTTATTAATTTTTAGAGATAGCGATCGATATCATTAACTCACAAGTTAGAGCTATCGTAATGTTTTTCGATAAGCAATCTATGTGACAATAGCACTGATAATGCAACGCTGATATCGAGTGATGCTACATCACATAGAACTTGAATAGGAAATGATGTTCGAATTTAAAATCTAATTTCACAAAATAGCTCCTGCTGCCTCATATACAGATGTGAAAATGTAAATGTCGGTGATAGCAATTAATATAAAAATGTTTGCACAATTCAATTTTAGCTCAAAAAATTTAAATTTAAAGTGAAAAATCATTGTGAAATGAAGATAAAGCGCTGAACATTATTATTAAAGTAAATATTCAAAAATTAAATTGCAAGTTGCAGCGAACTGAGAGAACTGATCGACAATCTAGCATTGGAAGCAGCAACTATTGAAAAAGCAGTTGATATCAGTGATAACAGAAGTGATAGATTCGTCATACTCTTCTCTTTCCCTCAAAAGTGTGAGAGATGAATGAAGAGAAAAACCTTCCAACTCATTTCTTTTAAAACAGAAAAAAAAAACTAGGCACTTTGTCAAGGTTGGACAACGCAAAGGAGTAACTCAGTAGCTCAATTTAGATATATTCTGTGCCATTGATATGTTTGATGAGTTGAAATTATCATATTGCATGTGAATGTTGCTGGAAATAAAAGACAATAGCTATGGGATGGATAGGAGGATCAGAAGTTTGACAATGTTTAATAAAATGATTTAATCAGTTAAAATGAGTGAGTGGACGAATTGGCGAAAAACCGGTTAGAATTGAAAAGTGAACAGGTATGGATGAACAGGTACTGAAACGATATGGATGGATTGGTGTAGTTGGTATCCGTCTCATCCTCATCAATGATAATGGTTATCATTATCATCATCATTTATACATCGCATCTCCTCTAGCCTATTTCTACAATGCATCTCATTTAGTGCTCGGGTTTAAAAGAGAAACAGGAAGAGCAGGATGAAGGAAAAAGGGTTTAAAATCACTGAAATTTTTTTTTTAAACATGATTTCTCTTAATAAATTCTAAAATCTCAAAAAAAAAAACTAAAGAAAAATACGGGAAAGAATAATGCTGAGTCATTGAAATTTCATTTATTTTATTTTAATGATGCAATTTTGGAAGGAATTTCTTTCTTCACGAACTAACAAAAATTCCATCCTTTGCTAACTTCTTGCCGCTTACGCATTATCATTCAACGTTTTTTCCTTCTCTCTCTCTCTCTCTATCTTATTCTTTAAAAAAGAAATACTGATTCTTTCCCATTCAAAAGTAGCACCTTCTCATCCGCAGAATAGAGATGAAAACGGATTCAATGCAACAATAATTTTTAACTTTTTTGAATCCCTTAAAAGCACCATCAAATCTAAAAGAAATTAATTGCATTTTGCATTAAGTCATAAATTTAAAAAAATGAAAGAAACTAAAACACTCATCATTTCACCAGTCTTGCTAGTGAGTTTTGACTAACATTTGATAAAATTTAAAACTTGACTAAAAAAATCTCCGTCTATCAGCGCGGAAAGCACAAAAATAATCATTCCTGCCAAAATCAAAATTGAATTTCACTTCCTCTTCACCATTTCGTTAAAACTTTCGTCTGATAAATCTTTTCGATTTCCGTAATGACTCTTAAAATATCATCTTTTATCGTCTAATTCTCACAATAAAATACGACGATTTAAGATCACTATACGAGTTTTGAATCTTAAACCAATGAATAGCTGCGAAAATCTCCATTTCCAAACTATTCGATCCTATCTATCATTACGATGAACATCAAAATCATCGTAATGTCAAGATAGCTATCAGCACGTTATCAATATTACTATAATCATCACAAATGTAAGGAAAATATTTTTGAAAAAAAAAATTAAAGTGCGCAAAAATTTACAGAGCATGAAGAAAAAGAGAATTTAACAATGATTAAAATTAAAGCTATGCAGAGTACTGAAACTGATGGCAGAGATTGGAATAATTTACATACTATTACATGCCAAAGGAACTATGCAACATTTTGGAGTGAATTTCATCCAACGTGTCATATTAATATGAACAGACACCATTCGATTCCACTGTTCATCGCCTATTTTCCTTTCTACAATTTTAAGCTTTCTGTGTCACATCCATTCAATGTATTTATGCCAGCTATGTGCTACTTCAATCAGCAATTTTCCCAATATTATCATGCTTTGTACGTTACACGTATTCATACTTAAAGTATTAAGTTATGAACTACTACTAGGTACATTGTAGATATGTTAATAATCAACTGCTCATTACAGTTATGTGCCCTAAAGTTGTTCTGATCTTGGTCTCTTGCTCTTGTCAAGTTGTTCCTCACTAAGAAACATGGCAATATGCAAATCATTTTGATATATGTGATTGATAACAAAAATGAACAAGGAACACCCAACAGCTACATGCGCTGCATTGTGCATTATACCATCATCTGCACCGAAAATCTAAAACCAAATTTAATGTAGTTGACTTAAAACATTATTTAATACATCGCGCAATCTTACTAATTTAAATTCAGACAATCAAATTTCAGCAAAGCGATGAAAGCAATGACAATGTTACCATAGAAATAAGAAATTTTAATAAAATTTCAACTAAAGATCATACATTAAACTCTATCTGTAAAAAAACTGGGACTGGGGAAGAGGAGTACGAAATTGCAAGCATTATCTCAGTTCGGGAAAATGGATTCCTTAGATCAGGAATCAACTGCAAGTTTCCATTTCCTTTTTGTCCATAAAATAGAAATTGATAACTCGCAATATTTTTCAATTTTGATAAACTTGAAAGACTTACCAGAAGAGAAAGTGAAGTCACAATCAGAGAAAAAAGAAGAATTAGGATTGTTGAAAAATTTGGAAGTACTTTCAGAAAACTTATTTGACCACATGAAAATCGACGAATATGTCGCCAGCTGAAGAACAAATAAATTAACATAATTCCTTTACATCATTTGGTAATTTTTCTTTTATTAAAATTTCTTCAGATCCGTTTTAAGAAGCTAGTAAAATCGCAACAAAATCAGTGTTTACCTGTACGCTATTCGCATTAGCATACTGATAATATTTGCCAATATCAAACCGTATGCACCTACAACGTACGAAAGCAAGGAAGACAGAAATAATTGAATGGGAGACGAAAGGAATAAGTACCAGCCGTGTGAAAGGACCTGAAATTTTCGTAATATGTAACGTACTGATTACCAAAAAAATGCAATCTATATCTAACTTAAATAAATTAAAAAATCATTAGGGAGAAAAACTAAGCAGTCACATCGATCGGCAAACAATTGATGGATTGAGAATATGCGAATGGCTCGACTGCCCATGACATATATTTATGCCATTTCTAACAAACACAGTTACTAACAGACACATTATTGCTCAACGTACGTTCTCGGGTAGAGAAGTAGTAATACAACAGTGAACAACTTAAATAAAATTTTCATAATAATTCTTTAACCAAGCGACCTCTTTTTCGTTCATTGTTGCAATAGAAAAGCACTCGGTGATACCATTGATTGCAATAACAATTATATAGAAGCAATAGAGTCTCAGAATATTTGCTCCTGGAAAGAAATATAAATTCCACTGGATATGCACAGACATTAAGAATGAAAATTACTTAATTTTGATTCAACAAACAAGGTAAAGCAAAAAAATCTAACGTTACATAAAGCTAAACTACAAGTAAAATTTTAAAAAGAGAAAAGAGCAAATTAAAATAAAGCAAGATAACAGCAATATGTCACTAACCTTCTTTTCTCTATAAATTTAAATCTAAATTACTTTTATGCACATAAGAAACTTGCCTGCGTTATTGATTAGTATAGCGCCACCATATATTTTAACAGCAAGAGGAGAATATGGTATTGCAAAAACAAATATTACAGAACCAATTACAGTAACGATGTGCAGAAGACCATTCATTGAATTGATTCCTTTTCTCACAGCACTCTGTAAATAAAGAGTATATATACGATCCACATGCATAATGAATTGCTTCGAAAATTTGCAAAATACAAGTAATAGAAAATCATAAAAAATTTGTTTAGGCCACCTCCAATTCAAGGTAAAAAAGGCGAGGAAACAAGAAAAAAATTCAAAATTGGGTCCCATAGTAATTATACCTCAGTTCGATCTTTCAATGACGTCCCTCTTCGAAGATAAGTGGAGAAATGCAAATAAGCAGAATGCTCCAGCGGTGCAAAGATGATGCGTGCAACCAAACTACCCAATTTATCGACTGCGTCGAAAACAGCTAAAAATATATGAATTAGCAAAACGATTTTAAAATTTGTCCTTCTTAATGAAAAATGTGAAAAAATAAAGCATGCTGAACAATAGCAGAATGTTAAAAGGAATTCAAATTAAATTGAAACATGGTTAAAACCGATAAATCTAGCCTTGATCAGACAAGGAAAAGAAATTTGTGAATGCAAGCACGTAGCCCGTGCCATTTGTAATAACTTGCTTGAAAATGGAATGAATAATAAAAGTTCGCAATATAGAACGGTTCTGAAATTTCATTTCCACGTTACTAGTTTCAATGATAGGATATAATGTAAGAAAAAAATTATGTACATGAATGTAATAAACTACGTAAAATCATTTATAACGTGATAAATAAATCACCCTTTCCAAAACATTCGAAATAGAAAAGTACCTCTTTTGAGAATGCTTTAGGAAAACTTGGATAAAGTGACCTCATGTTGAAACTTCTGACAGCTGGTACTACAGACTGAATGCCAGAAACTAATAGATATATGCACAAAGCTGTGTAACAGAAAGATGATAGAATCTGCAAAACTGTTGTAAAATAGACTACAAACTGGTAAAAAAAGCTATTAAGACGGGAAATAAAAATGTGATTTTCCATTTAAAAACCTCTTACTTAAAAAGATAACTAGTGGAGTTTCCATTCCATGATTCCTATACAGGAAAAATTCAAGAATGTGGTAATGAAGAATTTTAACCTATAAATTTGGCTGTCATTTAAAGCTTTTTACCGTTCCTTATACGGCCCATAAAAATACCACTAGGTCTTTTTTTTCGTAAATTTTCATCATCCTTTCTCTCGTTATAGATTAGTCTTCTATTCTTCCAAACATACCTGCGCACAGCAGAATGCATGAACAGGTAATACTGGTACCATAATGATCAGAATAAGCACAGAAATTCGTTGCATTACAACTAGGAAGCCTTGAGCAAATGCGTACTGAGCATCCATTCCGAATCGTAACGATAATATGACATAAGGTTCAGCAAATGATTCCAACCACGCAGAAAATGCAAACATGAATAACGCTGCAGCATATGATGGTACTAATGAAGCATCTGGCACAGTAGAAAAAGGCAGCCAAAAACACAGATACAATACAGCGGCTATTAAAGGACAAATTAGCGGTCTAAAATAAATGCCAAATATAAATTAAGTTTGGAAAAACTACAAAATCTTCTTTCAATTAAGTAAATCAAACGTTTTAAGTTTTTTGAAAACTGCATTATATAGCGTAATAAGCTGTAGCTAACGGATATTGTAATATGCGGAAAAAGACTTACGCAAGCCACAAATGTGTAACAACAGTGGACAACGGCATCTCACTTGCAAGAAAAACCTTTCGAAATGGTTCACGTACCAGAAAAATCGTTGTTGAATAAAATAACATTAAGCTGAAAGAAAACAGTGTTATCAAAAATCAATAATTGAATTTTTTCTTGATATGAATTAATCAGTTTCTTTATGCGAACATTACAAAAGCTACACACTTCATAGCTCTGTTTTCCGTTTATGGTACGTATGAAAGGACAGGATAAAACACATTACTTGACATTAACAAGGCCTAAAGCGTCGCTATCAATTCGTCGTAATAAATACATGTTTATGCCGAATGAGAACACGCGAGAAAGCAGCTGGAATATTAACACACACACAATTCATTTCTATGGTTAAAATTTTTGATTGTTCTTAATCTACCTATGCCATAATTTTCGGGTCTTGCAAGTTTTTTTTTTTTGTAGAAATAATGGGAAAAGAGTGATTTAACTGAAACACTGTTGGTTATAGCTACTTAATCAGTTGTTTAAAAGAAATCAGTAAACGCACTTCTAAGGTTTCACTAAAGCTGGATTAAAATCTAATTTAAAATGTTTGAAAAATACAGATTGCAGCATAATAAACCTGTCCGCTGAAATTGTGCACGAAAGATGATGCCAACGAATTCATCACAGCAATCCAGAATGTATCAATAAGCTCTGGCTACATCGAGCTATGTTCCAAAGATGTGGTAGCAAAACAGAGCCTATCCTTCAATTAGAAAAAAAAACATTCACATCACACAAGCCCCCTCCACCGCTCCTCATTAAATAATTGCTGTGTATCTGAAAACTACAGAGAATGAATTTCCTCAAAAGTCCACAAGCTCAATTAAGACTGTGCATTGCAGAGCTGCACCATTTCAAGAAATATCTAGAAGCATATCATTTAATGATAAGTAGATAACTTTACTAAATTTTATTTTCGATACGTAGTTGAAAAGTGCCATCCATGATAACGTCTACATCTTTTGTAAACGTTTCAATACAACTTCACCTTGTATTTCAGAATATTTTATTTCAATATATATGCAGGGTAGGTAAACATTGCAATATATGAAAATAAACGAAGGTGAAACATAGCAATAGAATATGGAAGTGAACACTAAATTACATTTGCAGCCGCCTTTGATTTATACAAATTACGGTAATGGACCCCCACGTCAACCGATCAAGAGTAACTGGGCTTACTGTTATTCATAAATAAGGGTATACAACAAACCGACTTAAACATATCAAAAATAGCACACAAATGTTCTCAGCATATCAAAACAATGTGTAAATTGAGCACTGCAATCAAACCCTTCATCATCCTTTCAGTTTACGGTTTTTCAACTAGAATTTAGAAAATAAAACCTTTTTATTTTTTCACTGAAGAAAAGCCAGTAGAAATGTTTCAACCGGTTAAACATCGCATGTTGAAATTTTCACATAAATTTTCAAATTCTTAATAAAAACAAGAGTAAAGCGACTTTACCGGTGTAGATACAGTAAAAAAACATAGTCTGCCAAAATGGTGATAAAATTATATTACCAAACAGTAATATTTCGAAGAAAAATTTAGATAAAGAATCACTTAACAAGTTCTCTTGAAATTAAAGAAGAGACGGAAAGCCAAAAAGCGATTATAAGGTGAAATTAACCCCAGGCTTGCGTCTTACTATAATTGATGACTAATTTTGAATCACCGGGTGCGAAGCAATCCTTTAAATTCCGCACTGTTTGATCTGGTGATGGTGCAAAACACTGATTGATGAAAAGCAACAAAGAATCGCTGTCACTAAGCTGAAATCTCTTATGAAATCTCGGGATATTTGATTAAAAATTAGTTGCTGTAAATGGGATATACAAGTGTCAGTGAAAAATATATGTCTCTTACAAGGACGGACTGGATATTTGACACGATTATTGTGACCCAGCAAACTTTTCGAAGATAGTCATGAGAACATATCTCAAATTTCAAAGTACGAGCTGTTATACATCTCTATTTTCGGTTTTCTTCCACCACTAATATCCGCCAGTGGTTGCCTGGCTTGAAAGAATATTTTGGAATACGCGTTCTCTTGCCCACTGCCATTTCCCATTATTTGCTATCACTACTTCAACAATTTGCTCCAAATTTGTTTACCGTACAGTTATTGGGAAATGTGCTAAATTAAACGGGCAAAAACGAGGAAACCTTCATATAGTTCCGCAAAAAAATGCTTAATTCCGCTACAGTCTTCTTTTCATCAACCGTCCATTTGTTTTGCTTCAATATCGGCGCATCACCGACTGCTTTCAGTAAGATTTCGACTTTTGCACTTTCGGTCATTACTTATGAATTTTTGATAAAATGTGGCCTAGAAGAACAAAATTATCCACATGCTCAGAATAGCTTATCAATGTTAACATCGCAACATACACACCAAATGATCCTGCATTGATTTACTTCATAAATGAAGCATGATTAAGGATTTACATTTTCGACTGATCTAATCCAAAAACTAAATGTTCAAGCTTGAGACCCAGGACACATAATCCTCAATTTTAAAATTCTTGAAAAAACTAATTTAAGCCAAAATACCTTAGACAAGATCCCACAGCTTGCACGGAAGAACGATTACAAAAGCACAAACACCAAAAACTACACAGTTGAATAGTAATCGTTCCCACGGCTCAAGCATATACAAGCCCGTCACAAGGCAATATTGCCTGTAGTACCAAGAAAATATGGAACTATCCTGAAAAAAAGTAAATTAAGCAGAATTTGAGGAATAAATTTCGTCTGATTTAACGACATTCTCCTTTCTTAAAAAGCTTTAAGTTTTAGACAAGTTGTCGAGGCGTTCTTTGGCTGAATTATCATTAAGTTTTTAATTTGAATTATAACGTCTCAAACTTGCAAACCTAGTTACTGTAATACCTTAGCTATTGCAATAACTTCACCATTATCTTTCAGAATTATTGCACAAGCAAATATATTACCTATCTCATCTCCACCATATACACTGCCAATCACTATATGTGCTGAAATACTGACAATAACGATTTTTTTTTTACGTAACATATTACAGCACAATTTTAAAAAAATGCAAGTTTTTGCTGGACACCAACCTTAGTTACTATAGTGTCGTGCTCGTTTCCTTTTTTCCCATACATTCAATATAAACTGAATAATCTGGAAAGTAAATATTCAGTTCTCAAAAAGAAATTACGGTCCAACACATAATGAATATCATGGTTGAAATTTAGACTCATCGAAGCTGATTCACTATGCTTCCATCGCCAGCACTATTCTTACTCTAAACATTGACATACGCGAAATTGAAATTGACGAGTGCACTCGTAATGGCGGTAAAGTGGTTGATTTAATTAAGTATGGGCCAGCACACTATGCTCCTGCATCTTTTAGTATATGTATGTTGGAATTATATTTACTTTTTTTTGAAAGGTGAATACGACCGTGTACTGCTTAATTTAATGGTGAATATGGTGTAAAAGACATGTTCATTTGCATCCGACGTGACAACGTAAATAACATTTGCTTAGCAACTAAATGCGCGGTAATTAAAGCGATAAAGGTTGAACGTAATGAAACACGGAAAGTGAAAACTGGCATATATTATAAATGAAGATAATGTTTGTTATTAATTTGATAAATTAATTCTTTCTCTTACGTAGATAGATGAATGAATATCAATGGATGAACAAAGAAAGAGTAACAACTATCTTCTAATGTCCAAAAAATGCAGAAAATTTAAAATGAATCTCAAAAATGCAAAGACGCAAAACAAGAAGGCTAAAGTAACCAGAATGGAAAATAAGACGTACGAATATATCAACGTAGCCTACGGAGAATATTTCATATCAAACCGAGCGCATGCAATCACACATCCTCAATTGTTGATGCAAATCGCTTGTTGACACCATATGTGTACGTCATTCCTCAAGTTGTGACCTGTGACCTCTCCTTATTTTATGGACACATTATCCTTGTGCACTTTTAATCTCTAATGCAAGCACTCTTATTATTCTTTCACGGGCTTTTTTCTCAATCGCTTAGTATGCTTACTGCATGCTATCAAAATTTCTTAGACGTCTGTTCATTTCAGGATACACGTATCCAGGCGCAATGGGACTTTGTAAATGTGCGAAGAAAAAAGTAACAAGCTTATTTTGTTTTGAACATCGAGTTAACGTCTGTGAGTATTGTTTGCTGGAAAATCATTGCAAAGTAAGCCGTCATTATTATCAGTTGCATACAATAAGTGCCGCAGTGAAAGAATGAATGAAATGTATTAAATATGAACTAGGAGTTTTTGCGCTTAAATTATCAAAAGGTATAAGATTGGAGAGGTTTACGAAGTTCTGATAGAAATGCTTTTTTTGTCCTGAAAAGATTATATTAAGGAGCATGATATCTTCTCATCATTCTAAAGATGCTAAAATAAGCATGCATGAGAAAGACAAAGATAAAAAGAATTAGATTGCAGTGTGTCGTTCAAAGTTATCTGTCATGGTTGGCGGATAGTGATTTCGATACGAACTGTACACTGTGTTCCACGCCATTAGAAGCCAAGGAAACTGTTCGCTTGAAATGCTTACGTCTGTTTTACTTGTTGAGCTTATATATTGTAAGGTGAAAATCACCATAAGAGAATTCTCTGACACCAAATTCAGCGACCAGCAATAATCAATTTTACAGCAGCCAAAATAGACAAACGCTCAGAATATGCAAAACAATTGATTGATTAGCCAGTTTTCTCCTATGACCGCATAGTTTTTCCATTTTCATTTTCAGATCTGTTCCACTGGGAATGTTTAGATTCATGGGCGCGTCGTTTACCGGCAAATACAGCTCCTGCTGGATACAAATGCCAGCAGTGCCAGGAAGGTATATTTCCGGCTCCTAATCAAACATCACCAATTATTGAGCGCCTACAAGCTGTGTTGCAGCAGGCTAATTGGGCTCGAGCTGGACTTGGATTATCCTTGGTAAGAATTGGACTTCTCCATTTCTCGTTAGCTTCATTTTGCCACACTCTCTAATGTACGCCTATGCATGTAAAGTGCACAGTTTAAAAGTCTTTTGATCACAGTCATTATGTCAGTTTAAACAGCGAATTTTTTCATTATATATATATATATATAATGAAAAAAAAATATATATATATAATGATATATATATATTATATATATAATGAAAAAATTCGCTGTTTAAACTGACATAATGACTGACATATATATATATATAATTTTCCTTCTTATTCTCACTTATGTGGTTGAATTTGAATTCGCTTCAGTTGCCAGAACTTGACAATTTACCATCATCTGCGTCATTTATTCCATCGATGACAGCGCATTTTGTGAACAATGAACAGCGGAATTATGTGAATGGACACGATGTTTCGCATGAAGCGAACCTCAACGTTGGAAATATTCGTAGTACACCAGATACTGTAGTCGATGTAGGTGACGAACACAGCCAACAAAGCCAGTTTACCGGTTAGTTTCTTGATTTCAACCAGATGCAGTGGATAACATAGCTCGTTTGAAGTCTTTCCCATAATTGTCATCTTCTGTGCTTTACACAAAGGAACACAAGAATTTTTTTCAGTCTTAAACTAGTGGAATTTTATTTTTCATTATGTAACTGTACTTGGTCTTATTATCATCGCTGTGTTTTATATTATTAAATTTTCCAGTTGCTTCTCATATTCAAGCTATTTCATTGAAATGGAAATAAACTTTTTTGAAGAATACACAGTTGTGATTACTGAGTACTAGCCACTGATATGCCAAATGATCAGAATTCTTTCCTCTTACGGCTTACTTTTTTTAGCCAGAAAATCTACAAGTCTGAATGAAAACAGTTATACGGCCACAAGTTCTCTATTAATTGCAAATGATCGTGATGAAGATTTGCCGGAAAACAAATATAAACGAAGATCGGCTGGCGAGTGGCTAAACCGCTGGTTTAGGTTTGAGAAATTTGATTTAATTTTTGTTTGTATTCATTTAATCTACAATAGTCAGTTGGGAAAAAATGTTCGCACGTTTGAATAATGATTATTTTTGTCTCGCATGACTTTTATAAGGTAAAATCAATGATCCGACGAAGCTGAATATAGAAAACATTTGGTCCATTCTAGATCACGCTATGGGAAGCGTACTGTTTTCGATCCTCGTGCGCAATGGAAACGTGGAATTTTTTATATTATAATTTGCATTATAGTAGTCATGACAGTATTTACGGTGCTTTCACAACTGATGAATAACCGGTCGAATGACGATCCAGAGTTTAATCCTCTAGCAAATCCAAACATTCGTGTTGCACTTCCGGAGTATAGTCAGTAGTGTCATTCCTGA
The DNA here is from genome assembly GCA_963070105.1 of Litomosoides sigmodontis. Lineage (NCBI taxonomy): Eukaryota > Metazoa > Nematoda > Chromadorea > Rhabditida > Onchocercidae > Litomosoides > Litomosoides sigmodontis. The sequence continues at coordinate 1,789,606 of OY718808.1, forward strand.
TGATTTTGCTTTACTTTACTGTTGTTATTATTCAAAGCAGTTATCGATAGAACTAAGTGTAAGTGTTCAAGGGCAAAGGGAAGGAAATCTTGTGGTTGTGACAAGGGCTTTGTTCTGATTTTTTTTGCATTGCTTGTCTGGCGATGGGTTATTTATAGCGCTGTAGGTACAACTATTCGCACTTTGTATAGGATAGAATGATTTGATGGATTGTAACCTGAAAAAACCTGTGTAAGAAACCATGTATAGCTTTCGATGTGCTCTACGTAAAGATGATGTTGTATGCCGCCTATTTCTACCCGTAGGCACAAATGTAAAACTGTTTAGTTTGGGTTCTTCATAAAGATTGAAGTAGGATGGTTCACAGATAATTTTAAGTTAGGAATTAAATGTGAATCATTTTTTGATCCAATCACTTTGTCACTCCGGTTAAGCAGCTTTTATACTTTCTTCTCTTTGATCTGTTATAACAGCTCTCTGTTGTGATTGAAATTGACAAGTTTCAATCATTTTGATAAGTTGTAAATTAACTACTGCATTCAGTCAATTATTAGCGGTTAATTTTCAAATGTAATTACGATTTGTTAAGATTTTGGAAGTGTTCTGCAGTCGTTGCATCTGGATTCTTGGTAATTAAGGGTATAAGTTGAAACTGTGATACATTGTAAAAATTTTTGTTTACAATATTTCAGTTTGCCTTGCTTAACTTTCTACCCTCTGTATCTTATCTTTTTAGCAAAAGCTGAACTTGTTGGTAACATATGTGTAATATGTATGTGACAAAGCTTGTTCTTGGTTCTCTTAAAATTAAAAATTGTCAGAATTTGTATAGTACTATTTTATTTTAAATCGTAAGCTGAGCTATGCTTTCGATAGGATCCGTGATCCGTATTTTTTTAATAAGGTTACACGAATGTAAGAATTTCTTTGAAGCGATGTGAAGGTTATGAACTTACAGTTGCTTGAAATTGGGGAATTAATCCTGATGAATTATAGGCTTCATTTAAAGCAGAAGGATGATGCAGATAGCACTGGGCACAGGCTTGACGCGATGGACTAGCAGCAAGTTGCGATTGACTAATTTACCATCTCGTCGTGGGCAACAAACGGCGGCACCGAAGAAAGTCGAGCTATTTATCAATAACAAAAAAATACTTGTTGATCCGGGTACTACCATATTGCAGGTTTGTGCTGAAGTGTTCGCTTTGTCCCTATGTACTTATTTCGATATACGCAAATAAATTCACAACTGGGTGTCACGTCATTGATGTCATTTTTTGACATACTGAGGTTGTATTGATAATTATATGTCGTAAATTTGTACCATTGAATATATGCTCATGTCCTATAAAACATAATTGCAGGCGGCGTCAATGCTTGGCATCGATATTCCTCGTTTCTGTTATCACGATCGTCTCTCCATAGCTGGCAACTGTCGCATGTGTCTAGTAGAAGTGGAAAAACAGATTAAGGCAATAAAATTTTTATTCTTAAACTTAGATTACAAGTGAATGAAACTCAAGTTTTTCTTCGTTTTTGATTTCGATTCAAGTTTGGAAAAATATGAAATTTCGTTCACTTTTTTATTTTTATTGATCTTCGTCATTAATTTATAGCCGGTAGCATCGTGTGCCATGCCTGTTGCAAATGGTATGAAAGTACAAACTAACTCACCATTAGCAAAAAAGGCTCGCGAAGGAGTTATGGAATTCCTGCTTTTAAATCACCCGCTCGACTGCCCAATCTGTGATCAGGTATATTAATTAGGAGGAGTAAACTACTTGATAATTATTTGTTTATAATGAACCGAGAAACAAGCCTGAGATTCAATTTATCGCTCAGTGTGTTATTCCATACACTGTAACAAATCGGAAAAATACTTCTCACTTTTAAAGAGGTTGAACTTGATTCACAGCAAAAAAACTAATGTCTACACTGGGTATCTGAATTTTTAATATTGTTAGGGTGGTGAATGTGATTTACAAGATCAATCAATGGGATTTGGCTCAGACAGAAGTCGTTTGGAAGTTATGTATGATGGAAAAAGGTTTGTTAAGTGGCTACTATTTTTCAGATTTAAAAATTTATTTGCCTTAAAGGTTTCAACTAATGAAATTTTGAAATTTTTGTCAGAAATTACGTAGAGGGAATGAATTATTTCGAACACAGTTTTTGTTTGAAATAATTCATTGTTGTTCTGAACTTTTAGAGCAGTGGAAAACAAATACATCGGACCGTTAATTAAAACGGTGATGACGCGATGCATTCAATGTACTCGATGTGTTCGGTTTGCCAATGAAATAGCTGGCGTTGCAGATTTCGGTACAACTGGGCGTGGAAGTGATATGGAAGTTCGAACTTTTTCTTAAAGTTTAATGAGGCCATATTAGTTATTTGTCTTCTTTAATCCATTACGCATTCATTAAACTTACTTTCTTGCTTTTGGCAGAAAATGTTGTATCCATCATTATATGTGCTTATCTGTTTTGTGTTATTTCGTTATTAAAAGTTATTTAAACGGGAAAAGGAAACTTAAATGTACATTCCACAGTGATATGGTGGCTTTAAGTATGTAACTGATACATAAATTAGAAAATCTGGTGTTTAACTGAATTAATCATTTTCAGATTGGAACTTATGTTGAGAAGTTATTCGCTACTGAATTGTCTGGTAATGTTATTGATATTTGTCCAGTTGGTGCTCTTCTTAACAAACCATATAGGTACATGTTTTACCCATTTATTATGTAGCATATTAAATTATTTACATTACATTGTCGAAAATTTCGTGAATTTTTGCAGAAGTGAGGCTATTAATATGATAAATTTTTCAGCTTTACAGCAAGACCGTGGGAGTTGCGTAAAGTAGAAAGCGTCGACGTCATGGATGCCGTGGGCTCAAACATCGTGATTGCACATCGAACTGGCGAACTGTTTCGAATTACTCCAAAACTGTGTGAGGTAGAAAAAATCAAATAAGTATGGTTGTTTTATTAGGGAGGGTATTCTTTACTCATGTGATCTTCTAAACTCATTGTCGCTTGTTTCTATCTATTTTTAGGACATTAATGAAGAATGGATAAGTGATAAAACACGTTTCGTGGTTGATGGTTTGAAAAGGCAGCGACTTGGACAGCCAATGTTGAGGACTCAGCGTGGTTCTTTTGAGTAAGTTTGTATTTCTTTAAAAAGTATACACACGCAATTGTAGGCTGAAATTAAGCTGACTTTTGAAATATCCATCACCATATTTGCCTGATGAGGGAACACGTGCTTGATAAATTATAATATGCAGAGGAAATTAATGAAAGAAGATTTTCAGCTTGACAAATCTTTCTCAAATCGATTTGTTTGCAGGCCGTGCAGCTGGGAGGAAGCGCTTTTTGCTGTTGCATCAAAATTGCGCACTGCTTCACCGAATCATATTGCTGCATTAGCAGGAGATCTGTGTGATATAGGTCTTTTTTGTTTATTGATAGAACTGTTACTTTTCAGTTTTTAAGTAGTAGAAGAATTCTAAACATTCATGAAATCTGCTGCTTTAATAGCAATTTGGCTTTCGCGTACTTCTATGTCGTTTTTTTTTAATACGCATAATAAAAGTTTCAGAATCGATGATAGCTTTGAAAGATTTGATGAATCGGTTTGACAGCGAATTGGTTTGTACGGAAGAATCATTCCCAGACGGCAGTGGCGGAACAGATCTTCGGTAGCCCTTTAGAAATATATGACCAACAGTATGAACTATGATAAAATTAAGCTGAGAAAGTAACTCTTGTCAATTTGGGATTTAGATTTTACCATCAAGCACTCGATTTGACACTTTTGCAACATATATCCCAAAATCCTTTACACGTTTGCTATATCAGTCGGGATATATAAAGTAGTCTCCAACTCTGACATTTTGTGACTAGCAAATCATTTTTTAAGGGCGATTGTTTCAGATGTAACTATCTCATGAATGATAAATTTATTGGAGTAGAAACGGCAGATGTTCTATTGTTAGTTGGTACGAATCCACGCTTTGAAGCCGCAATTTTCAATGCTCGTATACGGAAAAGGTATAACAGTAATTTGCTGCTAGATTGTTAAATTTATGAATTTCATTGGTGAAAGTTGTTTGTGTGCTTTTTTTCAGATTTAGCTTTATGCTTGAAATTTAATTCCTCAATGAGTGCCAGGTTTTAGACCAGGATTTTGTTATTTCCTTGCCTTGCGGAATTATTCCTATCTCTGCACATTTGGGTCACTGTTTAATGAATCAATGTGGGTATCCGTCTAAATATGTCTCAGTATGAAACTCCAATATGAAACTCGCATATTTCAGATGCCATTAATTGAAATTTGCTAAAATATTATTGTTTAGCTTCCGATACACAGATATTGAGATTGGTGTTATTGGCGAAGAAGTTGATTTAAAATATGATTATGAATATTTGGGTGATAATGGAAAAATTTTAGACGATATAATCAACGGTAAAAATGATTTCGCTAAGGTGAGTTTTGTCCTTTCGTTTTAATTGAAGAGCAAGGCTTGATTGTGTTGTATTGATGCTAACTTCAATTTACTTCCAAATATGTTTATTTAAGCGTTTGCAAGCAGCTAAACGACCAATGATTATTGTTGGCTCAGGCGCTTTGCAAGGAAAACATGGCGCTGCATTACTTGGAAAAATTCAAGTATTTGCTGAGAAATTACGGTCTAAGACTGGAAGAGGTGCAGGCATAATTTAACCCACTGAGTTTTATTAAGTGTTAACCTCTCGAGCTTTGTTTAGTTTTTTTTCGTAGTGATTTCATTAGTTTGAAATTGAACTCCATCTATCGTTAAACCTCGATATCATATTTCGTATTTTCTACATTCCGGACGAATGCTGTTTTTTACTTCATTGACTTTTAATACTGTAAAGGTTACGATCTATAAATCACTAGAAAATATCAGCTGAGTTAGAACTAGATATTTTATTGTTTTTTTAATTTTAGATGTAAAAGTAGTGAATATTTTGCAACGATATGCATCACAAGTTGGTGCTCTGGATATTGGTTATAAGGTGAATTTTTTTCATATTAATATAGCACATAGCGCAAGTAAAAATGAAAGTAAAATAGGCAATAATTCATAATATTTTCAAGATCACTAGCATCCCATGCGATTTCACTACGTTCTTTACTGGATACAGTTTCAAACTGAATAAACAAATGTTCCCTTTGAAATAGCAGTAATTGACAGAAATTTCTGTTTCGTACATCCTTAAATTCAAGAGCTTTGGTTGTTTAGGCTGGAGCTGAGTGGATCTTGAATTCTGCTAAAGATATTAAATTTTTGTATATGCTTGGTGCTGACAGTGGTCGTGTTAAAAGGAGTGATTTGGCCTCTGATGCTTTCGTTGTTTACCAAGGTTGGTGATTAATGAATGCTAAAGATAGTGCACTCTGCTGTTCTCATATAAAGTTAGAAACATTTTGAAATAAAGCAAGCTTCTGGGAAATAATTGAAAAGAGTTTTAAGGTCACCATGGTGACGTGGGAGTTGAATTGGCAAATTTGGTTTTGCCAGGCGCTGCTTACACGGAAAAGGATGCCACTTATGTTAATACCGAAGGCCGAGCGCAAAGGGTGGGTGATTATCACTTTTTTGAAGTCATAACTTTACGTGTTCTTGTTTTAGTAGTTGTTATAATTTGCATTTTACCCACGTTGAAAATACGCAGGAACAGTTTTTTCGCACAAATAGTGGCATTAAAAGAAATCGATGATGGAATCTAAAATAATAATGTAGTTCACTGCAATAGAAGCAGATCGATTTAATGTCAATTTTGTTCTATTGTTTTATAATTGATATATGAGCCCTTGATTTATTCATTTCATGCGAGTCTTTTTTTGAAGCAGTATATTATGCACATGTAAGAAAATAGCTTTTTTTTGTCTTAAAAGTTTTGAAAAATGAAGTTGCGGTTTTGAAAGCTTTTTATTCAAAACCTTGGGTAACGTTCATATCTTTACGACTTATGAATTAATTCATTACGTGACAAACTCCTTGTTACTTAAGCCAATAATTGAAGGACTTTGAGAAGCATTCAGCGAATGGCAAAATTGTTTGACTTTCCTTTTTATAACAGCTCCGATTTTATAGGCTTATGCTGCAATAACTGTCCCAGGTGATGCGAGGATAGATTGGAAAATAATAAGAGCTGTTAGCGAAGTGGCCGGACGATCTTTACCTTACAATGATCTTGACCAGATGAGAAGTCGAATGGCTGAGGTTAGTGTTTTGATTTAATAGTAATTCAGAATTTTATCGTGGATTTCTTTCATCGCTCATGTTTTGATTAATGATGTGAAAGTTCCAGATTGCTCCTCACCTGGTACGCTGTGGCAGTGTCGAAGAATGTTCATTTCAAGAACAAGCGGCTATGTTAGCGGAGGTGGTTTTTTGACTTTTTTGTTTTTGTAATATTTATGTTAATACAAATGTCTTCCTTCTTCACTCTGCTTCTTCCAAGAGTTAGAGATAACTGATGAATTTAAGAGTGAATTAAGGGCACAATTAAACCCTTTAATGATTTAGTAACTTGGTACTAATTTTCTACAAATACTAATTTCTGATATCTGTATTGCTGAATGTAAGAAAAGATTTCAGTGATTTTCACAAAGATGATTAAAAATCATTATTAATGAGCTTGAAAACGTAAGGCTTGGCTAGATATTTCAAATTACATCTGAAAATTTCAGTCAGGGAATATAGATATCGCGCTGAAACCACAACTGCGTGAATTGGGTGATTTTTGGATGACGAATTCAATATCGCGTGCTTCGAAGACTATGGCTGAATGTGTTCGTGCATGTCAACGTTACAAACAAGATCCTTATACGGAAGAAAATAGATCTCTTTGTCTGTGATGTCACCTTAACTTACTACTTTTTGGTAAGGAAAGCAAAGGTCGTGACCTTTTTGGTTTTGCACCGGTCGGCATTTATGTAAGCGTATATATAATTTTCATAATAGGTGTTACGGAATTGTAGTTTTAATGTATAAAGCTCTATATTTTGTTGCACTGCCAAAGAAATATTACAGTATCCCTATTGAGTTCTTCATATGTAAGTGGCTTGTGATATTTCCTGCACTAACGGAATCTTACTTTTATTCAGACAAATCACCTGTTATACACTAATGACACATACTCTGTAGTGTGTTCTAAATAAATTCTAAAATTTGCTGGGAGTTTTTTCCTTCATGTTGAAAAATTTTTTAATCGGAAACATCTTGCGTTCGTTATTAACTTTAGTAATCAACCAGTATACCAGAAAGAAAGTCACAAATTATTATTATGCTAATGATCATCTAATAAATGATGAACTGGAAGTACTATCATTGTGTGAAACAGCTGTTAAAATTTTGACGAAACAAATTATCCAGTGGCATATTATTTAATATGCACTAGTTTGGTATCTACCTGATAATATCGATGTTCTTATCACTTTGTGATAGCACTCATCTGCACATTCTGATCACAGAGTGCAATAACACTGAGTTAGCATTCTGGACACTACAACCAGAACTAAAAGTAAGCAGTATTTTTGGCAGTAACTCAATAATATCAGTGAAAATGCTATACAGTTGATGTCATCAGTGGATGAGCACTACAAGTTTGAAGAAGTGACTTCGGAAAAACTATCGACGATGAAATGAATCGGTGAGAGTGATTTGTGTTATGGAAACCATGAAGTGTTTATCATCCAATCAATGAAAAAAAAAGTGTCAATGAGCTTGCAATACTATCATAATGATGATATAAAAAGATTAAAATTTCATTCCGTTTTTTTTTTCTCTCCAAATTTAATTTCACCCATTTCACACACTCTATTTCAAATTTAATCTCCTAAAGCCTTCATTCGTCTCTTCAACAATGCCCGTTTCTTCTCTCTCATCCGCTGCTCCTGCATCTCACGCGGTTTTTCCATTTTTGAGAGTGATTCACGCTGAAATTTTCCATTGCTTTTGTGAAATTCAAATAATTCTCATCACATTCATTTCATTTCATTCTTTGTACAACAAAAATGCCGAAACGAAGCTTTCCCATTTCAATTCACATCATAAAGCGTTAGTGGAGCAGATATTAGATATTAGTTTACTTACTTAGTTTATTAGTTTTTCAGTTTATTTAGATTTATTAGTTTTACTTAGTTTATTTTCACATATTAGTTTATTAGATACTAGGAGATATTAGTTTACTGCAACTTCTTCTTCTTTCCTTTTTATTCTACTCCGATTTATGAATTGGAAAAAAAAGAATTTGAATCGAGGTTTATTGTTTAATTAATAAATTGCTTAAATGCTAACTGTTGTTTTTCGCACAACGACAAATGCGCGCTCTCGTTTATTTGTACCAATTGGTCGTGAATATTTCAGTAATGCATTAAGGCGAGCTTTTGGATTCAGTGAAAATTCCAACATAAGAATCACTTGTGCCCACTTTTTTTTATTTAAAAATATAGAAATTAGTAATGATTGAAGAATCTTTCGGAAAAAATTCATTATTAATTTATTTTCTTGAAGGAAAAAAAAAACGGAAATGTGAAATTATCGTATGAATGAACCTGACGTTTCCACTCAGTTTGTGTTCCGGAAATCAAATCGTATGTTCTACCCATCATTGCTATCAGTAAATTAAGTTGCATAACACTTACAAATAATTCATAGACAACAAACATTGCCTGAAAAAAAAGTAGGTTTAAAATTCTCTCGATGATTAAATCATGCTAGTAACGATCCAACGATCATTTCCATTTCTATGCTTTGCAATTTTTGCATCTCATTGAAATTACAAAAAATTCAAAAAATATTGCTAAGACTTTACGAGATCTTTTGCAATTTATGCAGCGCAATTCAATAAGATCTTTTTTTTTTTAAAGTAAACAACGGACAATCAAATCAATCCTTGCAATTACGACATTGTGACGAATTCATGAAAATCTTTTTAAAGTTTCACTAAACTTCACACTTTAATTCTAATCTAATGCCCATGTCACACATTCGTTCATTCAATTATTTCCACGTTATTTTATTTTATTAATTTCAATTTCAATTTTTTGCAAATTATTTACCTTTATCATTCATTTCAATTTTTATCTGAAGTTTTGGCAAAAAAAAAATAATTTACCAACCTTGCCAATATAGACCATCATTGTTTTGTCACACAATACGACCATTTTACGATAAAAAACCATGAATTCACCAATTGTCATAATAAATATTCTCATGACCGCTTCCATTGGATGATTCATAATATCGGTGGTTTGATTTGATAAAGTGATATTTTGAAATTCAGCTTGCTGACGATTACACGACATGAAGATAATGTAAAATGCTGGAAACAACAACTAAGCTGCGAGATTATGAAGAAGAAAATCGATATTTTCATCGGAAATACTAAACGGAAATTTTTCATTGCTATACTTAATTTTAAATTAAAACAGAATAATTGAAATGCTAGCTAATCAATTATAGAACAAAAGAATGGAGCGAAGGAATGGTAATGATATTTGGCAAAATGAAATTATTGCATTAGCAAAAATTTGAAAAGAAAATGGCTTTTGTTTTAAACAACAACAAAATGCAGTTGACTAATAGTGAAATTATTATTTTTGAAATGTTTTTAAAAAAAGCGAAAAAGAAGAAAAGCTTATGGTGAACGAGCGAGCTAATGCGGTTAAACGGACGTACGTACGTACATTGAGAAAAGCCGATTAAAAAAATTGCATAGATGAGGAAAAATCGGCTTAAATCTCGTGATAAGATTGTGTATATCATCAAGACGAATGGTCCAATAAATTTTACGGCTCTAAAAATTTTTAATTTGAAGAAAAAAACTCTTTGAATTCGTTGAATTTGTAGTTATGATCTTCAGACTAACGGTTTTTATTTTTGGTAGTCATTTAATAAATTGAATTAAAATCGAGCAGCATTTTTCAACCCTTAGGTTATTCATTTTACATTTTTATCACTTTACTTATAAGCGACCGTAATTGATAATCGTATTAATCCAATGATGAAAAAAATAAATAGTTTAGAATTTTTCATTTATGATGCTGCTTTACATGTAGTTTTTTTTGATAATTAGAATTAATAAATTTATTGCAAATAAGTAAATTAAAATTGCTATTGAGGAACAAAATTTTCAACGAAAAATTTTAGCATTTTCATCAATTTTAATTAATTATTGGAAGAAAAAGGTAGAAATGAGTACCTGGAGTAGAACAAAAAGTGTACGCTAATTAGCAGTACTGCAAGCAGGGAGAGCGCATTGTCAAAGAAGAGTAGTGTTGGGGTGACGGAACACATCAAACGAAACGGTATTATCAGCAGAATTAGTATAAATGATATTTTGTATGCGACCTTTGCTGGGAACGATTTCTAAGGAAACAAAAATTACAAGATAATTTTTACATTAAGTAATAAATTACCAATTAATCCATTAACATTAAGTAATAAATTACCAATTAATCCACTACTCAACGAATTACTTCCTAATTAATCAATGTAAGTTTTATTATATCACACACACAAAAAAAAAATCTCATTTTTATTGCAACACAAAGCAGTAATGGAACTAAAGCATCGAATTGATTTACTTAATTTATAAAAGAAATGTATTGTTGCAATTGTTATTGTTAATGATAAATGATGATGAAGCTACCCTACCAGAATTCGCCACCACCGCTTGCGTCCTGTACTACGAATGTCCATCACATCGTCGACAATTTGAAATATGGTCATTACAAGGACTGCAAGTTCGGCTGCTAAACGAAGCTGAAAAAAGCGGCGAGAAATTTTGATATTAATCAGTGCTGCAAATTCTATTAGCTAATAAATTAGCTTATACATTTCGCATTTGATGCTCATTTTCAAAAAAAAAACAACAAGAAATTGAAAAGAAAACTGGACACATACATTTTGTTGCCAACCTTTTCCAAAGTACCACCAATGATGACACGAATATTTATCAGATAATAATTCCCCTATTCAAATATTTTCATTTATTATACAAATTGATAAGATTGCAGAGAGAGAGAGAGACAGATAGGGAGAGAGAAAAAGAAAGGGGAGTGATAACCTCATTTAATTAATTAAATTAAAATTTAAAATTTCCCAACATTTAATTGAAGTATTTTCAGCGTCACAATGAACACTAAATACGGTTAGGAGAGGAATTAAGCTCTAATTTAACTTTTAATTTGATTGGCTACTAATTTATGAATAAAATTAAATATTACTTGTGAGAAAAAAAAAAGAGTGCTCACATAACATTTCGAAGTATGTGTGATTGGTTTCCATTAAATTAATTGCCTCAATGGAAGGCGGTGTTGTTTTATCGCAATTACTTTCACTAAATGATGAGGTTCCGTTATCGTAAATGTAAATACCGTCCAAATAATTTGCAGTAAAGGACTGTAATTTATGACTTTTGATTTTACTGATTCCTAATTTATGAATAAAATTAAATATTACTTGTGAGAATTGAAAAAATACTGCGACTGTCATTGCATTTCATAGTAACGATAATTACTTTTTGTAATAAAATCTATGATATTTTTTGTTATTAAATTCTCACACTCATAGTTTTTTTTTTAATTTAAAATATGAATTAATATAATAAATGGCAAGCGAGCGGTTAGTTAAAACGATTGTTAAATTCACTTAAATATCACGTTTTTATTTTAATAGAATTAATTTTAATTCATTCAGTCGCCCAACAGTTAAGCATTAAAGCGCATAATTCATTTCTTTTTTAAGCAAAAAGCGAACGATACCCAAATGCATGACGTAAATGGTCGACACATAAATGCGGTAAAAGTGCAAATGTAAAAGAACAGGTAGCAACCAAATGATACTGCAAGCCTGAAAACACAACTACATTTTCAGGTTGTCAAAAATATTTTCAATATCCAGAAATTTCCATGTCATCCGATTGAAGGGATTGATTATCTGCTTAATAATAAGTCAACATTTCAATTAATTCATTCAATTAAATACTTAGTTTTTTCAATTTGAATTTGACGAAGTTTCAACCGAAATTTCAATTAATCAAAAGGTAATATAGGCGAACAAGCAGCGCACTTTCTCTTTGCTCTCTTCCGCTCATCTCTTATCTGTTATTTATTTCCCACAAATAAACATAAATTGTTTCTTTTTCGCTAACCGTTTTCGTCCAAATGATTCCCATTTCACCTGCAAGAGGTCACCCAATAAGCCATCGAGGAGTTGTAGATGTTTTGTTGTTTCCTAAATGAAATTTTACGAACACATTTCCTATCAAAGCTTATCAGTGCTGCAACAGTGATAAGTTCGCGCAATTTAAACTCTCAAAAATGCAAATGCGACAAGTATTACACCGTAAACGATCAATGAAAGAGCGCTTTCGTCATTAAGTTCACCGGTTTCCTGATTGATAGTGTCCAGTTCCGCAAGCGGATAGGCATGACTACTTGCGTCACCGTACTTCCAAATTACGTTCGCTTCTAATTTCAAAATTTGCTCAAACATCTGCAATCATCACGTTGCTCACTACATCTCCTATCATCCACTGAATGCATTAAATTTGAAGCTATAGCTCAGCGTAGAACTAAAATGTTAAATTTGAATAGAATTGATTGATTAGATTGTGATCGTTGAAATGAGAGAAGGTAATTAAAATATAATAGCTTAAAGTGTTTCAAATAAACTTTCATCATTTTTCGAACTGCTCCACATCACTTACTTCTTTTTTTGCCAAATGAGCTGCTAATGTTAGCGGCGTTAAATTCCGCTTATTCATCATTTGCAATTTAGCACCTGTATCGTAGCACAATTTTAACATTTCCTAAAACTACCTCACTCATACCGTTCCTTTCTATGCTCCTTTCGTTACTTCAAAATTCTTAAAGTTTCCAAAAAAATAAAAAAGTGATTTGAAAAAAAAAATGAAGAAGCATAAGTGATTAGCAAAAAGTATTGATTGGTGAAAAATGATAGATTAAATTTTTAGGACGAAAAGAGTATTTTTGCAATTCAAAATACTTAATTAGCGAAATGCGTAAATGAAGGTGGGAAATTAGCACTTACAGATCGTTCATGAATCACAGCCAGATGGAGTACTGTATTGCCATTTGTATCTTTTCGATTTGGATCAGCACGTTTTGCAATTAAAATACGGTAGCAATCAATTTGATTAATGCATGCAGCAAATGATAAGGGATATTCGCCGAAATACATTCGACTGCAAATTTGAAGCGCACATTCGTGCTAACTTCCAAAACTTGCATTTTAAATTTACCGAAACTTTTCATAATTAGCTTATTTTCAATTAAATTTCAAATATCAATTACCAATTACTTCTCATCAAATAGCAATTATCAACAAACATTAAGCACCAAATATTATCCCAGATATTAGTAAAATTTTAAATGCTTATTTACCTAGACTTAAGCGTATCAAAACACAAGCATTGGGCGCAAATGTCCATGCTGCTGATCATTTTGGTCATGCAGTGCGGTAAAGTAGTACTAGGCGAAGATAATTGTGGCAAATGCGTTAGAGTATTTTAGCTGTTAAAATTAAGCACGGAAAGAAGCTTAACTCACTCACCCATTGTAGGAGGTTTTCAAACTCAATTCCACGTACTCGTGCTCCAGCGAATCGGTACGACTGCCTTTCTGATCATCGGGACAGAAAAATGCTCCGTAGCACCGCTGATTGATATCAGCGCCATTTTGCAGCAGAAAGAGTACCATGGCAGGATCCTCGTTGATGATTGCTTGATGTAAGGGTGAGAGACCTGAAAAAGGATGAAAATTCCACAAGCAAATGAACTTCAAACGAACACGTTTTTTCTTTTCCTCATTACACTAAAACATTTTACGTCATCAAATTGATGATGCTTTGTGTTCAATACGTGACATCAAACATTACCTGTTAGGTATTTAAGCTACAAATGAAAAATTATCAAAATTTTAACTTTAGTTTTACAATGAAATAATTTGAGAGAGAAAAAAAAACGGTAAAATTAGCAGATAGAAGAAGTTTTCATATTGGTGCATTAGTAGTTAATCAAACTTCTTTTCAAAATTTTATTCATTTAAGTGCAATAATTGAAATATGAAATTACCGTAGTAGTCTTCGCTAATGAATATATCATTGACAAGTTTCGGATAGGCTTTGATTAATTTGATAGCAAGTTGATTGTGAATTGCTGTTCCTTGCAGCAAGCAAACACCAACAAGATTCTCACCCATTGAACCACGCTCCTCCAATTTCCACGTAACCTCACGATACTTCCACTCTGATTTCCCACGCTTACCATCACCCTCCAGCAATTTAAGCGCTAGAATTGTAAATGAATTTTTGCGTAAAAATTATTCGAAAAAAATAAAAACTGTCCGTTATGGAAAAGTTGCTTGGGAATTAAGTGTTGGATAACTGTGCATATCTTTGAATATTCATATATTTACTACTTTCACTTATTGATTTTGCACAACGTCACACGTAAATTATGAATGAATTTTAATTCAGCGATAAATCTTTTAATTTGCTATCGATCACAATCATTTCACGGTATTTGATTGTTGGGAGCTGTTGCTGACAGTTACCTTTTTTCAAGTCACCCTGATTTTCACCTTCCTGTCGAAATTCGTCGAGAATGTTAGGCCCACTTTTCCCTTTGCCTTTTTTACGCTTCAATGCACTAAGCATCGCATTTCGTTCTTTATTTCGAATTTTCACTAATTCAGCCACCGCAACCATTTTACCCTTTCCGGAATTGTACATAAAATCTTTCAGCTGAAATAACACATTCTTCGCCTGAAGAATCTCACCTATTAAACAGATCTCCGTGATGTAAGGAGTTAAAGGTTGGTTAAGTAGTGCTAGAGTGCTTCATACTCTCATGGTACTTAATATAATTTGAAAGTTAAACACTTAATAATTAGGGCGTAATTGATATAATTTAATATTGATATTTATAGATAATCTCATCATTTTACACACTCTAATTTCACACTGTACAAGTTTGTAAATTCGAAATAAATTTTACTTCCTTGCTAAATTTCAGACTGATGTTGGCAAAACATTTTTCAATGAAATATTTTTGAAAAATTAACTAACAAACGTTGCAAACGTCTAAGAAGTGGCATAGTTATTGCGTTCAAAATTAATGCATAAATGATAAGTGATAAATGGCAAATGGCAAATGATTGAGGCGCTATTGTGCAAATGTGATAAATGATAGGAGAATGGTGGTAAAATTCCGGAAATGAACCTTTGTCTCAATGAATTCATCGATGGTGGAGAAGTCACCGGTTTTCTTGGCATATTTCATCCACGGTATCAGCTCACCACCACCGTACATATCAACGAAATGATACAGTTTCGGCATCGGCTTCTCTTGTTTACGACTTCCATCACCTTCTATTCCGGACGATTCTGCGTTTCCCATCTTTTTTCTTCCTCTCCTCTCTTTCTCTCTCTCTCTCTCTCTCTCTCTCTTTTTCTCACTTCAGGAAAAGTGTTAGCAACAGAGAAAATTTTTAAATTATGTTCGGAAATCAAAGAGGAAATTTAACACCTCTCTTGCAAAATTCTAAATTGCGAAGTTTATTTCTTTGTCGAAACTGTATGAGTTTGTAGCAGAAAAAACAAAGCAGACAGAGAGAAAGAGAAATGAATCGAACCAAAATAAATATTCCTTTAATAAGTCATAATTTCAAAAATTCCATTTAATCTCTTTTAATTTGATTTTACAAGCTGATTTGTGCAATTTCTTTTCAACTAAAAATGCTAATTTTTTTGTTTCATTTTCACAGGATTAATTAAATGGCCGAAAAAAAAGCCATTCAAAGGTGTAATTTTCAACAAATTTCATTGCACATAAGGTAAAAATTTGTTTTAAAGGAGGGAAAAAAAACATCCTAAATTTGACTATTCTTTTCTTTTGTTTTTTGGAGGCGAAAAAAAAGACATCCGCAATGAAACAATTTATTTTGATGGGAAAAAAGAAGTAGAGCAATTTAAATTATTAAATTAATTTTTTGGTGGAAAGAAAGAGAAAAAGAGGTGTGCTACTAAACGACATAAAAGTGGGCGAAGCATTGCAAGCACAAAAATAAAATAATTTTCGTTGTTAAAAATCATAGGATGAAATATGTAACTGAGAATTGAATGCGAAAATGATGAATGATTAATGTCTGCCTAAAGTAACTTACTTATTATGCTCATTTGATAGGTTCGATGATTACAATTAAAATGCAATTATGCTAGCTAACTACAATTTCGATAATTTTCCCTCAGTTGTTGAGAAATTGCTTGGAAATGAAAAATGAAACTGCTTAGCGTAATAACTCCTCAATAGTTTTGCACTTTATTTTGCTCAGGAATTAATAACAGCTCATTTGATCGGATAATTTCTTTAATATTTCAATATTTTATTTATCACCACAAAGTTCGGTATGTGCAGCGAATTTATCATTATCACTGTTGTAGCTAGTAGTAGTAGTAGTAGTAGTATTGCTACTACGTTGTTTTCAGATGATTATGTAAATTTTGCATTATTCTAGAAAATTTGAATATAATTGAAATCAATTAAGAAGTAATGATTTGCTTTCATTGCTATATCATTACTGAACGGATTTGAATTTCATTTCTTTATCAATATGTTTGGTAGTTTCATAGGGAGTGATTGCTGTAGCGGTAGTCAGATAAGTTGTGATAACGTAAAGCAATCACTCATCTCACTTCTTTGAATATTGCTGTTCGAGAATTCATTGATCACATGCATGACCATTTCCAATTTTTTTGATTTTTGATTAAAATAAAATAAGAACTAATCAAATGATAGTTGCAATAGCTCTGAACAAATCTACGAATCATTGGAAAACTTTCGATGTTTACGCCAATTTTTACGCCAATTTTTACGTCACCTATTTTTTGCATGCATCTGAAATTACCTTCTTTGTCACTCTGCCTGTAATTTTCACCTTTTAAAGTGCTGACAAAATTATGCCTTTCATTTAGCATTTCAAGTTATATCATTTATTTCGTAAAAGGGATGGAAATGATCGTTCATATGATGCATCCATGCATTTCACACTGCCTAAATTTCTCTCTCTATCGTTTGAAATATTTTTGCAAGTGGAAAAATTATCATATTTTGCTTGTTTTCAAATTATGGGATGCTAGCAATGGCTGATGTGTTTTCACCACAGTTAATTAATTAATCATTGAAGTGCAAGTGCAAAAATTTCCATTGGAGATGGGAGTTTGAACGGATCGGTGAATTGAATTATTTCTAAATCGCTTGCGTATCATCCCTATCTTTGCGGCACAAAACCTGAAAAAGCAAAAAGTGATTCGTGCTAATTGTTTAGAGCAGTTCGTCAAACGCATTCCATCTTATTGATTGGCTGACTAATTGAATTGTGCTAGCTGAAATGAAAGAAATTTGATAAGTACTAATAAAGTTGTCAGAGAAGAGTTTAAAAAAACATTCAAGTCAAATTCTCACATTTCATGATATCTGATAAAGTAGTGGAATCTGCTAAGTTTAGCTTAAAATTGAAAATAATAAAAAAAAGAGAAATTACACGAACCGTCACAACAACTTACTCTGAGCAGGATAAAATTTTACTATTACTTAGGCTCTAGCACTGAAGTGTTGCTGCTCTAATTGAAAATTCTCAAGCTTACATGTATTTATTTGTAATTATAAAGGTTTCAACCTAAAATTTGTTGATAACTATGAAAGACCGTACTTTAAAGTCATAAATTGCACTTCCTTCCAAGCGGAACACTTTGTTTCTTATTACTGTTGTCGCGAATTCTTCTCTTAAATCTGCTGATCCTAAAATTAAACAACAACAACAAAAAAGATATTTCTAAGTGTAAATAGCATCAAACGTTGCTTGCTCTTAATTTGCTTAATCTTATCAAAGCTTATTTCAATATTCTCATCTCTAAAATTCAAGCCATTTTCCTCCCCTCCTCTTTCACTTCCTAAATTAGTATGATTTTGAAAATGGAAGAAAAAAAAAACCAACCTACCTAAATACTCATGTCCTTCCTTATCAATCACTAATACGCACGGAGCAGCAAATCCAATACGTACCGGATTCCATTCCTTAGATCCGATCTTTGCCGCTTCATTGTACGGTTGCCAACTGTAATCGAAACCTGCCGCAGACGGTGGTATTTGCACCAAAAGTTGCAACGATCCAATAACTTTACTTAAGAATGGCATCTTTCTGCTAAAAAGAGAAAATTTGTTAATTAATTAATGAAATTAGTAAAAATTCATTATAGCTCGTATAGGTTTTATTTTAGAAAGAAAAAAACCGGAAAATTTGTTTACTCTCAAAATTCCGCACCTCAAATTACGTAATTCAGTGATACACATCGTAGCAAATGAATGTTGTAATTGGGAGGATGTAATTAATTTAATTTTGATAAAATTGATAAAACTGTCTAGTCTGTTAGTAGCAAAATAATTGGCCGATAAGAACTTAGCAACAATTGATAAATAAATGTTAAGACAGTTGAATGAATGATCAGATAGTTGGATGTTATCCAACAATGATCCCGTCATTTAAATTTTAATAATTTTTGAGAATTTTTGAAAAAAAAAAGTTGAAACGCTGATAAGAGTGATTGTTGCTATCACTGATTATCATCTTATCACTAACCTTACAAATGCTGCAGCAATTTTACCATTTTCATCACTCCATGCTCGACCCATTATTGCCTGGCCAAAATGATACCATAACGCAACGTACTGTTCTTCTGGGCCATTTAACGTATTCAGTGGACGATTTAACGCTTTGATT
The DNA here is from genome assembly GCA_963070105.1 of Litomosoides sigmodontis. Lineage (NCBI taxonomy): Eukaryota > Metazoa > Nematoda > Chromadorea > Rhabditida > Onchocercidae > Litomosoides > Litomosoides sigmodontis. Next base: position 1,808,454 of record OY718808.1, read on the forward strand.
AAACGCCTTAAATTTACGCAAACAATCAAATTTGATTGATAAAAATTGCATGTGTTAAATTTTGTATGAAAATTTGTTCAAAAATTTCAATACCTTGTTTTAGGAAATGCATCACCGACACAGTAATCAGCCCACTCGTTAACCATTAATAAATTATTTGATGAGTGCGCTTCCTACAAGGCAAGGTAATTTCTAAATGAAATTAAAATTTAGTTTAAAACTTGACATATTTGTTAAAAATTTTTTTTTAAAATAATTTTTTAACAAATGTATAGTGTACTTTTTCCAGCTCCTCAATTTTCATGCAATGATCGCAGCAGCAATGTGGTGGTCTGTCACGTAAATTACGTACAAGAATGAGACAGTCATACAGTTCAGATTCTGCTAGTGTAACAATTTTCTAAAAATTAAAATTAAATACATTTTTTTTTTCAAATTGCAATTGAAAAATTTAATTAAATTTCTCTGAAATATTCCAAAAATGCACCTCAGCACACAGAAATGTTGCTGTTCTCTTCTCGATATTCAACGTTCCTAAACCTTTTCCAGGCCAAAAGATCACTCCACTTGACGTACCACAGCGTAACGGTACGCGACATTCATCATTTGAATGACGCAACCATCTGGCAAATTTTATCCATTCATAGAAGAAACCTTTGGTTATGTGATTGCCCTTGTATGTTAATATCTAAATTTCGTTTTTTTTTTTTTAAAAAAAAAAAAAGAAAAAATTTTTTCCCACTTTTCCATAATTAAACAATTAATTGTAAGTTCAAATTTGATAGTAATTTTAAATGGTGGTGTAGTATGAACCTATGAGTTTTAAATCTGTAATCATCTGATTGCTTCATCAGTCATTCATTTGTATAATACTACTATTTGAATTCACTTGTCATTTGTGAATTGAGCATTTTAGGTATGAATGTGAAACATCGTCGTTTAAGTATTACTGCAAATTTTACTACTTCAAAAAGTGAGTATTTGAGATAATTTAGCTCGCAACAAACTGAAGCATGCAATCAGTATCAGTAAATGTTCCTATTCTGTACAGCTTTATTAATTGCGCTGCAAGAAATGGAATGAATTAAATACCCGAATTTTACCACCAATATTTGATCTGTTCAATTTTACTTGTTCACAGGCGAATTCACACTGAAAATTGTTGCAAACGCTATTTGATCTGAATACTAAGCGATATCACTTAATATTACTGTAAGAAATAGAAAATTTTAAATGATCAAAGTAATTAGTTATTAAAATTAAGTTATTAAAATTTTCCTTAAAAATTTGATTTTCAACATATATTCTTTATAAATTTACTAATAAAATCCATAAAGGATTTGTTTTCGTAGGAAAATTTTAATAACTTAAATTGTACAATTTCATTGACGTCTCTGAAGTTTCTGAAAGGAAATCTCAGAAAGAGCAAGATAAAATTTCAAATTTTATTTGAAAAATTTCGAAAAGGAGATGAAGAATGACAGGAAATATTGCTGTGCTTACGTGTACTACGCCACTTTCATTCCACGCCTTGCCAAAATACACGAAACCTTCCCTGTCGTAGCGTGCAATATACGTGTTATTCTGATCGGGCACTTGTACTGGATCACTGACCAGCGGTGCGCCAACCACCTGCTCCATCCAACTATCTTCTGATGCTTGTTTCTACAACAATAATTACTCCTACAACAGCGATACTTTCTACAACAATAACAGTTTCTACAACAGCAATACTTTCTACAGAATAGCAACATTACAGAACGATTTCCAGAGCAATAAGTTATTCCATTAATTTAATGGTCAGTTGTCGGGCTAATTCATTTTGTTAACTTTAGCAGCTAATTACTTTTATTGGAGGCATTAAGCCAAACCACCTCACTCACTCGTTCACAAATTCACAAGCACTGAAAAATGAGAGAAATGAAAAGTTTGATACGTTTATAATTTCATTTCATTTCATTTCACTCAAATTGTTCACACTGTGAATTTTTTTTTCTATTTGCAAAAAAAATATGCAAAAAAATATAGGATTAATTTAAAGTTAAAAAAAATCTTTTTTTTCTTACGTGCAACTTCATTTAGATTTGTGAACAATAAATTTTACACTTTAAGGATCGAATGCGAGAGATTGAAGTTGATAAAAGTAACATATAGAAATGTATACTGTAAAAAGTTATTCGTCGTTCTTTTTTTCCTAACATTTGTGAATTAATGATATTTATGGCTGTAATTGATATTTCTAGCAGTAATTAGCACATTTTTGCTACTTAATTTAGCGTGAAATAATCAATGGTGCTAGATAATTTATTGTTTACGATGAATTTTAAAATTATTTATTTATTCCGTTTAATCTTTGATGTTCAAATTAGCTATAATATCCACCTGTCGAGCACTGAATTATACTTTATTTTGCAATTTTAACATCCACTATCTCTTATTGTCTTACACTCAGTCAATAAAACGTGTAACATTTCACGTGAATCGTTGATTTCAACAGATTCACTTGAATTGATGAAGTGTGCGAACTCATATTACTGATAGCCTGTAAGTTCAACAAAACAACTATTTGATAAGACATCGCTAATGAAACCATTTAAATTATGCAAAAAAACGTGAAAGGCACTTCCTCAAACAATCGACTAAAATAAAAACAAAGAAACAAATTAGCAACAGTTTAATAGCAATTAGTTATGGCGCCTATTAGCACGGTGATACTTAATGTCGAAATTTCGGGATATCTACAAAAATATGCAACGAAATTAGGAAAAACTGTAAAATTAATTTCACACATTTATACTATCAATGACGACTGAAAAAATTTCACATTTACTTTTGTAAAAAAAAAAAGAAAAATGCCTAGTAAAACTATTCGCAACAAATTATTTTAAATAAATGAAGTAATTTTTGTTAAATTTGCAGTGCATCATTGTTTTGCATAATTTATGAATTTGATTTTTTCACACGTGAACAATGGACGACTTACGTCATTTCATTGATCAGACTGTAAGAGCTCGTTGAAAACAAATTTATTTATATAATAATCATTTACATCCTCCCTAAATAGCCTTAGTAAATTATGAGACTTGCTTTTTTTTACTGCTCCAAAACAACTGAATTTTTTTGAAATCATTTTTTTTAAATTATTGAAAAATGCAATCGATGTTGTCCACTCGAAAATTCCACCTACGCAACATTTGCTAGGATCGGTGCGTGGATAGCGCTAAATTAGTGAGCTCCAAATGCATGCATCGTAATGCACTGATAAGAAATTGAATTTTGCATCTTCACCTTATCACAGATGCGATGCGCATTACTCTAATAAGATTTCGTCATGCAAGTCGCATTGTGCGTTTGTTTGACAGAATTGAAAGTTCTACTGCAATCGTAATTTAGCAGAAAATTTAAAAGAGCGCTTAGTGCTCCTCTTAACTTCAAATTGATCCGATAACGGTCATTATCATTATCACTGGATTAAATTAATGGTCAGTTGTTATCATAGATCAAATAATCGGAATGTTGATAGCAGTTGTCATTAGCAAAAAAAAAAGTATTATTCCTTTTAGGAGTTGCATGAAATTGTAAATCTTCAAGTTGCTAAGAAACTCACTAACCAATCACTGATTTCACTACAATGACGAACTAAACCGAACTTTTGACGAAAAGAAATTTAAAAAGGTGTTTTTTTGTTGAAAAAAAAATTATTAAAATAAAGTGTTCAAAATTTAATTTTAATTTGATTGCTATTATACTGCTTGCTATAGTGTTGTATTGCGTCGGCGAAAAGTTGCATTCTTTTAATATTCATTGATTATTAGCAAAACTTATATGACAATAATTAATATTCATTTGTGCTTCCTTGAAAGTAGCTGTAGATGAAAGTAAAAAATTTCGTAAAATTTGTAAACATATGTTTAAATCATTTATTTTTAATTATGAAAAATGTCATTTAGCGGTGAGTGGAGAGCATTGATCGGCTTCATGCATAATGCGGCATAAATTGACTTATGCTTTGTGTTATGTTCCGTCCAGCAATAATTGCGTAAGCAATGCCGTCCTGCTTATGACTCCTCCCAGTAGCTGTTAATTGCTTCGAGCGGCACTTTTTGATAATTATTTTCCTTGCGAATACTCAGCGAACTGTATGCTTTGGTGCTTTTGATAAAATTATTGTCTAATTTTGTTATTTTAATATAAATGTTACAGTTTTTGTTTTAAATGACCTTTTATTTATTAATTTAACGAAGCAGTGAAACATTGCTTTTATCAAGCGGAAAGTGACCGGAAGATTAAGTAAGCAGCCATTTTAGTTGATAATTTCAGGTAATTCATTATACTGCATTAATTGTTGAAATTTTTTCTGAATTCGGTTTTAAATAAATAAGTGATAAATTCAATTATTTTTTGTTTTAAAATGAATAAATGAATAATAAATTCGAATTAAATTTTTATGTGTCATTTTAAGGACTCAAAATAATTATGACTGCTCGTTCCATATTCTAAAATTTTGCGAATACCTAGCTAAACATTTGTTATAAAAGCAATTAATTAAAAATAATAATGGAAGATTTTACTCAAAAAAAAGACGGAAAAACAAATCATGGAAATTGGCCGAAAAATTTTTAGGCAAAAATATAAAAAATAAATTCCACTTTGTTCAAAATTTTAATTTCATAGATGAATTATTTAACATCGAGAAATAACACAGACACACACAGACACACACGAACACACACACACACACATACACACGCGCACATATACATGCACAGACACAGACAGACACATATGTGTGCCAGTGTGTGAAGCCCTCATACTGTAAGTGAAATTTCAATCATTTCAATCAAACTTTCTGTATAAAATTCTCACATCTGTTAGTAAAGATAAATAATTTTAAGAGTTAATATTACTTATCAATAATGAATTTGACAAATTTAAATATTTTAAGCTTTGTTAAATGAAAATTAGGTACTAATAGAGAGAAAAGAGAAAATATTTTTGAAAAAATATTAGACAAAATTAAGGCATTATTAAATAATTGCGAATTGAATAGATAACGTGTGTATTGACGTATGCTCAGTTTGATATAGTAGTAGCAATAATAATGTTAATAAACTTTCAGCAATTTAGCTAATTTTTAGGAAGCTATCATTTTTTTTCAGGCGATTTTTGATTTTTAAATTTAAATAAGATTTTAATTATTTATAATTTTTCCTTACAGCATTTCCATCTTTTAAAATTTATACTGTATGAGCAACTAGTAGTATAAACATTTGTCTTTATATTGGTTTTGTTAAAATTCACAGCAACGTCTATCTGTACTATTCCGAAATATCCATTTGTAAATTAAAATTTTAAAATTTATATTTGCGAAAAATATGAGATAAATTCGTTTCACATGAAAACTTAGATGAGTTAAATTATTCCACTTTAAAAGCTAATGGATTTTTATCGTCATTTCCGCTTGCTTTGTTGACTTCCCAAAAAATGATTTTTAATTTATGTTGTAAATGAGATGGCTTTCTTACGAGTTGTTTACAGCAATAAAATGAAATGAAAAGTACTTATTTGAAAGTGCTAGAAAAGCCTCTCCAACAATGAAAGCAATAAGCACTGATTGCTGTTGACTTCCGTCAAATCGCAAGTGATAATTACGTGAAGTAGACGAGTGAAATGAGTGACGAACTGAAATACGTGAAGTTACTTGATAGCTAATAGCAGCAAGGAATACTTTAGGGATATTTGAATGAAACGACTCATTGAGAACAGGTGGGTGTAATAATTGCTTTAATAATAATGAGGATAATCATGTCAAGTGATTAGAGATAGAGATAGAGGTGGAGGGAGAGGTAGAGGTAGAGGTAGAGGTTAGAGGTCTCTCTTTCACATTCCTAAAATTATTTCACATCGTACACAGAGCACTGTTAGAGCATTGAGTTATACGAGAGCGAATACGTCAGTTGTCACCCACCTCATCCCTAATTCTTCCACACCGTAAAACTATTAACTGTCTTATCAATTATCAACTGTCTTATCAATTATCAACTGTCTTATCAATTGGTTATTTAAATTTCAATCCTATAAGCCTCACTACTACCACTACTCCTACTCCTTCTGCTACTATTACCGATAACGTTTCATTAATTTTTAAAACTTTTTTAAATCGGAAAACATCACTTTTGTTGATTAGCCTTTCGTCCATTTGATTTTTGTTTTCGTTGCATGATTGTTTGTTGTGAGTGAATGAAAAGTGACCGCCCATAATTTCCATCGAAGTGCTCACATCTATGATTATTGTTTAGTTTGTGCAAAGACTAGTTGATTAAAAAAAAAGATCATTTTTTATTCTTCTTTTTTAAAACTAATTAATTTTTTCATTTTTTTAACGAATAAATTAAATTCAATTTTTTGCTAGATAAAATTAGAGAAAAAATTTTCAGAAATAATTTGTTAATAGTTTTTACTACTGTTTTAAAGGAGCAGTTTTCCCTGTTTTGCATAAAGCATTAGATAAATTTGCTGGTAAACGCACAATTATTACACGTCTAGCAAACAGTGTTAAATTTGAATGATTTTAAAATGTGAAGTATTAATCGATCAATTTATCCATCGGTTCACTTATTCTTCTAAGGCATCACATTTTGCGATTTAACTAATTTTAAAATGTGATATATCAGTTAATACTATTCGCTGAATCATCATCATATTGATGAATATCGATTGAAGGAATTTTGTTTTTTCGTTTAGTATTTTCGAATTCCAAAAACAACATGGATAGTTAGGGAAAAAATTTTGCTAAAACAAAATTTTGTGTTTTGTTAAATTGTGCACTAATGTGAAGAGTTCAAATTTTTTATGCTTTTGCTTGTTTGCTCAAAAAAATATTGTTGAAAGCAATTGTGATTGGTGGTGGAAGAGAAGAGGGAATTGCCCTCAATGTCCTCACCTCTCACTACTACTAGTAAAATTAAATGTGAAATAAATGAACGGAAATTTTTCCCTCTTTTTTCTTGCCGATTATTTTCAAACGTTTACAACTTGCCTTGCCGTCTGCTCATTTTCCAATTCTAAATTTCACTGATAATTTCGTGCACAAAATTGCATGAATGGGTACGTACATGTTAGCATATGTGAATAATGCGTATGAATGATTTGTTTGGAAGGAAATTTAATACGTTTTGCAAATTATCATGAAATTCATTTGCAAACAGAAAAGTGAAATTGTACCAGCGATGAAACAAAGTGATTGCACACATCACTGATGTTATCATCGTTGAATTGCCGTCTTTTCATGATTATAGATGGCATTATCACTATCATTATCATCTTATCACGATTAGAGTAATACCATATTTCATCGCTATCAACAGATCATATTGTCATACGGTATGTCATGATTATGGATAGCATTAGAATGCATGTCAAATGGAGCAATTCAATTTCCTCCCGTTTAATCCTTCAAATATTCGTTCAATTATTTTAGCAGTAATGAAATTCCTTCTTCAATGTTCGAGTAGCATTTTAGCGAATTTCCAACAATCATTTAGAAGGTGCCATTTCATGTAATGTAGCATTTTACTAATTTTTTGCGCAAAAAAATTCATTTTTTTTTTCATTTATCACAATTAACTTTCACTTTTTTAATACATAATTTCTAAGCGCTCGCAGAACGTAGATGTGTCGAAAGAGGTGAAGTAATTTTCAGAGAATTCCCATGCGAAAATCACATATGAAATTTTGAAATGATTTCTGAAATCATTCTTTTCTTCGCAAGATTAATAAATTAAAAAAATTTTTGAAATTCAATGAAATTATCGTAGCCTGCATTAAATCACCTCACATTCTATTACAATTTTTTTTTTGCATAAATTATGAAAATTCCAATCAGCAAGAATGTAAAAACACTTATGTAAAATTGAAATTACAATAAATTATCGGAGAATGTGGGGGAGCGGAGATGATTTCCCACAGCTATCAACGTAATTAATTAGTGATTAGAGTGAAAGTTGAGGAAGAAGGATTGAAAGAAATTCAAGTGAAGTGATATGTGATACTTTAAAGCAAAAATTTACGCAAACAGTTATAGAAAGAGAGAGAGAGAGAGAGAGAGTCCATATAGACTGGAAGAGGATTAGCTCAGTCTCGGTAGCATTAAATTATAATTGATGATCGATGAGGTCTAATCGCAGGTGTGCGCTCCACTCAACTTTTCTCTTTCTTTTTTCTTTCCGCATTGCATTCAAAAAAAAAAATGAAAAAAAAAACACTTTATCAATAAGTTGTCGCTTCTCTACGCATTCTTTTAACTGCTCAGGCGCTCAACCATCGAGTGGCATTTCCTCATATGGAATGCAATAAATTATTAAATTTCAACTTTTTGAAAATGCAAACTGTTGTTGTAAGTATTGTTGCCACTTTAACGATCATTGATGTCTTCTTCCACTAAAATTTCCAATTGTTTTGCCTCCACAAATTATTTAAATCACAATGCTTCTTCAAGCATCAACTTTCACCTATTATTTATTCGCTGAGTGTTTTCCAACGAATTGAAGGATGAGAATGGAACGAAGTGGAGAAAGTTATGAAAGCAAAATTAATTGCTAATTAATGAATTGAATGTTTCGTTTTTTTTTTCATCACTACGATTTCCTTCAAATCACTCAACCTCATCTATCATACTTATCACAAAATAGATTTGCTATAATTTAAATTATCAATCACTCAAATTTTGAATTAGTCAAAATTGTGTATGTTAGAAAAAGAACGTTAAAAATACGATGAGTAACTTAAAAAAAAAAAGAAAAATATTTGTGTTAAAGTTTTCACGCTACTCTATTCTAATTTTCAGGTTATTTGAAGAATTTCAATTTTTAATCCCAAATTTCCAACAGTTACAGACGAAAGTTAATTAAGCAAGTGATAAGAATATGATAATAATTATGCATAATAAATTGATAATATATAATAATTTTTGTCGCTCCCAAAATTAATTTTAATTTCTCACTTTCCTTTTTTGCTCTCAAAATTCACATTTCATCCGTACAGTACATTCAATGAAATGAACGGGTAGCACTTTTGCTAATTAATAATAATTAATAAATGTGCAATCAGTTAATTAGTAGCATGAAGCAGTCATTAGCTAGTGAAAAATCATACAAAATTCATTCCTAATTCTCTAAAATTTCCTCAAAGAACTCAAAGAATATTTGCTTTCCCTATAATATAAAACTTAAAAAAGCAGGGTAATAAAAAAATTGGTGCAATATTTTTTTTCCAATGAAATGAGAGTTTTTGTTAAAAAAAAAGCAAAAATTAATTACTCTAAAATTACCTATCACTTAGCGTCTAAAATTACCATCTCACGTCTAAAATTACTTTTCAGGCGTTTTGCTCTTCCTTTTTCTAAAATTACATTTTAGCATTTCAACATTTTACTTTCTGCTAGTGCGGGAAATTTTGTGGCCGTAAATGATTGAGCAATTTATTTATTCTAGCAAACTTGTAGTATTATTAGCAATAAGCAAAAGCTTTCCTTAATTATTACTGGTAATTGGTTATATATGAAATATGGTCAAAGCATATATCATCAGGCCTTATTTGATTTTTCAAAAGAAAATATGCTGAAGTAAGACGACTAATTAATGCATTCAATTTTACCCTCATAATTAATAACTTCATCATAGCATGTCACTAATTTAGCAATTAACGATCTCATGACTTTATAAAACTTGTAACACCTAGTAGTTTCATCCACAATATTAGCCTTATTAGTAACATTATGTGTTTTAATCTCATAGTGCAATAACTTAATAACTTAATAACTTACCTTATTGATAACCGTACAATATAACGCATTCAAAAAGAACACATTAAATATTAATAATTGTTCATCTTATAACCACTAATGTTGTAAGACACGTACTGGTTATTCAAGTCACATAACTGCAACAAATAGTTGATGAAATTAAAAATTAAAATCATATAAAATTTAAAATGAACCCTTCCTCATTTGCAATTAATTGTTAAAAAATGAAATTTGGAAAGAAGAAGATGAGGGAAACTAAAATTGTTGTAAATTTTTACATAGCGTAACGAAACAAAAATTAACATTTCAATAAATGTACAAAGCGAGAGAGAGAGAGAGAAGAGAAAGAGAAAGAGAAAGAGAGAGTGGTTGAAGCGGCGTTTAACAAAGAAGATTTTCATTTTGTAATTCATTTCATTTCACTTTATTTATCACTTATACCAATAGCATCAATCGTTCCTTGCTGTTTAAGGCAACAATAACTACTCAATTTTTTTTAATTTGTTTTTTTTTTGTCTTAAACGATATGATAATTGGATGAGCAAATGTGGAAAGCTCCCACAACCATTGGAATTTTTAAAAAAAAAAAACCAATGAGTTCTCTGTTTTTTTTTTCCACCTCGCTAGAGTATGAAGGGTAATGTCAAAGAGAAAGAAAAAATTTTGTTTGTTTTTTTTCATTTTTTTTTCACTTTAAATGTATCAAATATTGTATGATTGATCTATTTGAAGTATGCCGAAAAATTCCTGCAACACTTTTCTTGCATTAAACGAAAAAAATTATTACAACATTTCTCTTTCGCTTTTTCCTCCATTGTTTTAATAAATTGCATTTTTGAATGCTTAAAAATTTTTTTCCTTTGTTCTTCCTTTCTTAATGCTACTTTAAGAGGAATGTTAAGTGATTGAAGTGATTAAATTTCACAATTTTCACTTTCATTTGTTTAATTTTTCGCATAATTTGAAGTTAATTTGATTGATAATTATTATCAATTATTATAATTTGCATTGATCACATCCTACGATAAACACTGATAACATTGCCTGTTGAAAATTTAGCAGCTGTTTTAAACGAATCAAAAATAATGATTATTTGTCATAAGAAACCTTTTAATTATTAGCTATTATCATTGCTTTTGTTATTATTATGATTGTTGTTACTACTAATTATTATTGCTAATTCTTGCAATTAATTATTATTATTATAAATTGTAATAATTATTAAGTAACATCATTGTTATTATTTTCATTTCACGACATCGTTACGCCTTGAAAGCAGTTGTTTAAGAATTTAAAAAAAAAAAAAATTAGATCGCAGCTTTTGTCTTCCTTCGACGAGCTCATCTCACTGACATTTCATCATTTGCTTCCTTTTATCATATCATATTTCAACTTCCTCTGCAATGCTTACTTATAGCTACAGTAAGCAAAAGGAAATATTTTGATTACGAAGCGACCAAAAATGAAATTCCAAAAGATTTTGTTGATTGAAATGGTCGAAAGGAAACTAATTATTGTTACGAAACAAAAATTTTAAATCTCTAAAATTTGGCCTAAAAAGTTGAATTTCAATTTATGCCCTATTAATGAGTTTAAAAATTTGCAGTATCTGTTTTTTTTTCTACCAGCTATGAGTAATTTCTAATTTTGCTCTTATGCAAATTTTAACACTTTATTTTAGTTTTAAAATATAAGAAATAATGAAATAGCAAAAACTTTCGAAATGTATACATCGAATTTTGGTTTAGTGGAAAGGAAATTTGAAGCGTAGAATATTACACTGTTTAATTAGATTTAAACACTAAAATACTTCCATTCTTTTAAATAATTTAATTAACCTGCTAGCGTAACTTGCTCAGCTTCAAATTTTTGTGGTTCTGAGAGTAGGTGAAAATTTTCCCTTTTTTTTGAATTCGTTTTTTACTTGCACTGTTCCTCCAAGTAAAATGAAACTGAAAAAAAAACGAAGAAAGAAGAGGAGAACGATTAACATTTGATTTATCATTTTTTATTTTGAAAATTTTTTAGAAAGTCTGTTTTAGGATTAATTGCTACTTTCATTTCATTACTGATCGTTTCTTCTCTCCTCTTTCCTTCTCTCTCTCTCTCTCTCTCTCTCCCTTTGATAGATGTGAAAAGTTAGTTAAATTCTCTCTTACACTGATATTTTATGTGCATTCCTTTTGCTACATTAAAATGTTGAGTTTATTTTATAAATTATGCTCCAACTATGCGCTTCTCGTTTTAATGCCCACTGTAACTTGCGGTGATTTATCGCTTTTCTCTTTTAATTTTTAATTTTATTTTTTCATTTTTGCATAATAATATAATATGCTACTTATTTTTTTATATTTATTACATCTATTTTTATGCTTATTTTTTAAATATTTATTTGTTCTTAATACGATATTTTTATTTGTTTGCATAATATATATGTTAGCTTTGAATTTGAAGAGTACAAAAATTGACGAAACCGTTAGGCAAAAAAAACAAAAAAAAATCGTAATTTAGCTGTATGACGCGGAAGGAGGAATGAACAAAAAGGTTTTTTTGTTGTATGTGTATGTGTGTGTGTGTGTGTGTTTTAAAATTAAATTCAACAAAATTTCAGGTATGGCACTAAGCGCACCACGTCAATCATCATCTAATGTGATGCAATTCAATGAGGATATTATCAAACAGGTAGCGCTATCGTTTTTTCGTTTCATTTCAATATCTCTCTGAAATATCATAAGCTTCTAGGCATAAATTTTCCTTCTTCCTTTTTAATCGTAAAACACTTATTGATTTTTTAATTGTTTAAAAACAAACTATTAATTGCAATTATGCTAAATTGATACACTTTCATTTTTCTTAATGTTCCTAAAGAATTTGTTGGCAGAATTGTTAATGAATTAATTGTTCCTCTCTTTTTTCAATCTAACAATTTGATGAACACTCCTCTCTCTCACACGCAGTGATCTATTTGAATCACTAGTAAGTTGAAGAATTTATAGCAAAATTTTAAAAATGTGCTATAATTTTAATTAGCCTGTTTAAATCACTACTGATTGTAATTCAATCCTGCCAAGAATATGTTCGAATTTAACAGCTAAACAACGATTTGATATACTTGTTCGATGCATTCCTATCACTGATAACGCTACTGATAACGTTGCGGAGTTAAGTTCACTTCAAAAGATTGTAAGCTTAGATGAAAGAAAAGTAAAAAAAAAACTTACAGTTAACACCCGAAGAAATTGATGAATTTCGTGAAGCATTTATGATGTTTGATAAGGATCATAATGGAACAATTTCCACCAAAGAATTAGGCATTGCAATGCGCTCGTTAGGACAAAATCCCACCGAACAGGTAAATGAAATTTAAAAATTCAATTGAAAATTGTCTTTCTTCTAAATTTTGCGTTAAATTTTTCAATTCGGTAGTATAGCTTATTTCTGCAGATTATTGTTAGAGGAAAAATTCAATTTTATTTAACTATCATATCTATTACTAATTTTATTAATGGTATATGTACCGTTCTTTTAACAGTAACCAATTTTTGCCTACTGATTCCTTCATTGAACACATTTCGAATTTTAAAGGATGAAAAAATTTTAAGTGATCAACTAGCATATTTTTTATTGCTATGGAATAATTATTAATCGAAACAAATCGATTGTGTAAATTTTTTGAATTTTAACTATTTTTTTTGAAAATATGTGTAGAGGCGGAACAAAGCTGAGGTTTTCATTTTCTTTTTTGTTGTTTGAAATTAATTGTGTTATAGGAAATAATGGAAATGATTAATGAGGTGGACATTGATGGTAATGGGCTGATTGAATTTACTGAATTTTGCGTGATGATGAAGCGAATGATGAAGGAAACGGATTCTGAAATAATTCGAGAAGCATTTCGAGTCTTTGATAAAGACGGAAACGGTGTTATCACAGCTCAGGAATTCCGATATTTCATGGTTAATCTGTTGTGATATGAATTATTAGTTATATAATTTCATATTTTTGAATATTTTTGAAAAATTTTTAATGAATTTAAAAAGATGAATGATAGATGGAATTTAGTTGAATAGAAATTTGAAGAAAAGAGGAAAATTTTTGATGCAACTCTGACGAACATATTTCATTCCATTGATAATTGTTTTCGTGTGTGAATTATGAAGTGATAAAATTGAAATTATCAATCTCATCTCTTTTCAGTAATTCCGATAATCTATTTTTTTTTTTGAATAAACTTTGAATGAGGTGAGAAGGGGGAAAGGAAGTGATGAGGAAGAGAAGAGGATTGGTGATTTTCAGATCCATATGGGTATGCAATTCAGTGAGGATGAAGTGGATGAGATGATCCGAGAAGTGGATGTTGATGGTATAAAATTAAAATTTTAAATTACTTTGAAATGAACGTGATAATTTACTTCCATTATCCATTTTAGTATTTTCAATCACATAATATGAACGTTTAGAAATTTGATTTTTCAAAAAAAAAAAAGAAAACAATTTTCTTCTCTGACATAATTCATTTTACAGGTGATGGTGATATCGATTACGAAGAATTTGTAAAAATGATGAGTGATCGATAAGGGAGTGGTTGCTGCTCTCCTACTGCTACTGATATGCTAATGAAGCGATGTAATTAGCAGCACTAATCGGCGATCTCGTTTCATCCTGCTGCACTTTCCTCTTCCTCTTCTCAACTTTTCTTCAGTTTAATTTTGTTTCAGTGTTGTGAAAGTATTGTGATGTACATCTTCCCACAATTCTCATTTTCATATTTCCAAAAATGAAATTAAAATTTTCAATAATTATTTCAAGAATTCGAAATTACACTTTGTTCCTTCTAAAATTGATCATATATTACACAGTAACACACATCACTATCGCATTATGCAGTGAACTAAATCACTGAATTTGTACGAATGATTTCTTGAAAGATCTCAAGTAGTTTAAAATTCAAAAATAAAATAATAAAGTTGTAAAATTTAATTGTTTAAAACATATTTCAATTACGTGAAATTGCTGTAAAAAAAAATAGGACGCTGCAAGGGAATTTTCGCTTTTCATATCGTTTTATTTCACTACTTCATTATTTTTCATAAAGATGTGTGCTTAAAAATTATTTATAGTAGCAGTAGCCATTGGTTGATTAATGTGAAATTTCAAAAATTCAAATATCAACTTGATGTGAAATTACGATATATTTCTAAACTTACCGTTATAATTGAATAATTGAATAAGATTATGATTTATTCCTCCGAATATCACAATTATTTCGCTCGAAATTTTCGCAGTTCGTACTGATTACGGTAGTCTTGCCTAATAACGAGTACGTAAAACCTTATGTACACCGTAATTAATTAAGCATACAGTATGATTTGATTTGTATTTGTATGTTTTTCTTCCTACATGGCATACATGAATATTTTGACTAATTCAGTCAATTTTTTGCTTGTTTGTTTGTTTTTGTTTTTTTTTGAATTCATGCTATCATGTGAATTATCACTTTTTCTTTTTTTCCAACATTCAACATTGAATGGAATTTTTCTTTTTCTATTTCTAACTGTGTATTTTCTTACTTAAATCAACTTGTGAACTTTAATTAAATTATTGCTACAATTCTCTCAAAGTTAAAAAGTGAGTAGGATTGAGGGGTAAAAAATGCAGCAAAATTAATGTCAAAATGCATGGAAACCTTCTATTCCTAAAATTTCAGAATTTAAAAAATTCCAATTACTTCCTTTTCATTTACTCTATCCAATTTTTCACTCCATGAATGACAGTTAAATCATGCGTGATGATTACTTTTGATATGTGGACGTCAGTTGATGAGCATATTTTTTAGTTTTCATTTTTTAAATTTGCTAAGGAAGAAGTTTTAGCTACAAGCTATTAGTAGCTTGAGCGAAATGATGGATAAAAATCTAAAATGAGTTAATTTTGAAATGCTACTTGTGTTCATCAATTTAAATTTCACTTGGACCTCAACTGATGTAATTTTGCCAAGTAAATTTTTTTTGCTGAAAGAATTTATTAGAGAAATTGATGTGAAAAAAAAAGGGCAACTTGCACATTAACAAATTGAAATTATGAAATGAGCATATTATGACAATGAAATTGTGCTGAAAGAGCTTCAAGTGTTAGCTAACGTATGGAATGTTTCATAGCGCTTAAGCGCTGTTGTTCGTAAATTTCATTTAAGCACCAATTTTATTGCACCTATGTGATATGTTCAGGCGCTATTGTCCATAAAGGATGTCCGAACGCTGTTGTTGTTCCATGAAGCATCGGAAGAAGCAAATTTTCAGCGAGAAAAAAAAATGTCAAAATCAATTTTAATACTAAATAAAATTGTAGCAAAAATTATACCACTCCATTCATTGGGATAAATATTTTTAAATATAAAGATATCATAAATTTTTTAGTGAATATATATTTTAAAATAAATTTATAAAACTTTTCAAATTAATGCGTGTTAATGCAATAAATTTGATCATTGCTTATTGCTATAGAGTATTTTTGTTGAGAAATGCAAATGAAAAGTAAAGTTAGATTGAAATGCAAATTTGATCGTTGCATGTATGTGATATGCAAATTTCTCAATTCACAATATTTAGTAGCAAATTCCGCTTTTTTTCCGGAAAAACGACATTCAAATTTTGAAATTTGTTGAATAGAATGACTCATAGGTGTACGCGTTGATCCATAAAAGAGCAATTATTAAGTATTTAAAATTATTGCTATTAGTGAAATCAATATTGGGATGAGTTTCGATGTTGACAATCTTATTGATCGCCTGCTATCGGTTGGATTAAGCGGCGGTGTCGCACTTACAAAATGCGTCTCTGAACAAGAAATTGGTTGCTTTTTCTTACTGTTGCACAAATTGATTGCTTTGCTTCTATTTGCTTCTTTTAAAAATTAAAATAAAACTAAGTAATTTTAAAATTTGAAAAAAAAGTAACTAAGTAGAAAGAGGCAGAAAAATATACACAAACACGCATTAATTTAAAAAGTTTTATAAATTAATTTTAAAATATATATTCACTAAAAAATTTATGATATCTTTATATTTATAAATATGCAATTTGAAATAACAAAAAATCATTTTTCCTTTTAATTAAAAAAGAATCATAAAATCACTTAGTTCATTACTTCTCGTAAGCTTCTTCCTTTTCTTTTCCTTTTTGTACAAAAATTATTTCATAAAATGCTGACACTCAATTGATCAATTTACTTAATTGAAATAAAAATAAATGTTCGATTTTGTTGGGAATGAAAAAAAAGATGTCAGAGTTACTGCGCTTTTGCTTTTTTGTTAAATTACGGTGCATTATTACCTTTAGCAATATTACTTGGCGTTGTTCGGCAAATTTTCCTCTCACAACCACCTCTAATTGAAATTGAACCGCCGGTTAAAGTGAGTCTTCTAGCATTCCGAAAATAGATTCCAATTAGCAGCAGGCATAATGAACAAAAGCAAAACTGCCATCATCGATCAACAGATTTGATGGTGAAAATTTTCACTTCCATAGCAGTTTGCGTATCGGTGAAATTTTGTAACTTTTAAAAAATTTGTCAAAATTGTTGTAGAATATTTCAATCACCTAATTTTTATCGTTTTTTTTTTTTGTTTAAAGGTGTGCGGTGATTTACATGGACAATATGCTGACCTTCTTCGTCTCTACAATCGTTGCGGCTTCCCACCAGATGCTAATTACATTTTCCTTGGTGATTATGTCGATAGGTGATCATGCACTAATTAACTAATTAATTCTCAAAAATTTCAGTGTTATATTTGTAAGCTGAGAGGAGCAGTGTTTGTTGCAGAGGAATACTTTTAAAATTAATGAAATGAATTTACTTGTGAGTTCTTTTTTTCTGACCAATAGTGGATTCATACTATCGTCTACGTAACACTTATCGTATAATTGAGCTAGTATTTTGCGCTGTTATTTAAGCATTTCATTTATTGTAAGTATAATGTGTTGTTTGGGTTGAAATTTAATTTAATTAAGAATTTTCAAGAGTGTGAATGAAGTTCGATGTGTGTTTTTTATTAAAATTAAAAACTTTTATTTCAAACAATTTTTCACTTTAATTTTTTTCCCTCACCCAATGAATGGAAGCAATTGGCGTGAAGTTGCAGAGGTAAGCAAAGCTTAGAAACAATATGTTTGCAATTTTGCTACAAAACAAAATACCCGGAAAATTTCTTCCTGCTACGTGGAAATCACGAATGCGCGTCAATCAATCGAGCTTACGGCTTCTATGACGAGTGCAATCGACGTTACAGTCTACGTTTATGGCAAATGTTTCAGGTAAACTAGTGAATTAATTAGCATAAAAAAATTCAATTTGTGTAAGAATTGATGTGTTCATTGAATTTTATGAATTATGCGTAATTTATGCAGCAAAATTACTTTTTTAATTTAAAATATTTAAAAAAAAGGCAGCAAAGATTGAAACGGTTAAGTTTAATTTTGCGAGGAAGTTAGGGTTTTCTCTCCAGACTTCTAGAGTGAATAAATGCTCTGAAGCTAAATTGATAATTTCAGGATGTATTCAATTGTTTACCATTTTGTGGTCTAATTGCTGGGAAGATATTTTGCATGCATGGTGGCTTATCACCGAAGCTAAACAGTTGGGAACAAGTTAATAACTTAATTACTCATTTGCATTTTAATTAATTTCTCATAAAATTAGCATATGCTTTTGTGGCACGAAAAAAAAACGTGTACTTCAAATGAAATTTTACAGTTATTGCATATTGAAAGACCGATAGATCCACCGAATCCCTCAATTCATATCGATTTACTTTGGGCTGATCCAGACAAATGGATACGTGGTTGGCAACAGAACACACGTGGCGTATCCTACGTTTTTGGTGCTGATGTAGTGAATGCATTCTGTCAGGATATGAATATTGATCTTGTTGCAAGGTTTTTTTTTTCTCTTTTTTTTGTTGTTTAACCTATTACAGTATGTGAGTGAAGTATGTAAGGTATGAATTTTGCTAATATTTTAAAACATTGATGGTCCATTAATTTATTGAACAGGACTGTGGTCTGCAAAATGCAAATAACTACAGCATTGTCGTACAGCAAGCACGGTGTTTAGGAAACGATTGTTTACTCTTAATTTAACGCAATTTTTAAAAGTATTAAATTGAACAGAGTTTTAATTGGCTAAAGTGAGAGGATAAAAATATATGCAACAAATGAGGGAAAGGATAAATTGAAATTGCTATAGAAGTTTTTAGCAAATTTAAAATGCTACTGTACGAAACTGTACGAAATAGTTGCCATTTTCAATTAGTCCACCAATCTCTTTCAAACACTGTAACTTACTTCTTCCCTTCCAGTCAGTCTTGCTTTTAGAGCACATCAAGTGGTTCAGGATGGGTATGAATTTTTTGCCAATCGTAAATTGGTGACAATCTTCTCTGCGCCACACTACTGCGGCGAGTTTGACAATGCTGCGGCGGTGATGACCGTCGACGATCAACTGCTTTGCTCATTTGACGTACTTCGCTCAACCAATAATCCAATACGCATCTCGCAGTCATAACTGATGCAACAAATTTCAATTCATTTCTACGAAAAATTGTGTATTTAAAGAAATTTCAAATTATCAAATCAATTTTTCCTTGAAAAATAAAACTATTTGCAGTGAAAAAGTACATTTTAGTACACATCTCAATATTAATTAATTGAAAAGCGTAGGAAGTAAAATGTTTGCTGTTGCAAGCAACAAGTAATTGCTTAATTCAATTGTAATTGCTCAATGCACCGTCCTAATTCATTTATTAATTGCTTAATAAATTATTCGCACCATAATTGCATGTCCTAAAGTTTCAGATTCTGTTTTTCCCTCGTCTTTCTCCAACTTCAAAAGTTCTTCGAGAGCATTACGCTAAGCTAATGAATTATTCCTTAGCAGTGAAATTTTGAAATGAACTAAAAATGAAGCATTGCGTAAGTTTGATTAAATGGGCAACTGCTGGCAGTTGATGATGACGATAGCGTAAGACAATAGCGATAATCACCTTTTCCTGTAGTCTTTTCTCTCCTCCTCTCATCGACATTATCATACCTATCAGGCAACCGACTAATTGAACTTCAAAATTCATGACTTCCTGATTAGCGATGAGAGGAGCACACTCCTCGTTCTCACCACTCTTCGGAATCACGCCGCCACTCATCCCTGTTGAAATCAGATGTCACACTTTTACTGCAACTCAGTGTCACATCAATTTCCATGTTATTTCATAAATGCTTTCTTCTTCTCATTCTCCACCAAATGCATAGTCTTTCGTGTGCACAAAGTTGGTTTTTTTCCATGTGAACATTACCTGAGTAAAAAGTGTCCATGTGTGTGTGTGTGTGTGTGTTTTTTCACATTTTACACTTTTAATTTTTCTTTCGAGTTCCACTGCTGTGGAATAGCTCACTTATGATATGTGTCTTTTGTTTTTAGTTTCAAATTACTAGTTGAAAAAAAACTTTTTTAAAATGTTTTTGATTTCTAATTGGAAATATCTGATTTTATATATGTTTCATTTCAATATATAGCACAACGTCTATTCAGTTATTGTTTAATTAAAACCAATAGTCCACCATGTTTTTCTCCATCCGGGAATTGATCACATTTGTTACATTGTTATAATAAAAGTAATTTTAGTTTGCTAATTCGCCATTATGTTTTCTTCCGTTAACTGGTTGAATAATTTCGCGAATTGAGAAAATGCAAATTGGGTATTTGGATGCATTAAGCGATGGTCAGATGAGACGAAGTTACAGTCTACCGCAGCTTCATGCTGGCAAAGAATATAGGTAAGTTTCTTTTAGCATCTTATTCCATCTTTTTTTCTCTAGTAAATGAACTGAAATGCCGATATGCTTGTGTTAGTGGTCCGACCAGTTTGCTTCTTTACTTTTTAGCATTAAATTTAACGTAACAAACTAGCTAAATAACATGGAAGTGATTTGACAGATCTCTTCGAAAACAGGAAACCTGATTTGATAATTGTACCACTTCGAAATACCGTTTGTTAAAAAGCATTATTTGTTACAAATAAATCGTTTTGACGCAAGTCTTGTTCGTTCACATCTGTAAATGTTCTTGGTTTCCGTTTTTCAGGCCTGAAGTAAACCAGCCTTTGAGGTATAGGTGGCGAACAAATCCAAAACATGGATATGGTGGACGTTATAGTTTAAACAAGACAAAATTTGGTGAATAATTTGTTACAGTATTGTTCTTTATGTCTTTTTTTATGCAAATTTAAATATCAAGCCTAGTCATTCTCATTTTAATCAGAAAATTATACTTCTTCAGGTGGAAAGTTTCGTAATGAAAGCATCCATGATCGAGTAAGGAAGCGAAATCCATCAGTTAGAGGGCAGGGAGAGCGATTTTCACGTCATGAAAATTATACCGTGGTAAGTGTTTAGTTTTAGCTGTAATATCATTTTTAGCAGACAGTTAAAATGACGTTGTTGAGGTATTTTTCGTATATCTTAATTAGACTTGAAAAATATATGTTAGTGTATTTCAACGTTGTTTTGCATATACTATTACTATTATAAAGAAACTGGAAAATGAATTCAAGGAAAAAGCTGTACTTCTATAGTCATTCGTAAAATTGGTTTTCAAATATGTGATTTGAAAAGAATTGAAATTTTCTTCTTTAGTGGAAGATCCAGAAATAAACGAGTACTGAGAAATATGGATGCTGGAAATAAACCATTAAATGGGGCTGAAATGAAAATCCAGAGCTAATACGATATGTTGATTAACTGCTCTAAAGTTGCTTTATTTAATAGTATGATGCCATAAAGGAGGAAGTTCATTTTGTAGTATGATGAAGTTTATCAATGCTTATTACCGGAACCGAATCAACCGTTGGCTGACTTTGTGGTTCAGCCATCAGCACCAATATCAACTGCTATGATGCGTTGCCAATTAGGCAGATCAGCTATTGACCGGGACCAGTATCACTGCAGCTTATATCGCTTACTTCGTGAAAGCGTTATGGCCAAATTAAATCGACTGTGCGAGAAGACAGCACTTGGAAGCGTGCGAAAATCGTCACAGCAAGTGCTTCTTTTTAATTTCATTTATTCTTAAATTCTAATTGATGTGAATCAGGAGGGATTATTAAATTTTCAAACCAATTTTGGCCGCAACTGCCATCAACAGAAATTTTTTGCATGCAATTAAATTGATTTGTTGGAAAATGTTCAACAGGAAAATCAATTTATGGCCATGTAAAAGCATTATTTTTAAGGTACTTCTGATCAATCGCAGAAACGAACGTTTCAAATGGAGTGATGTATTGTGGTTGCAACTCCAAGTGGTAGTCGCTGGCAGGTTAAACGTAATTAGCTTTGACAAAATTGAAGTTGTCGGTTTGGAATAATCATCGTATAAACTTTCAGGCAGATGAAATCACCGAGTGATCAGATTAAATCAACTCGTGAGCATGACAAATATATCATAGCCGAACGTGAAAAACGGAAGGTGATCTTGGAAGAGATTCGAAAATTTCATCTGAATGAGATAACATGCTCGTCATCCGTGTCACCATCTACAGAGATCTCAAATCAGAGATCGCTGAAGGCGGAGTTAAAAGCAGTTAAAGATATGTTGGAACGTTATGAAAATTTCGTAGCACTGTATCCTAATATAAGTAACATGGAACGATCAACAAATGTGGATGAACTGGTGAAAACTCGAATTCAGATTCTTTACGCTTGGTATAATATTACGACCGATTTGTATGCTAGGATAAGAGAGGTGTGTTTCCAGGTTATTTCATAATTTGCGCTTCCGACAGAGCTCCACGGAGAAACCTATGATATGTCTGTGGTCAAACCATTCGTTTATGAAATTTGATAATAATGGTGGGAATGGTTCACCATTGAAATTTGATAATAATGTTGTGTTAAATTTATAGGAGTAAATGTAGTTACAGGTTGGTGTGATTTTGGGCATGTACAAAGATTGTAATTCCACTCGACGCATTTCACTGTCTCCGAATGTTGCATTAGTAAATGGTGTTCCTGATGACCACTCGATTGCAGGACTTTCGTGGCCATCATTAGATAGTCCTATGTACACAGAATTTCCCACGTCATCGCGAAATGTATGTTTCGCTTCTGTGAAAGAAGCCATTTTGGAAGACATTTTTGATATCGCAGATTTTTCATTATATGAAAGTGGGTTGCTATTGTAAATACTGCGCACTGTGCTACTAAAATAGAGTATTTTCAATCATAATTAATTGTTAAAGAACATTTAAGAAATTTCATATTACTGAACACATGACGCATTTCTTCATTTTAAATTTGTCGTGGTTTAAGTTGAGCGAAGCGTGTCAAGCTTCAAGTTCGCAAAATATATTATTTACTCCTCAATCAAGTATGACTACGTCAGCGGATTTACCTGCACTGTTGGAACAGCCATATAATATATATACCGCTTTTGTTTGTAAGTCGAAACGGATTTCTGAGCTTTAAATTAAATTTTTAATTTTCATGTGAGATTTAGGGGAGTTGAATAAAATAACATTTCTTTCACTTCCAGCTACTTAATTTATGTTTTTAGCACGCAGCCTTCGTCGTAAGGGTATGCGGAAGGTATTACAACGTTTGGATAGCGTTTGCTTTTTAACTATAAGAAAGGCTATTGTAATGTTGGAAAAATTACCAGTAACTTATGCAGAAGTTGTAGAAAGTGGGAACAAACAGCAGTCAATAGATTATACTATGGTATGCTCATTTTTGACTTCCTAGTTTGGCTTTTTTGTTTTCTGCTTTTCAAAATTTTATTAAATAAAACTGTTTCAGTTTTAGTGGTTTTTTAGGCATCAATTCCTCAATGTTACATGAATGATTGTTTGAAATTTGACGAGGTAAGTCTTTATAATGTCAGTAACTAGAAAATGTCTAACCTTTATGGAGTTTTTTTGCAACTAGTTTGGTTCTTTTTGTTTAGTTGCTCTAAGCTGGCAAACATTTCATGCAGAATTTCGAAACAAAACAAATGTACTGCTTTATCAATAAATTGAAATTTTCTACAGTATGTTGCAGCGCAACTGCTAAAAAAAATTAAAAGTAGTGCGATATTAAAGTGCTGTAGTGTATCTAACTATAAGAGTAGTTTTTGCACGAGTACTGTTCATTGGAGCTTTTCTTTCTAAGTTTATTGATTATGATTTTTAGTTTTCGCTAAAGCAGAAGAGAGACTTGCCGCAAAGTATGACAAATCATCAGGAATTTTTGGCAATGAAACTACCGTCATTCCAGAATTTGTTTCTGTTTTTAGTCCGAGTACCGCTTGATCTCGTTCACGAGTGGCTCAAAATGCGTAGGTCTGCACAGCTCCCATCCGATTTGCTAACCCTACAAACGGTTATTTTCTAATAATTTAATTACAGTTGTTTGTAGTCAAGGATTAAGATTTTAACATCCGGATGACAGATCCAGCGGGCTGTATACCTATCATTGTATTTCATAAATTATTTCTTTCGTGATTTGCTATTTCCCGTGATGTTATTCCCTAAACCCATGGTCTGTTACAGATCATTTAAATGTCCTTTTCAAAATTATGAATATTGGGAGTTCGGTTTTTCAATTTTTAAAACGAAAATTTATTGAATGTTTTGATTGCTTGTAGTTAATTTATCAAAATTTTATATTTCTTTCTAATGTCAGTGGGTTCCGATATGTTACAAGTGCTTTGCTAATAAATTAATTTCAACTACATATTATGTATGTGATCTAGTTCCAAGATTGCTTTTAGGTTATGGAGGACTGTCACGATTGTATTGAGGCCGCAGTTGCTGTGAAGCATCGATTTGTATCATTGGTGCAGTTGGCTGGTGTTGATAACAAAGTGCTGATCAGTTGTCTGGTTCCATTTGAGGATGAATTGGCTGAGGTTTTTAAGGTATTTATTCATAAGTTAAAAAAATGTCACGTTTTCTGAACTTATTAATAAATAAATAAAATTCTGGCATTTTAATATTTTTTAGCATCACAATAATTCCTTTTACAGAATTATTTGACATGCGTTCGCGACTGGGTGCACGGTGAAGTTAGTACTGAAGGAGTGGGAGCGGAATGGACGGAACGAGTTATTCAGAATTTGACTTCACAATGGACGGTGGCAAGACGTTTTGCCGTAAATGTGATTTGTGGTGAAAGTGAAACAGTTCATCGATTTTGGTTCGCAAACTTCTTCCCTTTTTTCTAAGGATTTTCTTATTGCTGAGCTTTATTCGTTAACAGATTTTAGTTTTGCACTTTTAGTTTACTGATAGTTACCCTTGCTCGATAGATCTGTGCACATTTTTTAGCAATCCATAATAATGTTTCTGCACTTTTGTATTTGGCCAATAGAGTAAGTAGGCAGGGCTGTTTAACAATTAAGTCATTATTTAAATTCCTTTGATAAATTTCTCTTGATGTTTGTCGTTTTTCCATTTTTCCTATTCATGATTGATCTTGGTAATCGACTGCTGAATTATTCTGTTGGGTGTTTGCTCGTGATTTTTATTCTTGTATTTAATTTTTAATCACGTTTTGTAGTATGATTGCCAGTGATTTAATGCGCAAGATGGTCAATGACTATTTGCCAGAAAAAGAAGATTTGATGGAAGAATGCAGAAGTACTTTCGAGAATGCCCCTCCTGATAGTTTTCAGGAGAATGATGATTTGTCACGGTGGCGGTGAGAATTACTTCTCTCGGACGGATTATTTTCCCGGTTTTTCAAGCACTTTTTAATAAAATTAATACATATGTAGTTTGAGACATGGCTGCGGAATTAGTGGTAAGATATTATGACTGTGGTGATTTTTAAGTAGTCTTGAATTATTATGGTAAACGAAAAATAAATACATTTGTAGGGCAGTGGTCAATGTCAGTACGGAAAGGTCCTGAGTGAAATCATTGGCATAATGACGGTGTTTTGATCTTCAAACCTGGCTAGAATTATTGAAATAAGTGAAAACATATCTTCAGGCATGCATCACAGATATTCATCACGTGTAGGCATTTTAAATCATTGGTTTGTCAAATGAAAGATCGTTCCTTACGGTCGCTTGCATTTGCTAGAATGCTTCTGCGAGATATTGAAATATGTGCTCTCTATAAATTGAAGTATACCGATATGCGTACCTACTTATCCCAACTACTTATTTCCCATCACGCACAAGTCAGTCATTTTTCTTCATCTGTTTTTAATAGATCACTTTACCTTCTTAAAGATGCATTTAAATTCCAATACTATGGATGTTTCACGCTGAAACATACTTTGAAGGTATTTGGTAGTTGTTTCACGTATAGGTTTATGTTGAACTTTTTGATTTAGGTCGTAATTTCCGATAACCTGACAAATATAAACAGTAATTATGTTATATTTTGTGACGAAAATGCATCAAAAAATGTTGACTTCGTACGAATATTGCTCAACATAACATGTTCGCGTTATCGCTCGGAATTACCAAAGAATGTTGTGGATTGGTAGGTCAAGTCATTTCTGAATGTTGAACTTGAAACTTTCAAATATATATTCCATGGACTTTGGGATTTTGTTTTAAAGTTTTTTTTTTATATTATTAAATATTCAGCAGCGGTTATTTGTTGATTATCTCACGTCGAACATGTTTTGCTGATTTTTCTCAAGAAATGTGGCACGGAACACGTTTAACGGTTGATCTTGATGCGGATACTGAACTGTCGTTGCGTTACTTGCAGGTAATTTGCTTACATCTTGAATGTACATCTTGAATGAAGACTCTTGAATTTTGTGCTTTTCATGATTCTAGGCAGGTAGCACTTTCAACATCTTTTAATTGCCATACCTCCGTTATTACTAAGTCACGAGGTAACATAAACCCGTAATAAAGTCTGAGCAGTACGAGATTGTGCCAATGTTTAGTTTATCCCTCTCCGTTACCTATTCTTATTCTTATTAAATATGCAATTTCAAAGGATCTGTTTTAGTTATCGAATGATGCATGCTTGGTAGCAGTCAGTGCTCCATCATTATTGAAAATGAGAGAATTATTTACTAGAAATATGACGGTCGAATATAATTTCATGTTTGACCTGCTAGAAAAGCAAGCCTCTTGTCATGATATCGTCATTGAGAGTGCGAAACAACTCAGAGTTAGTTTAAATTGTATGAACTGTTTTTTTACGCAAAATTTCATGTACTTTATACACTATCTACACTACTGCTAATAAATTATGAAAACGAAAATTCTGAAAGCTTTCAGGAACTTGCATATCAAACATGTCAAATGCTATTTGATGAGTTCGCTGGTAAAATGGTCAGAGATGTGTTGGATGGGCAGGAACTCAGCTCTCTCGATGTTAACGAGCTGGAATCCGTTCGAGCTACACTTATACAAGCATATAATCTTGCTTTCGAGGTTTGAAAGCATATTTTTTGCACTACTCAAAGGATCTCCTGTTTGCCTTTACACTGCTAAGTTATACCTTCCTTTTTTCAGTACCATCGAGAATTTTACCAAATATTACTGAAGCAGAATCGTCACTATTTTGCTTGGCAAAGTGTTTGCTGGGCAAAGGATTGGTTACATTTCGTGTTAGAATTTGTTAACCGAGGTGATGGAACTGTTCCTCTATGGGCGACGCAGTCATTTCAGTTTTTAATATTGGCAGCATGTCCGGAACTTACCGTAACATTAACAGAAGCGGAATTTCAAGTTAGATTTTATCATTCATAAAAGTCTGGCCTTCCTGATTTATCTAACTCCAAAGGTCATTTATTGTTCATTAACGTGCAGTATTAAGCAGCAAATAGTAGATGCAAGGATATTCATGGATTAAGTTTAACGTGTGCTATTTGCAATTTTGAGGGATGCACTGCTCTGAATGTTAGAAGTATGCATGTCCTTATACATTGATTTTTGTAGACTTTGGTGAAGATTGTGGATGCATGCGTTGCACATGTTGTTGGGAGCAGTATTCCAGGTATTACTCTTGCTTCTAGTTGCAGTTAGATAATGAGTTGGATTTTAACTTTAAACTGCACGTTCTAGTAATAAAATCCATTTTATTCCATATTTTTTATAGTAGCAATAAGATCGATCTTTCCCTTTCTTTGTAACAAAATGAAATTACATTTATCTTTTCTAGATTCCGAACTGATGAATGGAACTGTTTCCAGTTGTGAAATAGACAATGCAAATTCTGTTGGTTGTACGAAATCTAAACCATTTACAACGGCAGATGCCAATGCTCGTTCTCAAAGGATTCACAAGCTATTACGTAACGTCGATGAAAAGCGTAATAAACATCTGGAGGTGTTTCATATTATCGTTTTTTAGAACACGATAATTACTGAAGATTTTTGAGGAAAGTGAATTATTTTTCTGAATTTTGAAGGCAGAAAATAAGATTGGTCGGGTGACAGAAGGTGGTCGGAGAGCTTTGACATTATCAACATATTTCAATCCGAAAAAGCGAGCACCATTCGAATGGCAACGATTAGAAAAAAAGATTGGTAAGAGGACTTTACAAAATCACAGAAGGAATTTTGTTTATCCCTTTGAATCTTTGCAAGTAAAGGTGATTTTAAATTGTCGACGAAGGGTTTATCAAATAACATGGAAAGCTATAATATCAATATCTGTTAAGCTTTTTGTGCGTTGTAGCGAAGATGAAACCAAAATAGTTGAAGGCGACTTGATCACTCTTCTGAGTGGTATTTTTTCATGGTGGATTTGTGAAGAAACTGCATACCAATAAATTAATGATTTTGCATATATTTTTTTCGTAATTCATATATTTCAGGATGTGGAAAATTTGGTACGGTGTATGTGGTAATGAATTTAACTGAAAATTGTTTGATGGCCATGAAACAAATTCGTATTGAACGAAACGATAGGGCGTTACTGGCTTTGGTTGATGAAGTAGAAAATTTGAACCTTCTGGACCATCCGAATTTGGTCAAATATTATGCCGTAGAAGTTCATCGGGTACATTTTTAATTGTGGTGGTTCTTCCTAATTTCCTGATCATGATAGTTCTTGAATACTTGTCAATGCTTGTAGGAAGAATTGTTCATTTTTATGGAATACTGCCCAGAAGGGACGCTTGAAGAAGTATGCCGTGAAGGTTTATTGGATATGCGATATGTTCGTCGATATACGCACTTCTTATTAAAAGGAGTTGAGTACATCCACATGAAAATGATCATTCATCGGGACATAAAGCGTAATATATTTCTGCTGGTCTGCTATCTGTTGTTTAGCCTTAATTATGAATATGAATTCCTTCATTTTTTTTTTTAGCTGCAAACATATTTCTTGGGAAAAGAGATGTTTTGAAACTTGGCGATTTTGGAAGTTCGGTGAGACTGAAGGATGGTACAACGGCTTGCGGTGAAGTAGCTGAGTGGGTAGGTACTCCAGCTTACATGGCACCAGAAGTACAGACACTTGGTGGACGTACAGAAATGAACGGTAGAGAGGAACTTGTCGGGTATGGTAGAGCAGCTGACATTTGGAGCGTTGGATGTGTGGTTTTGCAAATGTGTACAGGAAAGGTTAATTATTAAAACTCTCGCTCATACTTTAATCTCTTTATTGACACTTTTAATTCACAATGTGTTAGTTGGTGATGATGATGAGGGTATCACGAAGCATAGTCACTTTTTAGAATTTTACAAAGTATACAAGCTTACTGAATTTATTTTGATAAATTAGCAATACTGGTGTTTTTCAATTCATTTGGTTTGAAATACAACGTTATAAATGGTATTAGGTTTCTAATTCTAGCCTCCATGGCATGAATGTGAACAAGTTTTACAAGTTGTATTTCGTGTTGGTAGTGGAATGAGACCAACAATACCGCAGAGCGTGCAAGCAGATTCAACGTGTTACTCATTTTTGGATCTGTGCTTCCAGGTCGAACCAAGTAAACGAGCTACGGCTGAACAACTTCGTAAAGATCCATTTGCTGATATAAATGTTAGTATATATTTGCTTTACTTTTCGTATCATTGTTATGAAATTTGCAACAAAAATATCAAATTGAGCTTTAGATGTACTTTATCAGTTCCCTTATCATTATGTGACATATTGCCTTTCATCATTTCTCGCTTTCAATTATGGTTTTTTATTTTTCACTGTTTTTCTAATTTCAGGTTTGTGAAAGTTGTGATCCAAGATGCTGATTACACTCTAGCGTTGCCTCTAAAATTTGCGAGCATTGCCTTGTAAAGAAATGAATCCTGCTAATTTTTTTATTCATTGCGGTCTGCAGCCTTATTATCATTTAAAGAATTCGCAAATTTTACAGGAATTGATCTGTGATTCATTTGTAGAATTGAAAATTCAAAATCGAGATTGTTTGATCATTCAGTGCCATGCTTTTTCTTTTGTTGTAAAATCACATACATGCATACTGTCTCTTACCCAGCTCGGGTTTTGCATATAATTTTTGTTGGTTTAGCTGAAAATAATGCTGGTCTATTAATCTCGGGTGTAAGCTTGGATAGTGTGTTCTTATGTTAGTTATGGTAGGATAACAGCTAACCGTTGTCACCTTAATAAGGTATCTCACTCGATAAATTCAATGAACTCAAAACTAATGCCTTCAAAGCTACGAAAACTTTAATCGATATGGACAAGTTTTAATGCGATAAAGTAAAATTCAAGAGAATTGCAAAAGCGAATGGTCGTTCAGGCTGATATATAATTCGTCGTTAGCGCTGTGGATTATATCGGTGGTGAAGTGATGTTAATAATTCCTGCATTTATGCTATTTATAGGCGTAGTGCTAAATTATCGCTTCTAAAAATGTATCGATTACTTCCGCGATGCTCTACATCGGGTTCATTGATTCACATGTTTCGGTCAGGCAACTTAAGGCGATGCTATTCACCAAAATTTGTTGAAACAACGTCGACAGAAATATTGAAACCGAAAGACAGTGAATTGCAAGAAAGGAAAGATCCAACAATGCTTGAGGTTCTCTTTGTGCATCTAAACACAGTAAATAAGTCTTGATATTAGTAAATTTGGGTTTTGGCACAGCGGAATGAAATTGAAATAAAACGTGTATTTTAATGAAAAGAATTTATGGATAATGAATAACTTCTATGAAATCGTTAAGTGGAATGTTTTGATGTTACTGTTATTCCAAGTGGAAGTATTGTAGCAGTCAGTTAAAACCGTCTAGAAGTGTACAATGTATTGCAATTCTTGTAAGCTTACTTTATTCGGCAATCTTTTCAGGAAATCGACGTTAAGAGCTTGCCTAGAGCGCAGAGGAGACACGTGGAACAGTTTTTAAAAATGACCGAGACAAGAGCAGTTGCTATTAAAAAATTGAACTATAAGGTAAGTTCGTTGTTCGACAGTTTTCTAATTCATTTTGACAGTGCATTTAATCTTTCTAAGAAAAGCGCAATCAAGTTTCGGTCGGGTGAGAGATTCTGGTATTTTGCGAGGTCGATTAGTGATTTATATACTACTGATAAGGTTATTTCCACTTTAATTTAAATGTGTGATATTAGATTGTTATTGTATTTTACTATTCGGTTGTAATCATCAGTGGTTAATTTTTTCTTACTAAAGGAACTGTGGGAAAAATTGTGTTATATTTTGCAGAATTTAGCTGCGTTTTTTGTACTGTTTGGTTTGGCAGCAGCAGTTTATGCATTCACGTATAGTGGACTTAAGCAGGAAACTTTCTTAGAAGAAATCGATGAGGAGCTGGCTACGGAACTAGCCGAAAAAACAGGAAAAAGTTCAACGTAGATTTCAATACGAATAAATTTATCAGATCTGTCACATGTGCCACAGGATTCGTAGGAAATATTGATTGCAGATAATTCGAGTGTTTTGTTTTTGACTATTAATTGATTATAGTAACATGTAGTAAAAAATATAGCGTGTACTGTATGCATTAAATCACTTCTAGTGAATTAAGACGGTTTAAGATGTAATTTTATTGTTTTACCTAACAAACATTGCATAGAAACGAATTTCGAGAAAAAAAATATATACATAAAAAAGTCAAATGACTTTGAATAATTGCTGATGTTGGAAGATACATTTTATTCATTGTCTGAATTTTTTTTTGTTTTTTTGTTAACAAAAGTTTTGCAGAAATTCTACTTACCATTATAAAAAAAATGTTTTGAAATGAATTTCATTCTTACATTTCTTTTCTGTGCTGCAATTTATGAAAAAAATTTTTGTTGTGCTTTACAGAAAAGGAAAAAGATTGGAAATTGAAAATTTTGTTACGCTAGGCCGTGGAGCTTCACTTTACACTTTTGTTGCGTATACTTTTTTCTTTTTTGTATACCTGTTCTCTATGAGTAATAATCACTGATATACGTGTTTAATTTGACGATAATACAACAAACAATCTAAAAAGTTCTATATCACAGATATTTCGCACGACTCTTGAATTTGTAATTTTAATTTGCAATTTCAAATCATTGCAAAAGAGGAGTGAAATTCTTGAACCTAGCATGAGGGATCTCTAATTTTTTGTTCTGTAATTTAACATGAGTCGTAGCAAAAAATTAAGAATTTCATTGATTGAGGTAATCCTTTGTATGGAAGAAATCTAGAGGAGTTAGGTGGCGCTAACAAACATTTTCACATTTATTGTGATAAACTGCAATGATTGTCATATGATAAGGTAAGGTAGAGTTTTCAATTTTTTTCCAATTACAAATTGCAATTTGATCATTCTTCCTTTCTTAGAAATTTTTATGCGATTAGAAAACATGAGTGCTTGAGCGATCCAGTAGTTTGAATGATCGGGAGGTCTCTTTCATCATTTGCTATCAATAAATGCAAGTTTAATTTGTGCAATATTTTCGATCCTTTCTAACTTTTCGTTTGCGTTTGCATTTGCTGCTATCGTCACGAGCTGTATTAAACACTTTTTTTTTCCTTCCCATACGTACACGTAATTCAACCATTAAAATTTTCTACGTAGAAATGCTGCTGTTGTCAGAGAAATGTAAAAAGGTAATGTCTAACATGAGACTGAAATGTGTATGAAATAGTGAGGCATCCAAATTTAAACTGTTAAGTTTATGATCTTATTATTTACATGCAGCAAGACTCCTCCCTCTATCTTACCTATTTTTTTCGAAATTTTTTTAATTATCTACTTTGTGTCTTATTTCGATCTAGGATGATTTCTAAAAGGTTTTGATTAGCTTCGGTGTTTGAAATAAGCATTTCATAATTTCTACAAAATATTTATTCTTGAACCACTGTACTTTAAGAATGGTTGGTAGAGTGAAATAC
This sequence comes from Litomosoides sigmodontis, assembly GCA_963070105.1. Lineage (NCBI taxonomy): Eukaryota > Metazoa > Nematoda > Chromadorea > Rhabditida > Onchocercidae > Litomosoides > Litomosoides sigmodontis. Next base: position 1,841,563 of record OY718808.1, read on the forward strand.
TAAATAAGCTAAATTTTTTTGGAATATAAGAATTACTAAAAATTAAAATAGAAAAAATATATTCTGTAACAAAACGGAAGGACAAACATTGTACCAAAATTAACGTGAAATTACCCTAAGCTAGAAATTAATTAAAAATAGCTAACTAGCATGGAAAAACTTTTGAACTAACTTGTTTTGTCCGAACGACTACTGCTTTCGCAGGCTGTCGAGAGATCCTTTTCCAAATTTTTTGAAGGTAGCAAAAGCTTTTCATCTCTAAATGAGACATTTTTTTTAATAAAATATTCTAATTTATTTCACTAAAAGAAATTACATGAATGTTTATCTAAAATCTATTTGTATTATTTCATGCAAATTTGTGTAGAATAGAGCGATGAAGCGCTAATTGTTAAAATTTCGTTAATCGTTAAAATTAATTCTTTATATCAATTTCTTTTATATGGACGAATAGACTACAGTCTGTGATGCAATTAAAGTGCTAATTTAATTCACAAGCTTATATTTCCTCTCTTAAAATAATTATAATTTTGCAAATATTACTACAAACAGACAAATGAGTAATTTGTGAAAATACAAGTAATTAATATGAATAGCTCTAATGCTAGTCATTTAAAAAAAGTTGTTTACTTTTTATTTTTATCCTTCATCACTTTAGTTGTTACATCGATAGTGTTTATTTTAAAATAACCGGCGCAGTCTGGAATACCGCAACGTGGGTAATGACGTTCAATATGCTCACGAATCACACAACAACGATTATTACGTGGTGAGTTTAACGTACATTCGATTGCACTTATCATCTAAATGACGGCATTTCGTTGTTGAAAATGATGATTGTTTGAATTAAAAAAATTTTAAACCAAATTTTTTATTACAGAAAATTTAGTACCTGAAATTTATTTAATAAATTATTTAGAAATTAATTATTTATGCTTTACTACTTCTCATTCATCCGTTGAAACTAGTCATTCAAATTCAAAATAAAACTATCATAGTCTGGCTAAGCACAAAATGAATACGATTATGCTAAATGATATGATGATATCAAAATTATTAACACTTCTACGTAACCATTCCTAATTTCAACGCTACAGTTAAAATGAGTAAAATTGAACTTCACGTCTATTACAGTATGATCGGATAGATTAGCATGTCACATTAGCCTGGATAATAATTTTTAAAAATTAGTCGGTTGAATTTTAATTTTTTAGTTAATTTAATTATTAATTAAATTTCACACGCAACGTTAGAGAGAGGAAGCAAACAATACGTTGACTAATTATGCAAATATGTTTGCTAAATGAGGCAAAAAAAAAAACAATCATCTACACTTTTCGGTAAACCGTTGCACTTCTCCCGAATGATTTCACGGTCTTTCCGTGACAGGAATGGCGTACGAATGCACGAGAAGAGAATTTCCGCTTCACTGTCCGTCCGAACCGTTTTCTTCAGCCAATGAATTAAACGATAACTTAGCTCCGCTTCAGATGATATATTCACGTCACATCTTCATAAATATACATTTACATTACATACATATGTGTGTGTGTGTGTGTGCACATATATGTAATGCAAATTTTTGAATTTTTTTTTTAAATTTTAAATTTTTTGAAAAAAAAAACAAATGTTCAGAAATTAAAAACAAAATTCATATCAGTTGTAAATGTGTGTTTTATTTGTGATGAAATAGCAGTATGTAAAAAAAAAAAAACGCAAAAAGAACTATGCTATCACTTGCTGCAAATTATTGTAATTTAATAAGGTTTAAACATAGGGAGGAGAGAGAGAGAGAGAGAGAGAGGGAAGATAAGAAGAAATTGTTGGTAGTAAATATTTCAGAATTGAATGAACCATTGGTGGTCACCTGCTATAGAGCATGACCAATACCGCTGCTGGAAGAATGAAGAAAAAAGTTGACATTGTCACTTCACCAATATTTTCCGCCGCCGATTCCACAAGCGCTGTTGCTTCATTAATGCGCAAAAACATACTCCAATCGGATGAAACCAAATTTAAAGCTAATAAAAGATTTGATTTTGGTCCTTTTTCCACTTTTTCGATGATATGCTTAACAAGAACAACAAAATATTTGCGTTTTTTTTGCAGATTTTTAAATTTTAAATTTAACTTTAAATTTTACACTTGATATATTGTTGAATGAATTGTTAAGGAAAACATTGGATAAAAATTACACCTTCTATTAGCTACTAATTAATTAATTAATTAGTTAATTGAAGAGTTGACCGCTCATCTTTCTTTTTCTTCTACGCTTTTTTATTTTGCCATAAATTAACAAAATATGCGGCAATCAGATGATATGATATCTCAAATTTACAAAAGTTCAACAAACCTCAACAATCAACGAGGTTAATTGATGCATACGAAAGATGCGCGCTAATTGAAGTAAATCGGTAAGAATATTATCACCCAAACGTAAATTACGTTTATCTACGCCAGCAACAAAATCAGTTAACGTACGAACAGCGTCAACATTATAGGATGAGAGGTCAATTGCTGTCGGTACTCTTTCATGTTTCATCAGCTAAATGAGAGAATTTAGCACGGATGATGACACATGTCCGTTGCTTTTGCAATTTTTTTAATAGTTATTAATTGATTTAATGATTTAATTATTGTTGACTTAATTGTTCAGTAATTGTAGCAATCTTTTTTTTTTTTTAGTGGAAAAAGAAGAGACGAAAGACTACCAGAGCAATTTTTTCCGAGTAATTTGCAAAATTTTCAATTTTAATTATGTAATTACGGCGTCTCGTACGTAAGATGATATTCTCCGATGGCTTGCTGGAGCAAGTGCTCAAACGTTCTGTCATATCACTGTAATTTCGTTCACCGATAGCAGCAAATAATGAAATTTGACAAAAAAGAAATGTTAAAATTTAGCAGTAAACAATCAATTACAGAAGTGGTTCATTTGGAAGGGATTGCAAAAGCTGATAACTTATCGCTGTATCAATGAGTTAGTAGTACCTTTAATCTGACAACACCATCGCTTTCACTGGTGGAAGTGCTTTCTAAGATTTTTCTCTTAGGCATGAAGTACATTGATAGTTGTCAGTAAATTAATTTTATTTTTAATTAACTCTCTTATAAGTCATATAGTGCACTTCACTTTTAGTAATAAATATGCCATATTTAACTAGGAAATTTCACTAATTTAAGTGGACGTAATTGATGAATTTTCAAAGCAGTGGCACTTTAGAATTATACATATCAGCGTGTGTGAAATTAATTAGTATCACTGTAATTAAATGTATCACGTGGTATTTTGCTAGTAATTAGGGTGAAATTTCGGAATGATAGGAGTGGATGAGTGAGGCGTACTCGGTAAGCGCAACGTGTGTCTCGGAACGGATATCAACTTCATCTGCTTTCATTTTGAGTGACCAGTCAGTCCGTTGCACTCCTCCGTTTGCCACAAAATATATGAATGATAGAGTTTGAGATGGCACGTCTTATTTAACGATTCGAAATTATGCAAAATTAAAATTCACCTCTTCTCGAATTTAAACCATGACTTCAAGGGGAAATGAAATTAATAAATGGCAATTTGTACTTTTTATATTTCATTATTTATTTTATAATCAGCGAGCTAAAATTGAAATTGTAATTAAGAACCTAATAATGAAATCAATGAATGTAAATTAATTAACCGTGAAATTTTGGTTTTTATTAAAATTGTAAAATTTTTCAGATGTGATTAAATAAAACTGAAGTGTTAAACAGTTTTTAGACTTTAAAAAAGCAAAAAATTAATTTATGCTAATTTAGGTAAAATTCACAGAAATAGGCAACTGTATAAATTTTTATTGAAATTTCACATTGTTCATTCGCTTTTTTCGCTCCAATCGGTTAATTCCACAACTGCTCTGTTTTTTTTTGCAACGTTGACAAATAGCTATGCTATAATTTTACTAGAATGAAATTAATACAAGAAATTCTTTTTTTTTTCATTTTATTTTGCAGTACTATGGGACTGCTAGGAAGTAAACATGCGAAACATAAGAAACACACATCTGCAACAATGTCAGGTATTTCAATAAATTTCATTTCATTAAAATATTCCATGCAAATAATCATTGTTCCCATATCTCATACAAACTTTCAAAGGTAATTTTGCTGTTTTCATCAAACGAATAATTTGTTGCTAAATTCTTCAAAATTTTAAAAGAATAATAAAAATGCGCAAAAATTGTTTTTTTTTAAATAATTTTTTTTTCTTTTGGAAAAAGAAATAAGCTTATTCTTTAGAGCAGCAACAAAAATCGTTCTTGTCAAGATTAAGCAACTATTCTTTCAAGGTAGGAAACAAACAACAGCAAGCGTAAATAACAGTTTATACCGATCACGTTTGCGTCGTAAACGTGACGCTGAGCACTCGGTTAATCAAGTAAACAAGAATAACAGTGAAAGAAGTAAAAATAAACGAGAAAAATTGCGAAAAAAAGCAAAAGGTTTAGATAAAACACGTAAATTAGGAGTTTTTTTTTTAATTTTTTTTTAATTAATCAATTATTTATAGCGAACATTTTACTTTTATTACCAATGGCATTCCGATATTTCTTTTCCATTTTTTTTAATTTGAAAAGAATGCACCTTGAAGTTGTTGTTTAGAACGAATACAGAAGCAGCAATCAGCTAAACTCTCCGCAACAATCTCAACGGAACGATCAAGGTGTTGTAAATGTTTCAGTTATTTTTAAAATTTTTTGTGAGATTTGTTTGAGCACAGTTCATGAACTCTCACAGCTGTTACACTTCTCCTTTGAAGTTACAATCGTAAGGTTAAGTGAATGAAGTGGAAAATTATCCGATTGCTCCAGTAAAATGAGAAATATTTTTTACTACCTACCTTGATTACTTCTTTATGAAGCAATTGGAAAAAGTACCACCGACCTATTGATAAGAGTGATAAATTTCCAGTAATTATAAAAGCAACTTAAAATGCGGTATTGTTTGTGCGCGTTAAAGTAACAGTTGCAGAAAGATTGGAGTGAGGAAAAGTTTTAAGAGAGCCAAATTACACAAGTCGATGGAAATGCCATCTGAAATTCACTGCACAATCAACAGCACCTCAAAAATTCATAAGAGGCCAAGCGTTCAACCTAAAAACCACCAAAGTGAACGAACAGGAAAGGTGGTAGCGGCGAAGTGCGTTAGTTAAATTTTTCAACTTTTAAATTTAAATACGAATGATGACTAATCATGCATATCGATTCCCTGCCACTTTCGCATGACAATGCTCACACAGCGCAACTCGTTTTCTTTTTGATTTTTGCTCATCTAAAAATTTTCAAAAGCGACAAATAATTAAGGATCGCTTTTATTCGTAGCGCTTGCGCACTAACAAGCGCTCTCAAAATTTTCACGAATAAAACTAATGAATTTTGACAATTGTAAATTAGTGGTATTTTTATCATTTTTAATTTTATTTTTCAAAAAATAGCATTTCAACCGTGAAATTGTTTGTTTGGAAAGATTAAGTTGGAGTTGGTGCTTGCATCTCATCTCTGCCTTCATATAACTGTCATTCACAGAAGTTTGCGTAAAACAATGCACTCATTGCGTGAAATTCCGGTACGCTCACCGTCTTTATCAAGTCGGCAAAGTCTTAGAAGTAATAATTTCCCTCGTTTCACGCATCTTTCGTTTATTTACATCAGATGAATGATGAGCATTGTCGTTAAAATCTCTTTCTTATTTATATTACTGTAAACATTTTAGCGTGTTACTGCTTAAGCGTATTCGACGTCTAATTTAATTAATTAATTCGTCTTGAGGTTTTCGAAATAGGATTAAAGCATTATTTAGTCGGCCTATGCGTGCTGCAACAGTGCAAAAAGTTGTTGAGAAAATTAAAAAACGCGATGAGATGCGGAAAGGAAGCACTTTCAAAGAGGTATTTCAATTTGCTTTTTTTTTTTCGTTAAAACACTTGAAGAAATGATTTTTTTTTTAAAAGAAAAATAGGTACATAGATGAAAATGAGATGTGTTTTATGTATGTATCTAAGTAGAGTGAGGTTCATGAAAATGAAGCGCAAATTTCTCGTTCAATGCAAACTGCGCAACTAGAAAGAAAGGACGAGATAATTATGTCAATCAATTGAAATTTCATATTTTACTTTTTTTTTTTCTAATGGGTAATTCTTTGTGGTGCATTTTTTTCCTTTCGTTTCAATCCTTTCAGGAATTGCCAGAAATACCACTACGAAGCGCAGATGAAAAATTTCCATTCAAGCGTAGACTTGAAAGGTATTTTTTCATCAACTTAGAAGTCAACTTGAAAGCTTTTCCATTCAAACTTAAAATATTCATTTCAAATGATTTTAATGTTTTGCATGGAACATGAACGTTTAGTTAGTTATCACTAATAATGAATACGAAAATTTTCTTTTCCGTTTTAAATTTTTTTGAATGTAAATTTTAGAAAAATTAAAGAAAATTTGCAGGCATGAGTTAGAAATGAAGGAGGAAAATGACAGAAATCCTTCATCAAAGGTTCATTTAATTAATATCACTGAACTATTCCACGTAAAGTTTTACGGGTGTTAAACAAAAATACAAAAAAAAAACATTTAATATTTGATATCCAATGTATCGCAGCTTAACAAACAAGTCTAAGCCCAACGATTTAAAATTTTAAATTTATTAGGAATGAAGCTTTGCTGATAGTTTCAATTTGGTTTTTCTAAAAAAACAATCAACGCATAGAGTTCGAATGTAAAATTGAAGTTTTCAAATGTTAGAAGCCAACTGTAAGAGTGTCTAACAAGGACAATGAGGGAAAGCTATTCGATGAAGATGGCCTACCATTTTGGAATAAATTCAGTAAAGTACAAAAAGTTCGTTAAAAAAAAAAGCTTTCAATTTCTTGTTCTAAAATAATTTTGCTGTTCAAAAATTTTTTTTTTCCTTAAAGTGAATTTATAAATTTGTTTCCACTCGTACATATCTCTAATTTGCTAGGATGGCGTAAGAATGAATGAGGAAGAAACAGATGACAGTCTTCCAATGGATTCAGAAGTGCTACTTGAAGTTCAGGCTGGTCTACGTAAACTTGTTAAAATGCCGAAAATTAGGTGAATAATCGTTAAAACCATTAGTGCGATATCAGTTTGAAAAAAAAGAAATTCTCATTTAAAACAAACAAAACCAAAAGTGTGTCATTTTTCATTCGTTTATTTTTAATAAAACTCGTAAAAATTAAAATATTTTAAAATTTAGAATTGTAATGGATCCATACGCACCACTGGATTATTTGCAATCACGCGATGCAACTTTCTTCACCGCTGAAGTAATCTTTAGCAATACAATTCGATCAATGGTGAATTTAAACGATGAAATTAGCAACAAGGAGAGAATTTTAAATCGAAGGGGAGAATTGAACAAGGTATGATTTCCCTTGTCGCAAAATTAAGTTAACGAAAAGTGAATTGCTCATTAAAACATTTCTTAATTTAGTTTTTTGCTTGTAATTTTATTAATTCTATTAATTAAAATTTTATAGCAATAAAAAATTTTGATGTCATATGAGAGAGAGAGAGAGTGAGAGAGAGTGAATGCGACGAGATTGTTGCTAAATTTCATTTGATTCAGATAAAATTTTTCTCCTCCATAGTAGGAGAGATATGAGAAGCTGAATTTATTATGAAGGCCCGTAAAACCTAACCATATTATTTCAGGTATTAGTAGAAGAACCAATTAAAATAACACGATATGATCAAAATAATCCAGTCATAAATGAACAAATATCAATATCTGACATTTCCGTTTAACACTTTATTTTTTAATTACTCCTAATTAAAGGTGTATAATTTAAAAATTTGAAATTTATTGCATCCATTTTGCTTCAAATATTTCACAGCTATAAGATTGTTACACTTAGTATTTTATACCCTTCCATTCATTTCATTTGAAAATTTTAAATGATCATTCTTCCGCAGCAATCACCTGTATTTCTGCGAACTTTTAGTGACCATCATTTGTCAATGTGTGTTGTTGAAATTTAAAGAAAAAAAAAATGGCCGTAAACCTGAAATTACACTTCAGGTGAGCAAAAATTATTTAAAAGAAATTCTAGAAATTATCAAATGAACGCGCAGCGCAGTCTGTTTAATTTATCAATTTCTCAGAAATGAAACTATTAGATTTTCATGCAACTACAAATGCATTTCAATTCACCTTTGTTAATGTCTTACATACTCTTACCTTATAAGTTAAATTCCTACGACGTACATACTTGTAAAAATTACACGGTAAATGTTTCAGAATTTACTAAGTGAAAAGATTTTAAATAAAAAATTTGCAAATTTCATTGTTGAAAGGTAGGTGATTTAATTATCGGTGATGCATTAAATGTGAGCATTGATATGTCGTTGATTGTACCAAAAATATTTGTTGACAAATAAAATTTTTTTCTCATTCTAAATATTTAAAAAAGAAATTAAACTTTTCATTTTGGTTGGAAGAAAAAAAAATAAAACAAGCATGAAGTTTCGTTTTTTCTCAAAGAAAAAATCGAAATTTTAATAACTGAAATTTAAGTAAGAATTTCTACAGTAGCATGAAAAAACGAATTAGGCGATATGGCAAAAGACGAAAGATACAATAAAGCGAAGCGTATGCACACATAAACGGGTTAATTTACCGTACCGGAATTAAAAGAGAAAAATACCGGACAGCTAAATCAATCAGGAAGAGAAAAGAGGAAAGGAAAACAAGCAAAATTATATCATGATGAAATAGATGTTGAAAACATACCACAATTGAAACTGAGTTATATTAAAGTTGGAAAAGGAATACATGAGATCATTTATGAGTGGAGCGTTTCGAGGAGCAGACAGAGAGAGAGAGAGAGAGCAAGAAAGAGAAAGAGAGATATTGGATCAAGAAAATCAAGCTCAGAGAAATTAAATATAAAATTGCTATAATTTAATTATTGATTATGAAAAGAAGAAATGTTTGCTTCAGGTTATAAATGTTGATTGGAAAAGGAAGACTAGAATTCGCACTTAAAACGAATTCAGACATTCCTTAATCGAACTCTCGGCGGTTCACATACACTTTCAACCGGTACGAAGGTTCTTATTTTAACAAAAAAAAAACTTGCCAAAAAAAACTTGCATAATTTAAAACTAAACTAACAAATCAATTATTTTACTATCTTTGCTTGAAAAGACATAAAAGTGTAAATAAATTTAATTTTTATGAAACAACTGCATATGAAATTATTTCAAATTATGCCTAGAAATATACAATTAATTGTACTTTACTTTTGAGGCATACTGTTTAAATTTGAAGTAAATTCAATGCCCAAAAGTTTTTAGCAACAGTTATTCAAAGTTCCCATAAACCATTTCTACAACTTTCAAGAACAATAATATTGTGCCAGTTAGAATAAATTTTTAAAATTCAAAAAAGAAAAACGAAGAATTAGGAAAAGATGAGATGTTTGTGGCAAAATGACAACGTTTTCAATTAGTTAAGAAAAAAAAAGAAAAAAATAATTGGAATGTTCAATATTTATGTGCAAAATCAGGATTTACAAATGAGAAATTCCGGAATTCCTCCTGATTTATTGCCTTAAAAATGGCTGGTTCAGTTGGTGTCAGCACCGGATCTTCCTTTGTGAAGTCCGAATCAAAATTACTCGTGTCATGTTTTGATTTCTAAAAAATTAAATTCAATAAAATTTTTTACAAACATTTGATAAACTAAAATGTGCAATTAATTAAATTTGCATAACGCATATCTATCCCTGTTGAACATTTACATCCACGGATTGTTGCTAGAATGAATGGCCTAAATTTGCTAACAATTTTTGGCTTGAAAGGTGGTTTCACGCGATGCGCCTCCAGTGCCTCCCAGTCGATATCCGTGAAGAACGGATGTGCACGTATTGCATCTTCACCACCATGTGCTTCCACGCAGCCTAATCGTTTCAATGGATTTTTCGTCATTAACTGTAAAAGGTTGAAAATAATTTTTAACTCATTTTTCTTAAACTCATATTTTTCTTAGGTTCATTGCTTAAATTCATTCTCAAAATCATATTTTCCCCTATACTTGCAAAAATTGCAAAAAAAATTTTACTTTTTCTTTTGCAAAAAGTAAAATCGAACGGATATTTATGCACATTTTTACTTGGGTTAAATATGCTATTTTCAGTAATTTAAATAAATTACCGCTTTTAATACATTCACTGCCTCCTTGGAAAGCCAAATCGGATAGAGGACATCATCGTGTAGGATTGCCTCAAACAATTCATCTTCATTATCAGCTTCAAACGGTGGCTGTCCGGCCATCATTTCATACATGAAAACACCTAGCGCCCACCAGTCTACCGACATACCGTACTCCATCTCTTCCAATATCTGTAAATTATAAAAATGTTCCCTTTGAAATCAACAACGAGAAAAATTAAGCATAACTTAATAACAAAGTACTAATTAAATATAACATTTCATTACTTTTTTCTGCAAAAACTTACCTACGCTAACTTGTAAAATTAACCTTTACCTTAAGACCATACCTAATATGATATCTTAGTTTAACAACCATTAGTTACAAATATTAAAGTGCTAAGGGGGGAAAAAAACTTCGCTATGTACTTGCTTTCAATTCAAACTCATCACTACTTACCTCTGGAGCAATGTAGTCTGGCGTACCGCAAAATGTTGACGTAAGTCTAGAGCTAGTAATACCCTCCTTGCACATTCCAAAATCTGCTAAACGACAGTGTCCCTCAGCGTCCAGCAGAATATTATCGAGTTTAAGATCGCTAAAACAATTAACACAAAACCTTTTCATCTAGTCGTAATCAAAATTAACGCACTCATATCAAACTTAAATAATCACTTTATATATATATATATATATATATATATATATATATATATACATGCTCATAGTACGGATAAAATCCTTGGTAAAAAAAACAAGACTCATTTGATAATTAATTGTCAAACTTAAACACTGCTACGTACTTAAAGAACTCATAAAAAACTTTGATGAAGAAACCTACTTAACAATCAATTATCAAACTTGAATATATCTGATACATATGTTCCTAGTACAGATAAAAATCTTTGGCAAAAAAAAACTTACTTAATAATTAATTAATCAAACTTAAATACTGATAGATACCTCTAGCATTGATAAAGAACATTGATAATGAAAATTATTTATTGATTAATTTGAAAACGTATTAACTAAACAAACTGTTTGCATTTCCTTACCGATAAATGACAGTATTACGATGTAGGAATTGCAATGCACACGTCACTTCGGCAGCGTAGAAACGAGCACGTGACTCATCAAATTTTCGTGCTCTTTGTATTTGAAACATTAAATCACCACCATTTACAAATTCCATAACAAAAAATAATCGACCCTCAAATGGAGAAAAAAAAACGAAACAAAATTTCTAAGATAGGAATTAACAAGTAAATTGAAGCAAAAATAGAAATTTTTGATGAGATGTAACAAATTAATTCAGACTAATAAATGATAATTAATTTTTAAATTTTACAAGAGGAATGGAAATTTCTTTTTTTTGCAACTCTATGAACTTACATTTCATTCCCTCCTATTTCCCTCAATTACTGACTAATGGTTTATTTCAATGAATGTTTAATTGACACTAATAGAATATTCAGAGAAAGAGAAGCGAGAGGGGAGAAAAAAATGAAGATGAGATTAATTAAAAAACAAAAAACAAAGAGAGAGAGAGAGAATTATAATTTAATTTATTCATACATAACGTACCACAGTTTGAAATGATGAATGTAAAGCTGTGAGAAATGGATGCTTTGCTGCTAAAGCTAATATCCTTTTTTCACACATTGTACATTCAACGTCATCGTCCTGAAGTATCACGTCCTTCTTCAACACCTTCACCGCATATACCTCATTGGTTTGTCTGTGTTCCGCTAGCATTACCTAAGAAATGATCGGGTGAAATAGGTTAGATCGTTTTTCGTTTTACTATTAAATGACTTAGATATTCAAGGATGGAAGAGATGAAAGGAAAATGAAAAAATTTTAATTTGAAAGGAGCGAGTGACATGATCCATGCAAAGTAATCGGCGCAAAATTACCGAGTGATAAGCACAATGCGATTAATGATATTTATTATTGATATATCGAATTCTTGCTAAATGCCATGATAAGCACAAATGATAAGACATTTAATATTAGCACATCAAGCAGCATCAATCATTCAATTATAAAATCGTGTGACTGTAAACATCATTTCAAAAAATTATGATCATATTAAAAAAAATGTATAACAATAAAAATGTATAATTTAATATAAAAATCATATTAAAAAATTATGATCATATTAAAAAAATGTATAACAATAAAAATGTGTAATAATTTAATATAATAATCATATTAAAAAAATGTATAATAATAAAAATGTATAATAATTTAATATAATAATCATATTTAAAAATTATGATCATATTATAAAAAATGTATAATAATAAAAATGTATAATAATTTAATATGATAATCATATTTAAAAATTATGATCATATTAAAAAAATGTATAACAATAAAAATGTGTAATAATTTAATATAATAATCATATTAAAAAAAATGTCCGTATCGAAAGTGATTAGAGAAGAAAGAGAGAAAGATGAGGAATTAAATGCAAAATTTTGTATGTTAAACTTTGAAATGGACGAGCAATAGCAAACCTTTCCAAATGATCCTTTACCAAGGACTTTAATGAAAACAAAATCATTAATTGTTACAGCGGTTGGTGTTGTCTGAGCAGATGAATTCTCATCATCAATTTGATTTTCCAGCATTTCTTGCCTTTCTATAATTCATTTATCACACCTCTTTTTTGAAACCAATTTATTCATATGCACTTTTTTCTACTGTAATTTTACTTTTTCAACTGACAGCGCGAATGAATGAGCTGAGGAAGTATGAAACAGTAGCACGGCGAAAAATTCCAATGAAATGATTTGAGATAGTGAAATGTAACTGTTTTTGGCAAAAGAGGTAGACGTTGTAATGTAGAATTTGAATTTCAAAAAAAAATTAATTTTCCAAAAAATATATTTGTAAAATTGACCAATGTCATCTTCGAGAAATGTAGCTGAAGTGGTAGCTGAAACTGTTCCTGCTAACTGTACGTTTAATTCATCAAACACATTTCCACCAGACATTATCGATGGCTAAAATTAGCAAAAATTTAAATTTAATTTTCAGCATTTTTTTTTTTGGAATTTTAGAAAATTGTTTGATTGCGCAGTGCGCACTGCTCAAATCCACCAATGCTGCAAGTTCAACTAATAATGATTTAGGTACAATGACAGCTTTCACAAATGCAACAATGCAGTAATTATGTAAATATTTCATTTATCATTTTTTTTTACTTCGAAATCATTTTGAATTATTGAAGAATTTTTATAAAATTTTCCCTCTGCATTTTCATACTCGTTTGAATGTGAGGAAAATCAAATGAAAAATTAATTCGAAGAAAAAAGGAAAGTCTGAAACGATCTAATTCAGTGATGACAATTGCGCACATTTCTATCAAAATGAACATCCATCACTTGTCATACATATTGTTTGCATTTCTTTTCTTTTTGAAAAGTTTGAAAATGGATTGAAATGAGGCACGAATTAGTGAATGGAAAGTGATAGATGATAAGGTAAAGGTAGCGTTGGTATAAAAGATGATAAATAATAATTAATGCATAAATGGTGGTAATGACACACACACACACACACACACACACACACACACACACACACACACACATAGTACACTCATTGAAATTGCACAATTTGGTAGAAGAATTTCATGAATCAAAATTAAAATTTCATTGCCGAATTAGAAAGATAAATTTAGAAATTTTGTAAAATTGTTTCTTAAGAAAGTGGGAATTTCGCTCTCACATCCTGACTACTTTATAACGATTGATTGAAATATTTGAAATCGATTACGTGCCTTTTTCTTACAACGAATTGACATTTTATCACCGGTTAGGCCAAGTTGCGCAAGTTCTAACGCCATCTGTTTCGCATTGATACCGCAATTATTGGCGACATTACGCTGACAACTGAAACAGTAGCATTTCAGGTAGTTTTACTGCTAGCATTGTAGGAAAGGGAAATTTGACACAAAAAAAAAATGAAGCAAAGGATGGGCAAATAAATTTGCTGTAAAGAAAACGCTACAAATCTTTAAATTTTAATTGAATTTTAGTGAAATGACTGCTTCACGTCCAATAATTAAATTATGAGAACAGAGAAATGTTTAGGAGTAATTATTATTTATTGCCGATGAAATAATTCTTCTCTTATCTTTCATATCTGCAGCACTTCTAACGCAGTAGCTTTAATTTTCTTCACTTCAATTTTCAGTTTTTCTTTACTTAGTAGTCTTAATTAATTAATTAGTTAATTAATTAATGAATGTAGTAGGAAGTTGTTGTTGATCAGTATTAATGCTACAGTTCCAATGCAGCTTGTCCTAGAAGACTATCAGTTTGCTAACGCATATGAATAAAGAAATTTTTGCAAAATAATCTAGCTAAGCTTGAGGAGTGTGCAAAAAAGCTATCATTCATTAGCTAACTAACTAGTTTATGACAAATTTTAGTTAGTTAGAAAAATGATAAAAAATAAAATTAAAATGATGAAATACCGTTTGTGTACATTAAGCTTACAAACAGAGCACTGCAAACCCTGATTGATCAGACCATAAAGCATCGAGCCGCAGTGATCGCAAAATGTTGGTCGCTTGTAGCTGCGAACGGTGAAGCGATGCGGCATGTTAATATTAAATCGACCAAGGCATTGCTAAAACAAATTAATTGTCGCAAAAGAAAATATCTTGTACGGTTGTTTCTTCTTTTTTCGTATGTGTGTGCTTTTTCAGGTAGTGTTTTTTTTTTAATATTTTTTTTATGAATTTTTGAAATGAATTTTCACGAATTTTATAAATTGATATAATTTTAACTGCATTTTCTTTACCCGTGTTTTGTTTTGTTTACTGGTTGTGAAGTGGAAAAGATTGGTGTTTACTATTTATGTAATTTTTCATGATTTTGTTTTTCTCCTGTGCCTTATCTTGTGTGTGTGTGTGTGTGTGTATGTGTGTGCGTGTGTGTGTGTGTGTGTTTTATTTTTTAAATTTTTCAATGGAAAATTGTTTGAAAGATTACATGTCACTTATGACGAATGCAATTATCCAATTGAAAATTGTAAACAAAATAGGACGAAATAAAAGTTATTTTTTTACACATTCTCGTAAGAATCGTAAAAAATTGAAATAGAAATTGTGAATTATAAATTTTTTACATATGAAAAGTTCTGCAGTAACTCTTGATGAAAATGCTAGCTTAAGTTTGCTTATTTTAGAATAAGGAAAATCAAATAAGAATTATTTCAAAATAAAATCCGCCGTTGTAGAAATATTCCATTTAAATAATAGAGGCTTTTTTGTGACTAAAAAGGAGTTTCAATTAAATTAGGAAAAATTAGGAGATTTGAAAGTGAAGTGATCTCCAAAAGTAAGCCTTCCGAATTTCCACGTTTCACTTACAGCAAAAAACACATGATTTTCGAAAAATTCATTAACCAGTGATTGCATGAACTCACAAACGACATATGTGATGACAAAAGTCGTTTTCTTTCAAATTTAAATTAAAAATAAAAGCATACTTATCCCAAATGGCATATGTAAGAGAAAAGAAAACAAAGCATAAAAAAATATAAAGCGTTCAGTTCAATCCTAAAATTCCTAAATTTTAAATTTAAATTCCAATTGTTTGATAATAGTTGATTATTTCCAAAATTTTGTGTGTGACGGACGCATTTAGAGTTTCCATTTCAGCGTCAAAAAATTTAGCAAAATAAGTTTACCTTTGCTGCTTCGGTTTGCAATTCGTCGAAAGCATCGATCCGACTTCCAGGACACTTCCATAATACCTGTTTGTGGCACCTCTTGTGCACAACAACCGTGCATACTTAAAAATGAATTACTGAAATACTTGCCTACTTAAAAAAAATCCCCATAGAAATGTCAACAAACCTCCACTGCAATTTCTTATTTTCAAATTCTAACCAAATGCATCATCTATATGTTGTGCTAATATTTCAACGAGGTTAAATTGAGCTCGTTAAGCTTTAAATAGAGCTTAAGTTTCAACAATGTAATTTTTATAGCTATCAAATAAGAGGAGCAATGGAAAATTTGTCGTTTTGCAAAAAAAAAATTGAATACTTTCCTCTTTGTGGTAAGCTATTTATATCTTTCCAGAAAAACGATTTTTTTCGTACAATTTCAGCGAATTAAAAATTAACACTGATGAAATTCAACGGTAACATTCAAATTCAATACCTCACATATAAAATTTATATTAAATTTATTTCTTTTTCTATTAAAACAAAATATGGTGATTCTTCCCATTTTAATCAGAATATTTTCCTATTTTGTTAAAACATTGAATTTTTGAGTTGGAACGGTAATTTTTTTTTTGAGACGGTTTAATTTGCAATGCATTCAGAATCACTCAAACTAACCTAACCTAACAGGTAAAAGTAGGACCAGCAAACGCATTATCAACGTGGAAAAATGATATCACGTCATTGTTGTGTTTGTAACTTTTACAAAAATTATAAATTAAAATTGAAAAAGTCCCATAATGAGGAGCGAAATGTGATCAAAATGAAGTGGGAGCTGAATTAACAATTTCATTTCTTCACAACACCACCTGTATCGTACATGTCGTTTAACTTAACTTACTTTAACTTAACTTACTTTGACACTGATAGCCTTGTTTGCCAAGTCCCCAAATAAAATCTTTACAATGCGCACAAAAAGTTGGCTGTCGTAAAAATAAGGCCATAAATTTGTGCCCCGTAACCTAAATTACAGTAACGTCAGAGATCGCAAAATTTTTCGCCTTTTCTTTTTCACTGTTTCAAATTTGCTAACTTTATGCTAATTTTGCAAGAAATTTGCAAGAGAAAGATAAAGTAAGCAAATAGCAAGAAGGCAGCTAAAAGAAAAAAAACAAAAAAAAAACCTCATGAATTTTTCGACGCATTGCGCCACGGCGCTGTCGACCACTGAACGCATCAGTACGCTCACGGAAAACCCGTTCCTTGTTAATCGCACCAGTTAAACTTTTCGCTAAAATAGACGATCCAATCTCAATCTTAGGAAATGGATCGGTGCAGCAAAACTTCGTAAACAACAACAACAAAAAGTATTCCAGTAGTTTAGTGCAAACAAGTTATGCGGAATTTTACAGCTTACCTTCACTTAATAAGCCTTGCAATTCAATGAGCAAATGAAGTCTTCCGTGCGGCTCCAAATCAATCTAGAAATGCAACTGCCTAGAATCATTTGCAGTAAATTTCAAAATTTCGCAAAATATTTCAAATTACATACCCAAATATCATTTTTTGCACCAATTTTCAGATCTTCAAATTGTATGCGACAATTCGCCACAAAATCATCGGGCGGTATTGCGCAGTCGTGAAACACGGTGAATTCAAGCTCATGACCATTGTGAATCATAACCTGTGCGGAAATAAAACAACCTTGTGTCACGTATCACATAATAATTATTGAACTGCTAATCACGAGGAATTTTCAAATTTCATTGAAATTAAACCTCATAATCTTCATTCCAAACAGGCGTACACGTCTTCGGACGAGTTAACGTTTTTCCAATGTGATTTTCGTCACAGTCAATATTTACATACACATCCAATAGTGCTGTCTCTTTTGCATTTGTTGTAAATCTGTAGTTTTTTCTTTCTTTTTTTTTTTTTTTGAAATTAACATTTTATCAATGTAACCTTTTAATGTTTCCGCTATCAAGTCACCTGTAATAACCACGGTAGGACAACCTTTCACCTGTGAAATTTCAAGCGCAACATTACAACCTTATGATAATATCCGTGCTAGTTTATTTTTCGAATGGTAGCATGAAAATGGAAAAGTCAAGGTTCGTCGCTATTTCACTTCATTCATCGCACCTACCTTTTCAACCATTCCGTGGGTCGAAGGTCATGCGCTTCCACCACTTTGATAAGAGTGGTACCGTTGAAAATTGTCATAACCAAGTGAAATGCTACTTCATCGTTAACGTACCTTTTAGCACTGAAGAAAATTTCGGTTATTTTTACTCGGAAAGAAAAAAAAAACGTGAGAAATTTAATTTTTACAAAAGTAATTGCAAACGATTTTAGCACATTTTTTTAATGAATTACTCCAAAGAGTACTAATTAATTAAGGAGCCCCCTAATTAATTAGTTAATTAGGGGGGAATGAGTGTAAAGAGTGGCAATAATCAATCAGTTAGTTTATTGATAAGATAATGTTAAAATGATAAGAGACGTTTTTTACGTAAGACAAGATATTACAACGTGATAACATCTACCATTAACGAATTCTAGAATGGCTGATTGTGAATAATTTAACGGTAGTATTGAAGAATTACCCGGTGGAATTTAACTGTTAAAAGTTCAAAACATTCAGGGATGAAATTGTTGACAGTGCAAGGATGCAAATTTTGAGTTATTGAAGTAGTAGAGAATTGGAGAATTCTCTGAAAATTCGCTGGTAGTTTTTTGCTTCTTTTTTTTTGCTTTTGTTTTCCTGAATCCATTGGGAATGATGGAGACGCTCACGTACGTTTCAATTTTATCATTAACTTTTTCTTTTTTTTGTTTCGCTTTTTCGACTTTACTTCATAGCATACTTTACTTGCTCCTTTGTTAATTTATGAAAATTTTCAAAATTTAAACTGTAAATGAAAAATAATTAGCATCAAATTTGAAGTTTCTAATTGAGGACTTTTAGCTGTGGGTTTTTTTTTCATTCCTACAAATGTAGTGGTAGCTATGGAAATGAAAAATAAAAAAAGAAAGAGAAAATTAAAAAGCGATCAATTTTTCGCTGTTGTTTTTAGCAACGATACTGAAATGGTTTGTGGGTTATATCTGAGAAAGCAAATTCAGGCTTTTGTGAGACGTGTGTGTGTGTGTGTGTGTATGTGTGTGTGTGTGTGTATGTGTGTGTGTGTGTGTGTATGTGTGTGTGTGTGTGTGTGTGTGTGTGTGTGTGTGTGTGTGTATGTGTGTGTGTGTGTGTGTGTGTGTGTGTGTGTATGTGTGTGTGTGTGTGTGTGTGTGTGTGTGTGTGTGTGTGTGTGTGGGGATTAGGAGGAAAAAAAAAAGTTTTTTTGTTCAGAACGATTGATGATTGTTGAAATGATTGAAGGAAAATGATAGAAATGAAAAAATAAAAATAAAAATGGAAAAAAATTCTTCCTCCTAGTTCATCCTATCAAATATCTCCCTCTCTTCCTCATTTACAAATTTGATATACGCTTTTCGTAGTCAATAGCTACCACCAGCACACACATGCACACACACACACACATACACGCACACATGCACACACACACATGCACACACACACATACACACACACACATGCACACACGCACACTCACGCATAGATATTCATGAAGAAATTACGAAAATGATCGGTGGAATTTATATAAAATGTGTGTGTGTGTGTGTGTGTGTGTGTGTGTGTGTGTGTGGAAAATACGTGAAAAGACGAGGAAAACGATTGATAATACTACTAGTTACGTTTCACAAAAAAAAAGTGAGAAATTGAAAGTTGCAAGAGGAAGAGGGAGAGAGGGAAGGAGAGGAGAGGAGAGGAGAGAGAGAGAGAGAGAGCGCGAAGTAATGAAGAAATGGATTTTCTCTCTTATCCTAATTTAAAAGTGAACAGAACATGCTGTAAGTGGAAGATGCAATGGGAATGATAAAAGTGGAAGATAAAATTCAACAGCTTTATTGTGCTCAATTAAATTTCCATCTGTACTATTAGCTGCTTCCTCCTCCTCCTCCCTCTCTAACTTACTACTATCGGTCTTCTAAAACCTATCTTATTGATTGTTTGCACTTAAAAATAAATTTTTTTGAATTAATTTTGCAAAAAAAAGAACTAACTGATAAACTTTTGATTTTAAATTGGCATTAAATTCATTCTTAACAGCAATTGGTTAGTTAAAAATAGTTAATGTTTTTAAAAGGAATAGACTGATCAAAATAAACTAATAAAAATTTTAGATTTTAAATTCACCGTTAAATTCATTACCATAATCTCGGTAGGAACTAGTTAAAAATGTTGCAAGCTTATTATATATATTGGTTGCTTTAATCAAATCATTTTTACGCTGCAATATTTGCCGCATATCATATTTTCATATTTTAATTTTGTCATGCATATTTTATATCATATTTTAATTTTGATAGAAATTATTCTAAAATCCACTTTTTACGTTGAAAAAATTGTTTTGCGAAAATTTAAGCTCAAAAAAGAAAGTGAGAGTGGAAGAAGAGAGACAGCAGCAGAACACATTGAGCAATGCTGAAAACTATCACTTTTTTTTTACACTTTTTTCCTTTTTTTTTTGTTTAAATTTTTCGATAAAGAAAGAAGCTAGAGCGTTTGATTTATTAGATTTAAAAAAAAAATGAGAGGAATTTTGAGGTTACTTTTACATTACTTTGAGCAATGCTAATATTCCTAACGCATACTCTCTCTCTCTCTCTCTCTCTCTCTCTCTCTCTTCATGAATGTATGTGTGAAAATATTTGTTGAGTACGAAATTCACCGAGATTTTTCAATCATTTAAATAATTAATGCTAAGTTAGCGAAGGATAAACTGTTACAATTGTATCTTCATGCAATGAATAAATTATAATTGATTATTCATATTGTGTTTTGCAAAATAAGCAATTTTTTCGCAAAAAAAAAATGAAACACAATTCTTCATTTTACGACTGCTAGTCAGTCCACTTACGTCCAATTCTACAACGCTTTCTTTTTTCACTTATCAATTTCCTTCGAACACCACTATTTTAGTACGAATTCAAATTAACTTCAACACACAGAAATAACCTGAAATTCACGCAAAGCACTGAACGAAAAAAATCACAAAAAAAAAAAAGAAAACGTGTAAAAATAATCATTACCACTACGCATTCATAAAGAAGAAGAACGCGCTTAAAACAATGATTTCACGTTGTTAATTGTTTCGTGCAACGTTGCTGCAACGTCACCAACCATCATAAGAGCGTGTTCGGGACAATAATGATTCCACGTGGGTAATTAGTACAAACGACATTTTTGACGTACTGATAATTCAACGTCATTAATCATTACAAAACGATTGTTTCAGCAAACAATTTCACCTTAACGCTAATTAGTATGTGCAGTTGAAAAAAAAAATAATTTACGCAACGTCATTTTCAGGACGAAAAAGGCTTTGCAGTGAAAAAGAACTACGCGTGAGAAACCACGCTTCAATTAAAACTAGCTAAATGTGTAACTTTGAATTTAAAATTGAAATTTAAGTACAATACTACGACTCACCTATTATTGATGATGAAAAAAAATAAAAGTATCGAATGTTAGGAAAAGTGCCTAATGCGTGTGTGTGTGTGTGTGTGTGTGTGTGTGTGTGTGTGTGTGTGTGTGTGTGTGTGTGTGTGTGTGTGTGTGTGTGTGTGTGTGTGCAATGAGAGTGCTATGAGGCAAGAAGGATGTCATTTGGAGGAAAAACAAAATTAAATCCTACAAACTTTTTCATTAATTTCTCTATTTCTCACCTTCACCAAACACTCTTTCACATGCACATTTTCACTTTCACTTCCTTCTTGAAAATTAACACACAACGTTTTAAATGATTTCATTAAAAGGCATGTTTTAGGTGACTTCTTCTCAAAGGTACATTTCAGAAACAAATGATTGAGATGAAATTAACCAATAACGTATCGCAGCCTCCGCTCACTTGAAATAATTCATTTCATTTCAATTCAATTTTTTTTTTGAAAAAAAAATGAAAAATTACTATACGAATTATTACGACATTAAATTATCAGTAATGTGATGTCTTACTATGAAACCACTAATTTACGTTGTACTTCTCATCTTGATATCATCGAACACAACAATTTCTCAAAATTCACTAATTCCATTAAAGTAATTGTGATGAAATGAGAAAGGGAAATGATTTGCATAATTTAATTATTGTAGTTAAAATGAATGATTTGCTTTACCGCATCAATTCAGGGAATCTAGCAAGCGAGCATATTCTAAATTTTTTTTGTTTGTTTGCAGATTTGCTAAATTCTTGGTCTAGATTTGAAATTTAACAGAATGGAAAAAAAATTAAAGGTGTAATTTTAAAATTGCGCGAATGATCGGTAATCGTATGTGGGAGAATTTCGAAACAGTTTTCACCTCAATTTCAAATAACTACAATATCACATCAACGGTTATTATTAGCAAAATGTTCCGTTTTTTTTTTTCAAAAAAAAGTTTCAAAAAAATGTGTTTTATTTAAATTTTGCTAAAATGTGTAAGTTAGACGAATGTCTGCCTAAAATGACAATCAGGTTTGCTATACATCAATCATAGATATGAGGAGGAAGTTTGAAAAACTTATTCATATCTAAACAGTTGAAGAAGAGTGCTAGTGAAATTTCAATACAAAAAAAGTTCAAAAAAAATTTACACTAATTTGGCAAATCTTCAATTTCATATACGATACATTTATAATATTAAGTTATGAGCGCTGCTTAAAGGATACAACACTTTACACGTATAAATAAATGATGAAGAATCGATCGTTTTTTTTTCCCATTTTTTGATTAACGACACTTAAAATTTAAAATGAGGACAGCAGCCTAGCAGGGAAAGTTTGTACGAATGAAATATTAGTCTTTTCCTTTCATGAAATAACCAATCGAATATTCTAGAAATTACTTAAAACGTGTGAAAAGAAAAAACAGTGTAAATTTCACAATTTGCTAAATGTTTCTAAACTTAAATGGATCACGCAAAACAAAAGTCATTTCTGATTAATGAGTGGGCGTATTAGGGAAGGTAGCTATATTTTCTGGCTTCTTGGTTACCTTCAGTATCGTGAAGATTTGAAGAAATTTAAAAATTAAAATTAACAAGAAGGTCACAACTGATAATTAAGTTAAAGGTTTTTTTTCAGCAATAACTTTGAAAAACCATAGCTTTTTTTCTTTGTTTATCTATCTAAAATTGCAATAATACAATATATATTTCGAATTTTGCAAAAATTATTTAGTTTATAAATTTTTTGAAATTGAAATGATAAATTTCACGGTAAGTTTATAAATGAGAATATTTTTCGTGTATTTATCAGTATTCCTACATTTAAATTTAGATTTTGTTAAATTACAAAAAAAAAACAACTGCACGTTAATTAGGAGAAAAAAATTAATTGTTGCGAAATGTGAACGAAAATTGCAACAGTTGATTGATAAAATTGATGAAAAAATTTTCCTTTCTATTGTTTTTTTCTCCTTCACTTCTTCATCTTCTCTTTTCTCATCATTTAAATTTCAAATTTATTTAAGTAATTACTTTATTAGAACTGTTAATGGACACTTCGTCTCTCCTCTCCTCTCCTCCTCTCTCTTATGTGAAGATTGCAAATTCATTTGCAACGAAATAGTCATTCTGCGATAATTCGTGGTTAACAAAAATTAAAAAAGAGAAGATTCTCCACTGAAATAGCTATTTAATATAAAATGTAATTTGTAATCAAATAATTGAATTAAAATAGAAATAGAGAGAAGCATGAATTGTTGCAAATTAGCACTTCAATTTCCCCACACTTTTCAACTATTTAGCAAATCAACAGATAACGTCCGTTTCTCTCGTCTCCAGTAATTTATAAATCATTTATCGGATATTTGAATTAAAAAATCAAATTATCAAATGTTTAAAAGAGAATATACTGCACCGTTATTGCTTCAGTCAAATATAAATTGAAAATTTTTTTCATAAAACAAACATTAGTGAAATAAGATGGAATGTTGCAAAAAATTTTTTCTAAAATTTCAAGAAATTTCAAAACGGAAAAGAAAGCGAAACAAACGAACAGAAACACTAAATGTGCTAAAAATATTTTAGTTGAAGTTTAGCAAAATCTAAAAAATAAATCAGCCTTGAAATAGTCCATCGCTTAATGTTTTCTGGTTCAAAACTAAGCTTACACATACACAAACTAATGTTAAGCTTATAGAATTTCCTGAATCGTTTCATC
>OY718808.1:1868237-2140737 GCA_963070105.1 Litomosoides sigmodontis
TTTGATCTGTTCATGTGCGCAATTTTTTTTCGCTTCATTTAATTGTACACCTAAATTGAGCGGTTCATTTGCATTCAAGTTATGCATGCTTATTAATTAGAAAGCGAAAAGCCTAATTTGTTGAACATCTTCAACTGATCCTAAACTTTTTAGGTTGACAGTAAAATAAGAGTGAGAGTGAATGGAAGTTGTTTGATGAGAGAAGAGAAGAGAGTGAAAGTGAACTTGTCGTTTGTGGTTCCTCTCAATACATCTATGCTTCATTCAAATGAAATTTAATGTTTAAATTAATTCAGATTGGAATGTCTCTTTTCAAATGATACCCATCTCCTCACCAGTTTCCTACTACTTTTCCTTGCTTACCTCCTTTCATTTCTCTCTGTCTCTCTCTCTCTCTCTCTGTTCCCTTTCCACATCCACTAAAACAAGAATAATTTTGTGAAATTTGTGTCCTCTATTACATTCTTTAACACTTGTAGCTAATTAATGATAATTAACGAATGTCTTCACTGATAGCATCATTAGATTTATTTGCTAAGCATTGTCGCATTTCGTCGCCTAACCATATCAAACATCGCAAACAGTTTCAAACGCACAAATGACACAATGAAAATGAATTTAAACTGAAAATTTTATATGAGAAATGAATGGTATCAAATGGTTGTTGATGAAAGAGCAAAAATGTAAGTTATCAGAATTGGCGGACAATTATCATTCATTTAAGCACTAAACTACCATTAGATCTTAGATCAACCTAGCTTCTACCCTCTCAACAAGCTAGTGTGAGAAGGAAGATGGAAATTCTTTCAATTACTTTCAGCGGAGCACTTTGAAGTGCACAAGTAAGTAAATAAATGGCATATTCAATTTGGCAAATGAAAAAAAAAAGGCCATTGGAACACAAAAAATGAGATTTGATGATAGAAGATTAGCTGTGAAGCTAAAATTAATTAGTTCTTGTAAACAGTAAACGATTTCAAATGAAATATATGAATTTACTGATGAAAATTACCACAGTTAATTGAGAGTGTTACACAGAACGATCAGCTAAAATGCAAAAATGCTAATATGAAATTAATTGAAAATGAAATTAATTTAATAGAGCTGAAAAGTCCAAAAAATTTTTTTCGCATCCACCATACGCACACACACACTGACAGACGGACAGACACACACACACACGCAATTCGCACATATTGAATTCTGCTATCAACGAAATAAATTGATGTCAAACAGAGTGAACTAACAACATAAGTCATATTTCTGAATTTACGGGAAATTTTCAAATTTTAAATTAAAATGATAGCCGAGAAAATATTTGCTTAAAAAATTAACTTTGGTTTGAATTTTTCATCCCAAACGTTTTTTCCCACGTCTAAACTCCTTCTCATGCACTCTCATCCCATTCGTTTCCCATATTTTTAGTAATTTATTTAATTTATTATTATTATTATCATTATTATAATTAATTATTATTATCATTGTTATTTATTAATTATTGAATAAAAAATAATTAAAAAGAAATTAAAACATAGATGAAAGATCGTTCAGCTTTGTTGAGCAGTTAGAAAGTAAACAAAGAAACTTTCTTATCCTTCCATCCTATCTTTCATCTCTTATTATTTTCAATTTTCAGCATTTCGATTTCCAAGGAAAAAAAAGAGACCTTTAATGAAAGAATACTTCACTGGCGTAGTTATCCAAGTTTTTTAGTTTTCTGAAGATTTCCGGTGATGCAAATAGTCAACATCAGTGTAAGCCATTCTACCGGATAGCTTGATGAGAGCAAGCCACTCTACCGGATAGCTTGACGAGAGCAAGCCATTCTACCGGATAGCCTTATAAGCGCAAGCCATTCTGTTTCATACGATAATTTCATACGTTTTGTACGATTTAACTTGAGTGATCCCGAAAGTGGACAAAATTTGGTTGAACAACTTTCTTTAAAAAAAATTTTCAAAAAAGTTGAAAAGATTTGGCTGCAGAAAAAAGTCGAAGAGAAAAGTTTACAGAGGTAAATGCTGTGATTTGTGCATAGAGGAAATCAATGTACGAATAAAACCTTCAATTGCAAAAAATACTGCAATTATTGCAAAGCAATTAACTACTGTAACACTTTCAAAAATCAGAAATTAAATACTAGAATAGTACTAAAAAAACCAAACAGGAAATAGCAATTCACAATGAACGATTTGTTAAAATTTACCAATGCAATAAGAATGCACTCAAAAAATTCCATGGCAAAGTGAAATAGTACTTTCAATAGTAACTGATTCAGCAGATGCTACTGACGATTAAATGAAATATTGATTGATTGAAAAAAATTGATCGGAACAGATCAAAGGAACAACTATGATTGGGTGAAAGGAAAATTGTGTAGGAAAAAGGAAATATGAATAATGAAGCAACTGATGTGAAGCAGATGTTTTGTTAGTGATGACAGGGATATGTCGCACATGCGTAGACGATTATCAATATACTAAAATGCTAGTAGCTAATAGGAATCAAGGAAGAAGCTAGATGAAGAAGTAGGGAGAGAGAGAGGGAGAGAGAGAGAGAGAAGAGTGAGCGGAATAAGCGAAAGTTAAGTCTAAGAAGACTGAACTTCCCATTTGTGGATGATGCCACCTCACCTCACACCTTAGCTGCAATTATCGCCGCAACAATCTCAACCGATCACCAACAACCAACCATCACTTCTCCTTTTTTTCCTCTTTCGATCACAGTGTCGCAGTTTGTTCCGATGAAATGAAATTTCCACTCGCCGCTAATGAATCACTTCTATCTATAAGCAAGGGTAGTAAGTATATAAAGACACACACACACACACACACACACACACACCGATAAACCTATTAGGAATTGTCTCATAATTATATTCATTAAATTTAGATTAATCACCAGCTACTACTAGTAGCAGTAGCAGTAGCAGTAGCAGTAGCAGTAGCAGTAGCGCAGTAGCAGTAGCAGTAGCAGTAGCAGTAGTAGTAGTAGTAGTAGTAGTAGTAGTGGTAGTAGTAGTAGTAGTAGTAGTAGTAGTAGTAGTAGTAGTAGTAGTAGTAGTAGTAGTAGTAGTTAGTTGTTGTTGTTGTTGTTGTTGTTGTTGTTGTTGTTGTTGTTGTTGTTGTTGTTGTTGTTGTTATTGCTATTGTTATTGTTAATGTTGCCGTTGTTTTTACTGTTATTGTCATTGTTATTGCAGTTGTAATTGTTATTGACTCGTTTTACTATCATTATTATTGTTATTGTTTGTAGTTAACAAACAATTGCAATATTACTTTCATTACTTATTGTTTGTTGTTTGTCGCTATTGCTATTGTCATCGCAATTCTTGTCTTTGTTAATTTGTTTATTGTCACTGTTGTTGCTATCATTGTTGCTGCTGCAACGATTACAGTAACGGAATAGACAAGAAGAAAAGTTGAGCCTCTCCAGAAAGTGAAATTTAAATTCAATAGACTTCTTTCACACCCTTTCTTTTCCTAATCAACAAAAGCTTTTCATCTCGCTCTTGCTCTTTCTATAAATTCTGTTTGCATTCGACGCTTTTAATTATCTAATTTCTCATTGCTATTATCGGCTGTTTTTCTTTCTACTACCAGTTGGAATTAATTTGAAATGCTTCATGCCTTCTGATCTTTTATTTTCCCTCAATTCTCTCTCTCTCTCTCTCTCTCTCTCTCTGATGCTTCTTCTTCTATTAACGAAAAAGAAAAGGACCTAAAAGAGCAGTGCTACTATTTTGAGAATTTAAAATATGCAAAAAAAAACGAATACTCTCAACATTTTACCTATCACACATTGAATCTGTTCAATCACAAACATTCACCTAAAAATCACCGTAACTGCTCCAAGCACACATTACAGTATGCAATCATAAATTAATTTTTTTTTAGCAATAAAAGTGCGCATAACAGTCTTTTAACAAAGCGTTACTTTTTTCCTTTACAATAATTTTACCGTACATTTCTGTGAGGAACTTTTGTAAAAGAATTATTAATAAATACCTGTGAAATCGCTTACCACACACAGCGTACCTGTTCTTGTGATTGAATGAAATTTATGATAATTTAAATGTCAGATGTAATTGTACGTTGTCTAATTATTGCTATGCAACCATCCGCTTCTAATTATATTCATATTTCTAGCTAAGTTGCAGTCGGATGAAACTCATCAAAGGAAGAAATCGAATTGATGACAGTTCACAGTGAGTGACATTCCCCGTCTTTCTCTCTCGCTCTCTCTGTCTCTCCGTCTTCGCAATAAACAATCATTAATTTGATCAGTTTGCTTTGCTGAATGTTTTCACCATTTGCTAATAGGAAAATCAATCTCACTTGCTTTTCCACTTGCTGAGACGTTATTTGCATATGTGTGATCAGTCACTCAATTATAAACCATTTCTTACAGCCTAAACATCTAAACATTTTCGAAAAAATTTCAATGAAATTTTATTCAACGAATTGCACTCCTCCATGTACGCCTTAAATCTACAATTCCATTTTGAAAAATATCCAGCAAATGAATGAGCATGATGAAATAGTCGTACACAATCAACACTTTTCTACAACGACGACATCAACACGAAATCTATTATATAGCAAAGAAAAAAAAAACGGATCGAAATTCAAAAAACATGTGTAAGACACAATTTCGTTTACAAAATTGGAAATCGTGTGAATATGCTCCTCAAAATTTTAGCAAGAAAAATCACGGCTGTTGTTGCAAAAGCACATGACAAATTTCAAGCTACTACTTTTTTAATTCCATCCAGCAAACATACTAAACGCGAAGGAAAAAACTGTCGACAATGGTTAGAATGAAGAAGAAATAAATAAAGAAAAAATGGCAAAAAAAATTTGTAAAATTTAAAATTTGAAATTTGAAAAATGAAAGGAAAAAGAAATGAGATATGCATGAAGTAACAGACAGAAAAAAAGCTAATGTGTAAATGTACAGATCATATGAATTATTTAAGAAAGTAACGACTAATGCATTGGCGCAATTTGCATAATATAGGAATTTCAATTTGATAGAAATTTTGACAAGACATTTCGAATTAATAAACTTAGGATAACATGCATATCTCGCACAATTTGCAAAACACTGTTACATTTAGACGACCTTTTCAACAACAAAAAAAAATTACTTTCTCGTTACTAGCGCTTTTCCGATTATTTGACGAGAAAATTTCATTGGAATGAATACGCTGCTCAGACATAGCCATGTGCAAATTTATTTTCAAACAAGTAAAATCTAAAATTTAAAAAATGTTATTTTTTAATTAATTGGCATTTTTTGAGATATAATTTCTCAATTAATTTTACTGCTAATATTTCATGGAATCATTTGATAATTATAAATTTGTTTTAGCATGAATTTTGCAGACTATTAAAATATTAATAAACAAGCAACAAACTTTCCGATTGATTAACAATACCAACCACTCAGTAGTAGTAGTAGTAGTAGGAATGATTATTAAAACCATTTCTAGCGCGAATGATAATTTCGATGTGGAGTTGGAACATCTGTTACCTGTTGAACGTTCATATGAAAATTTTGTGTTGAAATTGAATACAAACATCTGCTTCAACTTAGTCAATCAATCAATCGTCACATTCGAATTAATTACGGTTTAAATTACTTTCGCTTCGTAGATAAGGTAAAAAGTGAAATACGATTATGATTGTATTTAAGGAACTGTTCTTAATCTGATAGCTGTTGATTTTTATAATTTCTGAGAAAATTTCCAACCAATAATTGATTGGGCATTAGAGTAAATAAAAACAAATCCTTAAATAAAGCCTTTTAGAATTACTTCTGAGAGAATGAATGAAAAAAAAAAAAACTAACATCTATTGCGCTACCATTTAAAAGTGTTCCTGCAAGATTCATTGCTTTTAATTTAGCAGATTTATCAAAGAATTCTATTCGAGCAGAATTCATTCTGGAAAAATAACCGATTATCAAAGCTTAAATTTCGATGTAAACTTCTTAGGTTTCTCAAAATTTATTCAATTTAAAAGCTCTTTAAGCTTTACGCAAATCTATTGAGGTTATAATACGTTAATTGAAATCAAATACTCGTTTTTCCTTAATGAATTATTAGGTTTTGAACTGATTCATTCAAATCATAATTTACCCTATAAAACGACAGTTAACAGTATCTTTGAAAAATTCAATGACAGCAATAGTACCACAAGCTGCGAAATGATCCATTAATTCTTTCCTGTTTGTTTTCAGATTAAGCTAAAAAATATTTTTCAGTCATTTCAGAATTAGCAGCAATAATTAACAATAATGATAATAATAATAATAAATAATAATAGATGATAATAAATAATAATAAATAATAATAAATAATAATAAAAAGTAAACAATAGTGAAACTTAATAATGTCATTTAAGCTCAGTTTATTTCAATCATTATTTCACAATCCTTTCCACGTCACAAGAGTTTTGGCACTGCTAGATTATTTTAAATGATAGATTGCTCAAAAATTGTCAGCACGTAACTTTTCCAGAAGCTCGAGCTCAGTTTTAATTTGAAATGATTAGATGAATTAAGCAGCTTATGCTTCTCATGTTTCTTTTTTTACACAAATTAAAAAAAGGAGTTAAACTGGTGACCGTTGTCTTTATTGTTCTTTGTAAAAAAAAAAATGATATGCAAATCAATTCAGTTCTAATTTTCTTCAATGCAAAAAAAACCATTGCTTGTAAGTGAAAGTTTTAAATAAAATTGTTAAGTAAATTTTAAGCGTACGTTGTTGACGTAAACACTATGCTTGCATGCTTCCATCACACTAAACCATTGATCTTGCACACACCTACAAATACCTGCCATTTGTCGCCCGGAATTTGCAGTATGCTTGCGCAAAAGTTTCATTCCACACGTATCCTCCAATTTCACTTCAAATTTTTCTCTGAAATTATTTATTTCATTTCCCTTTGCTCCATCCTTAATTATTTTCCACATTTCATCCACGTAAATTCTGTTCCGCCGCTCGGCTTGTCTAAGCGGCACAAAATCCCTTCGTCGATGAGCTCGCAGCTCAACGATTCCGTCTTCGCCCATCCGAATAGCCGTTGCCGTTGATTCCTCAGCATCTGCTAGTGCTGCTGCATGCTTGCAGCCATCTGAATCCATCACGCTCTCCTCCATTTCATCAAACTCTGATGGCTTAAGCCAGAAGTGTATTGCAATCACTGCTAAAATAGCCTGTAATAGATAGCTATGATTGATTCGCTATTAGCTAATTGAGCTAATCATTGATTGATTTCCAATAGGCGTTGATTGATTGATTGATTGATTGATTAATTGACAGCTAGCAGAACAATTGGAAGCATTCGTCTCACTTCCATATTTTTACAAAATTTTCAAAAATGCGAATTTCAGGATTAAACTTACCATTATTGCAGTTTGAGCTGTTAGCACTAGAAGTTGTGCACCCATACTACCACACACTAACGTAACTCATTCACGAATGCTCTCCCCCTCTCTCTCTCTCTCTCTCTCTCTCTCTCTACAGTTTGAAATTGGTAGAATGCTTGAGTGTATTATTGGCGCTGATGTTTGGGGCGGAAAAGTAGATCAAAGCATTTGCATTCCATCAACAATTTCCACTTTCAAATTTACCTTCCCCTCGTCATAACTATCAGTGAACGTTGATATTCCAAATTATTTGCTCTCGTAAATTTTATCAAAGATTAGATTGTAGAGAATATTTTATAATAAGTTATCGTAAAATATCATCAGTACTGGTATAAACAATAATTCGAATCTATCGGTATAGTTTAGGTGAAATGATTTAAGTCTAAAAATGACGCGTCGCACTGAAATGCATCATCTTGAACTGAACGTTTTTCATGTGCTCCGCATTTTCGTATGATTCACGAATTAGATTAGATATTATTCCGTTCATTTATCTTTCCGGCACCTCTGTGTTCCTCATTTTAATTTTCAACTTTTAATAGATTTCAGCAAAACAGCTTGCAATGCCAAACATCGAGGATAAACGCAGATCAGAAGAAACCGATGAAATCACTTCGCTAAATTTCACACTCACATAGGTAGGAATGTTCGATGGTGGAGATTTATGAGTTCTACACGTAATCAATCATCTGTTCTGTTACTCGATGTTGCCTTCACGTGTAATTATTAACGTTAAGGAAATGTGCACAATGGAGATTTATGAGTTGTACACGTAATCAATCAATCATCTGTTCTGTTAGTCGACGTTGTCTTCACGTGTAATTAACGTTAGGGAAATGGGCACAATGATGAGAGGAAAATTTTAGAGGATAAGAAGTGTGAGTGAGAAAGGATATTGGTGGAAACAAGAGAGACAGACTAATAAGATTGGTAAAAATGAGCTAAACATATCAGGCAAGAGATTGAAAGAGTAGGAAAATAGTTAGGCAGTGAGGCAATGATACATGAAATTGCTGAAACTTGTATTATTACCCAGCGGTCATGCAGTCACAGAACGCACGTATTAGCGGAGGATTTGAGGTCGTTTGGTAGAGTTGCGGTCTCTCAACCGAAGCATGCGTGACGTGACGCGTCTGCGGACGTCCTGCAACGGTGGTCGTTTTTTTTTGCTTCAGACGTTTAGCAACGTTTTTGTCGTAAGTATTACTGCACCAGTAGTTCTACAACGATTAACTTAACACGAGCAATTGAAATTCAGTGTCAAATATAGTGAAAATATAGAGTGCGATAACACAGTGTTTTGCTGTACTAACTACAGATAGAGTAGTCTAGTGTCACTTTTGCTGTGTTGTGAAAAGTTAAAATGAGCTAGTAGTACGTGAAAATTAGCGTGATATGAGAGTTGAAAGGATATCATCTATCATATGTGTCGTGTTATTTTCATTATTGTTATTTCTGTGTGTTTGGTTGTGGGTGAAATTATTCAAAATTTCTTCTTGGAAAGTTGAATAGTTTATCGTCGTGCTACATATTAGTCGTTAAATGTATGAGGGTAAATGATAGTGAAGCGATTTCAGGTTATAAATATGGAATTAGTGATGTTTTATCATGTTTGCTATTTAATATAGGTGGCTATTTCGCACAAGAATTGTTTGTGAGGTAAAATGTTGCGAGTAAGTTTTTCTTTTAATTTTATTTGGCGATATCATTGGTCGGTGTTTGTTTTAGAAGTTTTGATTAAATAGTTAGCAGGAGCTTATTCTTTTATTGTAAGGTATATCTCTAAAAACAGTGGTAGTGGATATGTAACCGATTTGAAGACGAAGAATGTGATATCTGATTTGAGTATGAAGTGATGTGACAAAAAGATCATTTTTCAAGATCGTGCAGGTAGTCGTTAGTATTTCCTGGATCATTTGTGCGAACTAAACCATTATTTGTATTTGAAAAATGACAATAAGTTCAAAATTTTCTTGTGTCTTTGGACCTTCTAGCGCAAAAAAAAAAAAAAAGTTGTCATTGATTTGTAGGGCCCGGCTAATCCTGTTGATTTCGATAAAGAATGGACGGAAGCGAAGAGCACGGTAATATCACTGCTGAATCAAAGGGTACGGCTTAAAAAATATAAATAGTGGAAAATGAATTTTTTTGCTATGTTCTCTTATATTGCTGGCAGAATTAGGATTTCTACAAATAAGGAAAGTTTGGAGCACCAAAAAGAACAGTGTCAGTTCAAATAGGTGCTGATTTAAATCGTATTTTACACCTGACTCAGGCTTAAAAGGCCTTGTTATTTAACTGGCTAGCCTTAGTTTAAACTAAGTAAAAGTGTCTATTTTGAACAAAAAAAATGAAACAGCAAACTTCTCGTTACTGCTGCTCGTCAGCAGTTCCTTTGCCCGGTTTTTCTATTGTTGATAGTATTTAACTCTTTCTAAATGCTCCACTCTGGGGAAGTTATAGAAAAGAAATTTGTGGAAACTATGATAAAAACGAAGTGTTAAATTATTATGACCGTATTAGTCATGTCATATTGCAGTCTTTTCTCTGCTTGCTGCGGAAAGAATTAATTTCCATTCTTCAGTTGATCCTCAGACCTGACTCGTATTTGGTAATGGCTTTGTGTTCAGGGTGTAAGTAAAGTACAATGGCAGGAGTTATTCGCAATCGTTCATCGTATATGTGCATGGATTGAAGGCGGCGGTGATATGGTCCGCAGGGAATTAGAAGCGGAAGTACACCATTATATTGTAGCCACCGAAAGAGTGAGTGGTTCGAAATTTGCATTTATGAAAAGCATTCATTTTCATTCATGACGGTCTTACGGAAGGAACTTCTTTTGCAATATGGGAAATTAGTTGACTGAATAAGTGAAATATTTTTCTTGCAGCGCATAATGCAACACGAAGAAGAAAATGCAATTTTAAGAGTTTATATCTCAGAGTGGGCGAAATTTTATACACAGACGGAATATCTTCCAAAGCCTTTTTCTTATATATCAGAACAAAAAAATGTGATCTTGAAACCAAAAAATCTTGTAAAGGAGCCAAATGTTGTGGTTTCATCGGTATGTCAATTTTTCTGCACTAGTTTGATCTTAAGAAGATATGTTTTTGTCTGTGTAGGCTCAACGAAATCTAAAAATGAGCAATAACATTGTAAAATTACGATATTTGAATTATCGAACGGAATTGGTGGATCTTAACTCTGGTCGGTGACTGTTCGACATTTTAGCTTCCTATAACTGCAGTTGTTTCCTGCGCTTGATTTTCAATCTCTTGTATGTGTAGATAAAGTCAGAACGTTATTGTCTTTATGGAATTCTGTAAGGTGTTCATCCTAGTGAATTTCAGGTGTAAGAAAATAAATCCTGCGATAGTTTCTGATTGTACTTTGTGCACTTTTTTTTGTTTTATAGATTATGTTGAATGATTGGGGCAAGACGATTTTTGCGGCGATAAAGCATAAACTACAACGAGCAGCAATGCGCCTCGTTGAACTGGAAAGAAATGGTGAAGCTTTCGATCCTCAACTTGTTATTGGCGTTCGACAATCATACGGTAATCTATTTTTCTTATCTGAAGTTGATAATTCTTTGCCATTATTCTTCACATAATAACAGTTTAATTACTTAATTCTACGTAGATAGCTGGTTATGATCATTGATATCTAAGAGGTGTTACAATGTATTGTGCTAATAGTTTGTCATTGATTATTGAAATATGTTTGTAATTGTATTCAATTACAGTGTCGTTGAACCTAAATAGTGAAGATAGTTTGGCAGTGTACAAAGATAATTTTGAACGAGGTTACATCGATGATACGGAGAGATTTTATAAATCACGTGCTCCTCAGGCATTGTTTTTTATAACATTTTTTTTAGAATTTTGTTAATTTAAAATAACGGAAACATAATCCTCAAGTAACTTCAATTTAACTCCGAAAAGAAGTTAACGTAAATTAACAGAAACCGATCAATTTGGAATACTTTTATTACTTTGAAAGGTTTTGGCTTCGGAAGGCGTACAAAGTTATATGGTGTATGCGGATACGAAACTGGGTGAAGAAGAAGCTCGTGGAAGGCGTTATTTGGAAAGCACGACTGATTCTGTGGAGAAGGTTTATTCATTGTCTTAATTTCTTTTTATAGCTAAATTTTTTATTGACTTTTACGTCTTTCAAACACGTATGACTCATACTTAGCTGGTAGAGCGATGTGTTGAAGTGCTTGTTGTTCAATTTCAAGAACAAATTCTAGCCGAATGTCCAGTGTTGATCAATGAAGGACAAATTGAGAGTAAGATTTTCAGTTTCATCAAAGTTTTTTATAATAACTGTCTTGCTAACTGATTCGTGCAATGATCCAGGCTCGAATTTAATGAGAAAATTATATTTTAAGTCACATACCGCATCTTGTTACTGCGGCGAATATTTCCCACATGAAGGATTTTTTTGTATTGATATCACTAATAAGATCAAATCAACAAGGGATGTAAATCGATGCGCATACTGCTTATCATTTATTACTTAATTTTTATTTTAATAAATTGTTCAGGCTTACTTTCAGAGTTAAGAATATTGTATCGGTTAATAAATCGAACATCAGATGGTATTGATAGTATCTTGAAGTTCCTGGATATTTTTATCAGAACTGAAGCTCTGAATGACATGAGAGCAAACGCTAACACTATAACTACAGTTTGTTTCGTGAAATTCATTCCTTCTGTTGTAAATTATAACTTTTAGGTTTATAATTTCAAATTATGTAATGTTAAGGAATTAATGTAGCTTCACTAAAATTCATAACACGATTTTTTTAATTTCAGGATCCTGAGAAATATGTGGAACAGTTGTTGACGATGTTTTCAAAATTCAGCCTTCTTGTTGCAGACGCATTTTATGATGATCCACGTTTTTTGACGACGCGAGATAAAGCTTTTCAAGATGTTGTAAATGATACCTGCATCTTTAGGATGGAAATTACTAGTTCCAAAGGCAAATGGTTCGGATTTGTTTTCTATTTTTTTTCAATGTGAGAGTTTTGGCAGTCTCATCCTGTTTGACTTGTGAAACGATTTATTCAAATATTGAAGTGGAAACCATTTACTGGTTTTCTTTCGCTACTGGTTTCCGCGATCTTTACATCATCTGAATATAATTTTGGAGGACTCGATGACCTCACTTTTCTCCAGTTTGTTCTCTGTTCTGTGTCTTATGGGTTATAAATTTAAATATGCGTTATTTCATTGCTGCCACCTTTCCTTTGTTTCAATATGTCTCAAACAGCAGTTCTCTTATTATTTTTGCTGGCACTGTTCTCCTTGCGTTCTGATATTTAAAGTTCGAAAAATAGGAAAAAGCACCGCACTCGTAGATCTACACTACTGATTTTTTTGCACTTTTCAAAAACTGTTCTGGAATTCTTTTAGCGGTGGTAGGACACAGGCAGAATCAAAATGCCCAGAATTACTTGCAAATTTCACAGATCTCATTTTGAGAAGAACGAGTCTTTCGAAACGTCTCTCTTCGGAAGAAATTGATACCAAATTAAATGATGTGGTATGGTTTCCTAGTACTTTTTTTCCGATGAACAAAATCTGTAAATTTTTTCCGTTTGTTATAAATTCATTTATGTTTTCCAGCTGCTAGTATTAAAATATGTACAAAATAAGGATGTTTTTATGCGATTTTATAAAGCCCATCTTACGCGGCGACTAATACTTGAATTGAGCGCTGATCAAGAAAAAGAAGAGCAAATGATTACAAGGTGTATTTGAATTTCTGTTTAAAATGGTTAATTTTTATATGCGCTAGTACCGTTTCTATATCTGCCTTCTGAATGTTATTTTTTCGATTAAATATATAACTGGAATTAAAGTATTAAAGAGTGATGTAGTAATAGCGTTACTTTTAACAAATTGCTTTATAGTATCTAATATTTGCAGAATGAGAGAAGTAGGAATGCCCGCTGATTTTGTATCAAAATTGTTCCGTATGCTACAGGATATTGAAGTAAATAAGGATTTGAATAGCGCTTTCAAAAGTTCGATTGCATCAAATAACAATTGCATTGCAGGTAGTATTATTTATGACTTTTCACTACTTGTGCAATTTGCAGTATAATCAAGCTAGGTAATTCGTCTCCTATTCGTTGACCAGTATTTCTGATGTCACTAATTCTGTACATTCTTGGAGACTTTTGATTATTTAATGTAGATTCAATCTCAATCAAAATTTTGAATGCTGGCGCATGGTCGCGGGGTGCAGCTGATCGTACGCAAGTACAGATGCCTCGTGAATTGGAAGATTTCATTCCTGAAGTCGAGGATTTTTATCGCAAGCAACATTCAGGACGAAAACTGCAATGGCATCATCATTGGTCGCATGGCACGGTACATCATTTATTAGTCCCTTGAGTTTTTTGAGCATTTATGAGCACTAGTAATAATTAACTTTGTCACATTTTTAAGGTTGTATTTACGAATAAAATGGGAAAATTTGATTTGGATGTAACCACTTTGCAACTTTCCGTTCT
Source organism: Litomosoides sigmodontis (assembly GCA_963070105.1). Taxonomy (NCBI): domain Eukaryota; kingdom Metazoa; phylum Nematoda; class Chromadorea; order Rhabditida; family Onchocercidae; genus Litomosoides; species Litomosoides sigmodontis. The sequence continues at coordinate 1,882,207 of OY718808.1, forward strand.
ATATTGTTGGAATGATCGTCCGCATGAACAGCTTTCCTTCGAATGCTTACGTACTGCTACTCAGCTATCTGCTCCGGAACTCGCTAGAACATTATATGTAAGTCTTTCGCTATTTTGTATTTAATGTGATTCACATTTATTACACGACAAGTACTGCTGATCAAATCCAATCAATTCCTCCGTTAACATCTGCTTTGTTGAATTTGTATTGAAGTACTTTTCGGTAAAAGTGCTAACTTGCAGTCTCTTGCAGTCTCTTGTGGCATTCCCGAAAATGCGACATCAAATATTGTGTACAAATTGCTCAATTTTGAATTTACGCGACTTCAACGATTCAACGTTATTTTGGATAAATCAGCAGTTTACGATCGTTAAAGTAGGTTCAAGCTGAAGTGCTTGGAGAGCGTGCCGAGAATTCAAACATTTTTTTCTAACTTTTACATGGATCTTTATGATTTTTAGAATGGTAAGGGACAGAGTCGCGGTCGAATTAATTTGATCGGTCGTTTGCAATTGTCATCGGAGGCAAACGTGCAGGAAGAACATGATGATATCATCGCTTTACGTATCTTGCGTGTACAGGAAGCAATCGTCAAAGTATGATTTCAAGACTTTTACATATATTCAATTTCCTAACATACATGTCCATAATTTTATTTTCACATATAGTAGAAAGAATAATGAAGTATTGATAATAGAATGGATAGTAATAACCTGCTAAGGAGTTTGCAGTTTTTCGGAAGGTGAAATATTCAGTTATTGGGTGAAATTTGTTCAGTGGTATTTAAAATCAGTTGGAAGAGAGTATGAACGAAAATTTCAAGCTGAAAATGCTTTGCGTTGCGTGTATTAGTTAATCTAAAACTGAGAATGAACAACGTCAAATTAGAGAATATACGGAGGAAGAGTTTAAGCATATTCTACTAGGACTTTTTTTACAAGATGTGCGTGTGTAACAGATACTTCACAGTTCTCTCATGTAATGTTTGTGTGTGATTTAATGTTTACAGGTTTGTTTGATTTTGTTGTCAGGAAGCTAATTTTATACTTTCTAACAGGTTATGAAAATTCGGAAACGTTGCCAAAGTGCGCAGCTGCAAACTGAATTGATCGAATTATTGAAACATATGTTTCTGCCTCCAAAGAAAATGATAAAAGAACAGGTGGCTTAATAAGACCTTTTCAGATTTCAAAAAATTCAGTAAAAAATAGTCAGTTAGGAAAAATTGAACTTAATTATTGCTTCTACTTTTAAAAGCTGGCCGCAAATATTTTTATCTATCAAATTTTGAGGGCTTGAGCTTTCGAAAAAACATGTAGAAAAGTATTTTTTAATCTATCAATTTTTTAGATAGAGTGGTTGATTGAAAACGGATTCATTGTCCGCGATTCAAACGATCTGAACATGTTTTTATATGTTACATGATTATGACAGCGGTTGGACTGTTGTGAACTGGACATATTTCATTTCTGAAAATTGGAATATGCTAATTGACATAATTTGTGCAAAATATCTTTGTCTGAAATTTTAAATTGTCTATAGAGTCATGATCTAAGGTTCTCTTCAGAATTCTTTGCTTTTTTATTATGCAGTCTTACAATCATTGCATTATTATCCAATAGTATGATAAACCTTTTTTAAAGTATAATTTATGCTCAGTGCCGGTGTAACGGGTAAATGTGTCAGTCTCTTCTTTTTTTCTCTTGTATCTTTACGTTGAGGTTAGGAACTCTTCATGACTCTCTTCGGCAGATACAAGTATTTTGGACATGGTTCTTCCCTTTCGCCGCATCTTTTGACTTGTAAGGCCGTCATTTGCTCTTAGCTTCGTTACCTTAAAAAGTGCCACTTCATGTCATTGATTCTTGCAAAGTAAATTGCTGAACAGTTTATTCATATTAGACAGTATAATCTTATTATCAAAATTTCACATTTTTGAAAATTTTGCATAGATCGCATATTGATGTAGAGTGTTTTTGCCACATCGAACATATGTATAAAATGGTGAAAAGATAAATAAAATCTACTAGAACAGATTGGTAATAGATGGATATATTGATTATATTATTTACAATATCACTTCGAAATGAAAAGTTAGCTGTTGCTAAAAGATTGTTGAAGCAACGTCAGTCTGTGCTATCCAGCATGACTGCACTGCAGTAGGCAGGAAAAATGTAAAACTAGTGAAAGAGTGAGTTTATAATTTTATGAAAATAAGTTAAAGCTTTCTCCAACGAAAAGTTAAACTGTGATTTAGTGTGCGAAATGCCATAGTGAGAGTGTAATGAACCTGTAACTGTGACACTAAATATAAATTGTTATTTTTGGAGAAATCATCGATGGTAAACTACGTTTTACATACAACTAAGAAATGTTATATCGAAACAACGATATTTATGGAATCGAAGCGTTTTGAAATTTTCTATCAACAGGAAAATGCATAAATATATTTTCCACGTAGTTAACTCATGAAATTTCATCCTTTTAATTATTTTATTCCTAAAATTATCTTTAATAATATGTACAATTACATCCCTACATGTCGTGCTTTTTTTACGTATATTGAACTTGTTAGTAGTTTTACAAGATATCATGAAGTGTATGCATTTAAAAAAAGAAAGTGAGTTAAATTTGAAAAGGAGAAAACTGCTTTTTGAAAATAAATAATTTGCTACGAACATTTAGATTTCGATGTGAATTAAAGCGGAGGGAAAACCGATTTACTTTTTTTTTGCAGCAAAGAAAACAATTGGACAAACTTGTATTTCCTCATCCCTCCTTAATTTAACAGAGAAAAAAAAAGAGAAAAATGATCGGTGGATCTGTGGAAGAATTTTTTCCAGTACGATATAATGCAGTCCTAGTCCATCTGATTCATATGGACTAGGGAGTGCGGTGCGCACAAAGGGAATGAAATAAAATGCATTGAGGAATTTTAATGATTGTTGGTATAAGAAATTTTTAAATTTATTTTAATTTTATCTATGTCTGGTTTAATTTGCATTTTATCAATGTTTGATTACAAATTTTAAAATTGTAATATGTGAACATTTTTGCGGATATCGGAACTGATGAGGAAGTGAGAACTGAAATATAATCAATATCTACATTCATTCATTTTTTTTAATTCAAATTACTGCTTTCGCAATTTTATTGGAAGATGTGTCAGTTTGTGCATAACATTACCATGTACATTGTTCTCTCATTATTTTTTGCTATTAAATTTTTTACACAATTTAATTGTTGCACTGGCATTTGTAAATTTATTGATTATTTTAAGAGAATTGATTTCCATGTGCATTTTGTGATATTTTAGAACAGATCAGCGATTTCATTTGGAATACCTTACCTTTGCAGACTATTGAAAGTTTTTTCTTTTTTTTTTTGCACCAACAATTGCCACGTGAAAAAAAGGCAAGCGTATTTTGCTCACGCATGAACTGTTGTTGTTGATAATGAAATTAGCACGTTCATTGTTTCTGTTAAGCCTGTTTAGTGGAAAATAAAATTTGTGTGTGTGTGTGTGTGTGTGTGTGTGTGTGTGTGTGTGTGTGTGCGCGTGTGTGCTGTTAGCCTCATTTCATCATTAGCTATTGCGAATCCGGAATTCCAGTCTTTCACTGAAAAGAGGAAGTATGTAAAAATTACGAAGTGTCAAGAATATAGCATGCTGAATTCTTCATCTGTTAATAGTTTCCGGATTCAAGAATCGAAACTAAGGATTTAATAGTTTTGTGCTATGACCGAATTGGTGTTAGCGACTTCAGGCGCAAATATAATTCCTTTGCGTATTGTTGTTTGAATTCTAGCAATTTGTAAAAGACGCTCCTGAACTGTTTTGATGTATTTAATTTGATAAAAACTTGAAAAAAATTCCAGCATAGCGCTTACGTGTAAATTTGAATGGACGGTGAATGATTAGGGGAAAACTTCCTGATTAAGCGGTAACGCTGCGTGAACTGCGTAGCATTTTAGCTTTAATGAAGACACGTGCACATTTGCTCAGATATTTATTTCATCCTCCTCACTGCATCATTACTTGCTCTGGTAAATTATTACCGTATAGGCTAAATTGAATTTTAAATTCATTCTTGCAATTTTGCTAACTATTCAGATCTCAAATAATATACAATTTGAGAGTTTTTAGAGTGACATCTACTGTGCTAATTACTGTATCAAATTTTTTTTTCCAACAAATTATATCGATTTTACTCAAGAGAGGTGTATCGAATTTCAGTCACAAATATTTTTTTAATTTATAATTTAAAGCAATTATTTCGCTACTCCTACTCTTGCATGGTACAATTTCCGATCTCATTCTACCTCATTGATGAATCAATCAGGGCAAGCAAGTGTAACCACAAATTGATTTAGTAATAAGTAAATACATTTAAAAAAAAATTTTATAAACTGTGCAAAATTTCCATTACTTTTTTTTTGCTTACCCTTTTCATTTCCATCTTAAGATTGAATTTGTTTTGACAGTAACAAAAAACATCCATTCAAGTAATATTTTGCCAAAAATTTTTGGAAGACAGAATAATCGTGGAGCAGCAAGTGTGTAACTAATTAATTTTTGAAAATATTACAGGAAATTTTTATGAGAAATTGTAAGATATTCCATTTGTATCTGTTTGAAATACCACATGAATTTGATTAAACTTATCGATGCTTTTCTGCTTTTATCGATTTTAATAAAAATATTACTTTGAATTCTTTTCTTTTCACTGACAGTTTTTTTTTTCTGCAACAACTACATCCACTCAATGAATCATACGTTTCATTGCATTCATTATTTCAAAGTACATTTGAGGTTACAATTTCAACCGTATCACATCGTATCGCTTCGCTTCGTCTTTCAGTCACGTACGTGCATGGATAAGGTCTTTGATAAGTCATACCGACCGCCGCATTCCTTCATCCTTGCCTATCTGTTGTCCGTCGTAAACCATATGTTGTAAATTTCCTTCACTTTTTTTTTTTTTTTACAATGATTGATTGTTTCATTCCCATCGTTGAAATATATATGCATATAAATATATAAGTCACATTTGGAGTAATTTCCTTTCAAAATATTTTTTTTTATATTTTCAACGTTTCTTTTCCCCCTTTCTCTATCTCTCTCCCTCCATTCCATAATCACTTCAAATTATGCTTTTTATATCTTATTGCTTAAATTTTAAAATGTTTAGGAAATTTTTAAGTTTTATCCTAAAAATTATTGCTAATAGTGATTTTTGATGCTACGTAAACTTTTTAAAATTAAATTCGTTTTTTTTTTCCTGGAAATTTTGCTGGATTTTAATCAATCGTTAATTTTTCGTAAAAAAAATTCATTACTGAACTAACAAACATTAGTTGCTTTGTAAGATTTCATTAATTACTAGTAGAAATTGTTGTATTTTACACACGTTCATTGATATTTTTTGCACATTTCACTGCTCATGCTATCATTACTTTCTTTTCATAATCAATTTAATTTAATTAAAATATTAAAAAAAATTTGAAGTGAATTTTATGCATCTGCTAATTACACTGCGCAATCAGGCGACGAATCAATCATTGTTAATTAACGGAAATAATTTTTGAACCTCAATTTTTTTTTTCGAAAAAAAAAGAGCACACCAATAAAATATAAGATTTCAACATTTCAATTACCCCCACACTCTGATCACTTTTTAGTGATTGAAGTTGATAAAGATATCTTTTATCAATCGTACAATTCATATTTACTGTTTGCTGGAAATGCTGCTGCACCTTTTACTAGTCACGGTTTTCAGTAATTGATTCATTTCTTTTAAATTTGAAATTAGTACCTTCGAAGATTTTCCGATGTATTTGTCACTTAGAAACAACTCTAAAACCATTTCAAAATCAATTTCGTATTTGTCCGTTTTTCCTCCTCCACTCTAAATTAATCTCTTTAACTAGCTCTAACCTTAGTCTGAATAGGTTTAATTTAACAGAGAGGTACAAAGAGGAAAAGAAAGAGGAAAAAAGAGGGGAGGAGGAAGAGGAGGAGGAGAAGAAGATGAAAGAGGAAAATGATAATCACTTGTGAAAAAGAATGTGAATTTCAAGCTTTACTGCAAATGTTCATTTCCTAGGAAATGCTTTTTGAAATGCTTTTTAAAATTTCAATCATTTCAAGGACAAGCTTAATGTATGTTGCTACCGAATGATAAAACCAACCAATGTAAAACCAATACTACCACCACTACCACCACAACACCATCATCATCATCATCATCATCATCATCGTAATCATCATCATCATCCTCATCCACATCCTCATCCTCATCCATAAATCTTGCATCTTGCTAGAACATACGAATTTCTTTCACACAGCTGTTTCTTTCACCATCATAAAGGATGTTTTGTTTCAAAAAAAAAACAAAGAGAAATGGTTTGGAGAGAGGGAGTCTTGCGAGATTTTGATTATTTTAGCTTTAATATTTGCGTGAATTATAAGCTAGCATAAGATGCCGCTGTAAGCTGACTTTTTGAGCTTTTCCAAATGCGCCCACAATTCACTCATTCATTTTTTTCCTGTTTTTCCTCGATTAAGTGCCTATATTTATAGCCCACTTCTTTCTCTCTCTCTCTCTCTCTGTCTCTCTCTCTAATTTTAATTCAATTAGATAATTAACGAGAAAACTTTCACATCTATTTCATCGTAATTCAACAGCAATTTTGGAAGTATTTTTGCATGATAGCATAATTTCGTTTGTCAATTTACAAATTTCATTTGCGTTAAATTTCTGCAACTTTGCTTTCTTGGTAGTTTTGCTGCATTCTTTCCTCCCTTTGTAATGGAGGAGAAAGAATGAATGTAATTTTTGAAAGGAAATGAAATGATAGGGTGAAATTTAACATCTTGGAGAGATTGTAAATCGACAGGATTTAAAAATTTCCAATTTATTTCCTTAGAATTATTGAGAAATTTGCTAATGGAATAGCTTAATAACTTCTTTAACTCACTTTAATGCTGTAGCTTTCAAAACAAGTGAAATTATTTGCATGTATGTAAATATATAATAAACATTTCTGATTTTTCAATATATGTTTGATTATCATAATGCTCTCTCTATTCGATATATTTTTTAAAAAAATTAACATTAATTTTTTTCAAATCGAAATTTCAAATGAAATTCTATTTTATGTAAATGAGAATTTTTTGAATAAATTTGTCTTGCTGCTGCAGGAGATGTGGGAATTATGATGACAAAGATTATGCTAATTTTCATTATTAAAGGAATTTATTGCAATGATATCAGACAGAGACTTATCACATTGCTGAGAACCGATACAAAATTTTATGATCAATGGATACATCTTGTTGAACTACAGGTATGAATTATTAATTACCGTAATTACCGTACCATCTTGAACGAGCACTGAAAATCTTGCCTTATAAAATTCACACTGATAACGATTGTGATAAGAACAGTGATAGATAGCAGTAGCAGTAGTCGTAGCAGAAGCAAATAGCAATAGTAGTAGCAGTAGTAGTAAAAATTCATAAATTATTTTTTGTTTTGCTTCTAATTTTTAATTGTAATTTTTTTTTTCAATTGTTCACTCACCGTTGGATGCAAATTGAATTTTAGGATCGTCAGATGCGTGAGCAAAATATGGGTAGTGCATTGGAAGAAATTGCGGATTTGGTGCGAAATTGTGCACCAAACGTAGATCCTAAATTAGATCACGTGGATTATGTATGCCCAGCTGATATACAATTTTATGCTGAATTAGGACAGTTGACGCAATACTGCAATGACGATGTCGTAGAGTTAATTGAAGGTAATAGCAATGAAAGTTTTAATTTTCTTCAAACTCCAAGTAACAGTCAATAGTGTAAGTAATTTGTCATCATGAACTGAACTTCGTCCTTTCTTCTATTCATTGCAATTTAATTGTTTCAGTTGAACTTTACGTAATTTTTCCTTTTATCAATCAAAAGACGACAAGGAAACAATAAATTTCATAAAATGATCTTTTAAAATGAATTATTTCAGGTCGACTAGATTCATGCCATCATGCGAGCTACACCAGTTCACTACCATCAATTGTTAAATTTTTGATGAAATTCATTCGAAATTTAACAGTTATTGAAACGTCAAATGCAACAAAACTTGAAAATCAAACGCAATATTTGGTGGAGCAATTCATCGAACATCGAAATTGGCGAAATAAGTGGAAATTGATTGTTATTATGCCAAACGTTGAGGTTCATCTCACTCTACTAGCAGCACTCCTCCTTTAAGTGTGAATTAAAACAATTAAATGAAATTAGATGAAAAGACATTTTAAATAACTTAAATTATCCAATTCCACTTTTTAAAACGAGCAACAAATGCTAAAGAAATCATGCCCAATGTTGGCAAAATTCCAAGTGAACTTCTCAATATTTCACAGGATGGTGAGTTACGAGAGTCCGAACAATCAGCAATTAAAGTAATGAAGTCAATTAAGCTATTATACGATGTGATACCACAACGGACAATTCTGGTTGTGGTACGAAGTTCCACTCTGAAACTTTGGTTCGATGCGTCAAAAGCGCATCGTGCATGCCAACAATTGCTGAAACCGTGGAAATTTTATGAAAATTTGAATGCAATTTCGATTTGGGATCAAGTTTGTTGATTAAAATTACTTGAAAAAGTGAGCAACAATGATCAAATTAAAGTGAAAATTTTTGAGCTTAACTGTCACAAAACAAACAACTGTTGCCTAATTTTGCCTAATTAGTGAATGAATAATACTAAATTAATTAACTATATTAAATTTCATCTTTTTTTTTAAAAAAATATAATTTTGCATGTGGTAGATTAAATTTTATTGCTTCCATAATAAAAGTATTTTAGATTGAAAAAATTTGTGGATTACATTTTCAAAATTCATTGTTTACTGTACAAATTTTGCCACTGATGAAGAATGCCTCATTACCACTATTAGCTGGTTCTAATCAGTATGTTTATTTTACTATATTTTGCTAATTAATTATTTAATTGAAAAAATTAATTTACCTTTTTGTTTTTCTTCTATTGTCTAAAAAGATCCTTTGCTTGTTTGAAAAACAAAAAATGGCTAAATGTGCTTGACAAAAAATACAAACATTAAAAATAATTAAATGTAAACTGAAGTGCTTGACGACATACACGCAATTTTTCCTTTGTGAGTGTGAGAAACATTATGACATTATTATAGGTATTATTAACTTAATGAGAAATGATAGATAGAGTAATGTATGCGGTACGTGAGGTATGTATGAGTACGTATGAGGTACGTGAGGGGAAATGAACAGTGGATAGATAATGTATGAGGTACGTGAGGAGAAATGAACAATGGATAGATGGAGTAATGTATGCGGTACGTGGGGTATGTATGAGTACGTATGAGGTACGTGAGGAGAAATGAACAATGGATAGATAGAGTAATGTATGAGGTACGGGAGGTATGTATGAGGTACGTGAGGAGAAACGAACAATGGATAGATAGAGTAATGTATGAGGTACGTGAGGTATGTATGAGGTACGTGAGGTATGTATGAGGTACGTGAGGAGAAATGAACAATGAAACAAACGTATTACTACTGCTTATTTATTGTATCACAGAATTGACTTATCATTGTTGGGTCACGATTGCGTGCATTTTTCACCACGTGGCTTATCACTCCTACACATTGCAACGTGGAATGCAATACTGACAAGATCGGCGGATCGTTCACAAACGTTTAACTTCTCACTGGAGCAACCTATTTGCGCCGATCCACAATGTCCATTCATTCGCACCAATACAAATAGCGCTTCTTGTGGACCATGGAACAATCATGTTAGTACTTCCTCACAATATTCCACAACATACAATTTATTGAAAATAACAAAAATAAAAATATTTTTGAATTTAACAATTTTATATTTACGTGAAGAAAATGCATCACATCCTTAAGTATTTTATCATGATTTTCGTTTAAAATTTTTAGCAAAGAACTTCTCCATCATTATCATTTTAATAGTTTTATGAATGAAAACAATTAAAACTTCTTGAAATTCTTAAAATTATTGATAAATATCATGAGGAAGATATTTTGACAAAATTATGCCAGCAACATTTATCCAGAAGCCATTGATTAAAGATTGAAATTAAAAATCAAAAATTCACTAATTTATCATTGTTGAATGATTTTTAGCTAGTAGCTCTCAAGCACATTATTGTTAGGCCTCCCATATGCTTGCAACATAGCACCAAATAGGCGAATAGTCAAAAAGTTTCAATTTATAAATTTGAGAAATTTTATCATTTCAGACAAATAAAAGTGGCATGCGTTTGGAGAAGCAACAGCTAATTGCGATCGGTGCATCGATTCTGACGATAGTACTCCTTGCGATCGTTGTTGCGATCAATTGCTGTTGTCGACGATATGAACATAAAATTGATGAATTAGCAAAAAATTTTCCCAGAAAGCCACCGGTAGGCGCTGACTGGACCACATGGAAATATATTGATGATGAGAGTACTTCATCCACTAAATCCTAGAAAATCCGCTAAATCCTGGAAAATTTACGAATGAAAAAGGATAAAATTTTGTGAAAGTCGGCATTTTACAATTTCCTGATAATTTGTACAAAATTAATTTTAAATTATTGTCAATTTTAGCTTATTTTTTGCTTTTATTTCGCCATTGGTAGATGTAATTCCTGTGTTCACTGCTTAAACTTATCAAATGACTAATAATGATAATGCCTGAATTTGAAAAGCCTTAAGACATTTCTTTCACTCTCTACTCTTTCCCATCCTCTCTCTTTCTCACTCGTTATTTTTTCAATGATTAAATATTGTTTTGTTTAAGTTTATAAATATTCTATAAATATCTGAATAGTAAGGTATTACCAATCGATTGATTAGGACATAACTCAGTTGGACAATGTAATTAATTTCCATTTCGAATGAAAATTTTTCTTGCCTTTTTTTTTCTTCTAATTAATTGATTTTAATTAAACTATAACTTTACTTATATAATTTCACCTTTTTTTCGTTGAAAATTTAATTCAAAAATTTTTTTTATTCAAAAAATTCACATTCATTCAAAGAAGAGGACGAAAAAATAGTAATATATGCCTAATGATAGTTATTTTTTAATGAAATTGAAATTTATGGACAAATTTGCTATAGCTTCTCACAGTTGAGTAAATTAATTAGCAATGAGGCTAATTAATTATCGTAAAGAATTCGGCGAATCCGATCAACCATGCACAATTGCCCCAATTGTCCCGGAAACTCATAACCTTCACGTACGTTAGCGAACGTGTTACTTTTCTATTCCCCCACGTACCTGTTCTACAGAGTTTGATGTGGGTGAAAAGTGGTGAACGAACGGTGTGGTTGGCGAAGAATTCAATTTCACGTATCACCTTTCCAGGAGAGCAGAGTATTTCAGTGAAAATACTATCAGTGCAACGTAAATGGCAGTGGGGGTATAGCTCAGTGGCAGAGCATTCGACTGCAGATCGAGAGGTCCCCGGTTCAAATCCGGGTGCCCCCTTTCTTTGAACCCCAGGTAGTTTGTTAAGTGTTGTCTGCAAAAGAAAAATGAGAAGGCATGGGCGCATTTTCAAAATGATAACTGATAATTTCTAAGCGAAATGGTGGGAAATGCGCACGCAAATCATGGCCCTTCTTTATGTGCAATGGAAGAGAGTTAGTTAGTTAACCAACCTTTTCTCTGACCTTATTTTTTAAGTTAGTAAAAAAATTTTTAAGAAGTAAAGAACCAAAAACACACATCGAAGATTAATAAGGCAGCCGAACCGACTACAACTTACGGTCTATCAAATTAGTTATGAAAGGTTGGACTCTCAAAAATATTACCAGTAACTTTATGGCAGTTACCTTTCGATAATTATTAATTATCTGTCGTTCAAAGTTGAAATATATTATTATTGTTAATACGGTATACGCAGTTTGGATCGCTTATGATTTAAAATCATGAAATACGGATTTTGCAATTCGCTAACACAAAATACAATTGTTTGATAGAAATCATCCTTGTGTGACTTTTATTAAAAATGTTAGGCTTTAATGGAATCAAATGAATCTATTTTTTTCTCTTTTTTTTAGAATAATTTAATTTTAGAATTTGATAAATTGCCTTTCTAGCGTTACGGTAGCGCAACACTTAATATACTTCAAGTATGTCACAAATTTCACGTAGTGTGACTGTTTGCATTTCATAAGTGTAACGTCTAATTCCTGTTAAATTGTGGATGAAATAGCGGAAGAAGGAAAACACGCTTACAAGTGCTTTTTCATAACCAATGAAAAAGAACAAAAGGAAGTGATAAACAGGTAGGTGGGTACGGTATATGTGCATTTTTACAAGAGCATTAAAGAGAAATGATCGTACCGCACTACCGTATTAAAGTGATCTTTTGCAAGAGTAGTAACAACCATTATCATTACATGCACATTTCGTCTATTACTTTATTCACTGTATGAAATTCAACAAGAAATGAAGCTTTTTTGCTGTTGGAGTGAAAATTTTCTCAGGCTATATTTTTTAAGTTGTTCATCAATTGCTCGCTTCCTCCCTTTTGTATATACGCTTTGCAACTACACCTTCGCAATCACAAACCTGAAAACAATCATTCTATTAAATTTGCTTTTTTACATATACATAGTGCTGTAAATCTCATACTTATTGTGCTTTAGCATCCTCAATTACTTACCTATTTTACTACTATTTCACCACTTTCTTCTTTCATTCAAATTTTCATTTATTGAAGATCAGCAAATGCATAAAAACGGTAACCTTTGAAACGTTAAGCTTTCGCTATACAAATCGATTAACTAGCTAATTGCAAAAAAAAAAAAGACTTCTGCGCTAATATATTTAAATTGTAAACATCATCATAGTTAAACTTACAATAATTAGTCGACCTTGTTCATCAATGTAACGTTCAAACCTCGTACTTTTATCACCTGCTTTCGTGGCACTTTCCAGTTGCACCAGTACGTCACCTTCCAGAAAGAATTTACTCTGCAACTATCATTGCATTAGAGAAAAGTAAAAATCTAACAAAAACGTCTCAAAGCCTTATTGATCTGCTAGTGCATACTAATGCATAGTGAAGTGAAAGATATTGCAAATTTTTCTAAATGTCTAAATTTAAAAATATTTTCCATTCATATATTAATTAACTGTAACATATTCTTCATCATTTTCCACATCTCTCATTTGTAAATTAATAATAGTGCAAATCATTTCATAGTTTTATTAGCATAGTGTAAGCATCGGAAAATGCTTTTATGGTCATTGCTGTAGCGGTAAGAATGGGTAATTTGAGAAGAAATGGACGAATTGAATATTTCATATCTAACATTTTAATATCATTTTATAATGGAACAAAGAATTTTTGCTTTTTTTTTTCCTTTTCAACAGCTAGGATATTGTTAAGAGATGAGGGAGAAGCATTCATCAAACGTTTCCAACATCTCTTCCGTGAAAGAGACATCTAATGGATAAAAGAAATGAAATAAGCATTGTATTTTAAATAAAACACATTTTAAATAATAAGCCGCACAATCACATCATTACCTTCACTTGTCGTCCATCAGGTGTTGTCTCAGCGATTTCCTCACCTAACACAAACTCCCAGATATGTCTTCGAAAATTTGACTCGCTAACAATCTTCCACTTATTACCATCCGATGAAATGATAATTGTTGGTTTAAGATTTTTAGCTATGGTACGCATTATCATTCCAACACCTAAAACAAAAACAAAAACATAACAAATTGATAGTTAGAACGAACATTTTGAATATTTAAAATATGTGAAAGCAAAATGAATTTAAATAATTTAACAACAATATTCATTATCAAATGTACAAGTATTTACATCTTAGCAGTACACAGAGATACTAAGAAAAAAAATTGTATGAAAATTTAAAAATTTTTTTTCAATAAAACAATGAAATAGCATATAGAATTGTATTTTTGAAAAGATCACTACCAGCGTGCAATATGAGCGAATACTTCAAAAGGTTGTATGTTTTTTTTTTTAAAAAAATTAATAATTTTATAAGTTAAGTAAATTAAATGAACAAATCGATGATGATGAAAGTAACAATGATATAAATGACAAAAATATTAATGGAAAAAAAATCACACTTACGAATTTGCTTCAAATATGCATCGAAATTTTCGGCTTCAACAAACGTCCATGTGCCAACAAACTTCTCAGCAACAGCCATTTGCATTTGATAGCACGTACAAGTATGTCGTCCGTAATGAAAGTTTTAATCTGTTATAAAACAAAAAAAAAAAAATTGGAAGTAGTAATGTTTTAACAAATAACAAACGTTTGACAAAATAAGAAAAGAAAAAAAAACGTACGTTGAATAAAATCTTTAAATTTGATCATTTACAACAGATAAGACTTACTGATTCAGGCGAACCTGCTTTTACTGACTAAATTATTGCTGTTATTTGTCTTTTTTTTTGGAATTTCGAAAACACGCCTTTCTAACTGTTTAAAAAAATGAAATTTTTGATATCAATTTAAGAAGTGAATATTAAACGAAACAATAAATCATCGATAAAATAAAAACATGTAATGAACCAACAAGAGTGACTGCTATCGGTTGCTTGTCAAATTATTGTTTATTATTGCCCTATTATTATCTATTAATTATTATATTATTATTATTAATAAATGAATTATTATTATTACTATTACCGGGCTGTTCCATTGTAGAGCTTTGATATAAATTTAAAAATTTCGTTGTACAAAATGATAATATACATGTACAGCATTACTAATAAGATTACAAATGACATGAAAGTTATAATAAATGAAGTGATATTTTTTAGCAATTTAGTTCGAAATCTTATAGAAATTGGAAATTGAAGGAAATATTAACATTTAATGATGAAATAATGATAGTATAATATGCTACGATCATAATGAAAATGTTATCAATGAATCATGACTTTTTACATTTATGAATGTGAAATCTTATCGATTAGAAAGATGCAGATAAGCAGTGTTGATTTGTCGAACGATGATTTCATCATAGATGGAGAGAGAGAGAGACAGAGAGAGAGAGAAAGAGAGATACCTCAAATAGGAAATGAAATATATCACTTAAGAGGTAATAATCACACTATGAACAACAACAACAACAGCAACAAAACGCAGAATACATTCAGCTTAACTTAAAGATTTCTATTACTATTGCTGAACAAAAAAAAAGCAAAGAGAGAGAGAAAGAGAGAGAGAGAGAGAGAGAGAGGGAGACATGAAATGCAAAATGTAAATGGTTTGGATGCATGGCGTAATTCTAACATAATATTTAAAAATTCAATAGAGTGAAAAAATGCATGGACGAAGACAATCATAAGAACTTCGATCAATGATCAAATTGATGTAGCAGAATGAAAAAAAAAAATGAAATTGAAATAGAGTCATCCAACATCATTTTATTGCTTGCAATTTCACATGCAATTGAACGATGATAGTCCACGAGAATGGAAAATTGCTATTGTGACAATTCTCTATTACCAGCAAAGTGATGAATGATATGATGAGAGGTGTAAAAATATGATGACGATAGGTTAGAAACACTAGGGCTAGGTGTAAATTTAAAAAGTCGAAAATGGAAAGAATTGAATTATTGATCGATTTTCCACTCTCACATTATTTCCTCTTCTTTGTGCTGTGTTGATTAAATTATGGCACTCTGTTGCAAATTAACACTTACAAGGATGACAACTGACTCTACGCCGCTAGTGTTACAATTGTATTACTTTCATTAAGCTAATTATCAAAATTAACCATTAATGTAATTAATATAATTTAGCATAAATGGTTCTACACTTTGTGCTTTTTGTGATTCCAAAAAAAAAGAATTTATGATTCATAACAAATGATATTTATATGAAAAAGGCACTTTGTTTATTTCCTTTTTGTACGACAATTTCAATACTAAACTCCTCTCTTTCTCGACAATATTTTAAATTGTAGTGAAAAAAAAATTATAATGCGCTATCACAAGCAGATTAACATTTCATTCAAAACTAGCAAAATAAAATTAATGGAAAACTCAAAAAGTATAACAATTAGATTATGCTAAGGCATGATAGTTGCTTTTGAGCATACCTAACTGGTAACATTTTCTACTCCTAGCTATGAATTGATACTAAAACATCTGACAGGAGGAAAAAGCTCTTTTTTGCAAAACTCTAGATGAGGGTTCGAATTTTCTAACTTAAAAATACAAGAGATTTTTAACTTACATGATAATTTAAACTGTACCGTAAAAGTTGTGAATTTTGAAATAGACGAAGAACAAAAGCAACAATTCATTTCCTATCAAACCGTATCGCATCATATGCAAATTGATTACATTACAAATTACAGCATCCTCCCTTTGTATCTCCCAATCTAGCAAATTTATCCTTCGTAAGAAATCGATCTTTTTCTTTAGTCGTTAAAAAATTTTTAGCTACGCTAGAAGTCTTTTCCTTGGCCGACAAGAATTAACTACTTCATAAGTGTATTGTTTCACCATTGAATCCTTTAGAGATTATAATTGTGGGTGATTTCAACTATTCCGTAAACAACGATATGCGATAAAACTCATTCATTTTTAGGTGAACAAAAACTCGAAATCTAAAACAAATGCCTCTTCAAAATGGTAACTCCTCTCAATTGTTTTTTCTGCTCTAAAATATTTATTCTAATTATTGGATGACTGGTTAGAATAAATCCTTCATCCTTTGCAAAAATAAAATGAAAGAAAAAAAGTACCTTATTAATTCGAACGATGAACCAACCATATAGTATCCCGCAATCTCGGTAATAGGAATCATCACAAAGGCATGCATTTTTCTGGTATGATTTATCAAAATATTACTACCGTCACAAAGATTGAAATGATATAAAACTGGAAAAAAATCTCGCAAAATACAGAAATATATGACATGTACAGATCAGAACAATAATTTCATATCAGTCAACAATTGCTTTCAAATTCAAATTTAAATTTATATAAAAAATGAAAATAAAACAAAATGACAAATTATTGTGGTACGAATGCGTGAGGAGCAAATGGATCAGCGCATATGCGAAAGAGATTCTAAGGATCGTTGAAATAACGTTGAAAAAAAATACACACTAAATATCGAAGCATTTTACAGTAAACACTGTGAGGGCAAACACACATATAATACAATAATTTCAATGTGATAAAATCTTAAGTCGAACCTATCCATACAAAAAGAGGGGTGGTGAAGTAGGGAACCTCATTACCAAAGATGCTTGTAACGTTTATTTATAGCTATTCATGGTTTTTCCTCTAAAGAACTCTAAGTAAGTTCCGGTAAAAAGGAAAATGAATTATTTTTAAAAATTTTATGAGCTACCAGAAAATTTAATTCTTTTCAAACATCCACACAATTTCAACTCATTAACTGCAAAATACCTATTTCTCAATGCTCTGTCGTTTAGCTTGCCTGCTAAATACTATGGAAGTGGGGATACAAAAAAACAAGAACATATGTTGCCAAATTGATAAAATATGCAAACGGAAGGACAATGGAATTCAGAAAATATACCAAATCATAACCTTAATAAACCCAACAAACTACAAGAACATTCAACCATCACAAGGAAAGCTTGAGATAGACTGAAATTATAGACTGTCTTGTCTTAAATTAAGCATAATGATTAAATTGAGTTCATATCGTTTAAGCGAAATATCTTGCGAAAGCTCTATCACAATTAGGATTTCGTCTTTTCATTTCTTTTTTCTAAATAAAAAGTCAACGTATACAATCATTTAGATAAATTTAAGTGGAAACTGAAAAACACAAAACAGAAGCAATTATCCGTTTATTAGTACCCGGTCATCAGAGAAATTACCCGTGGCATCCGATATCTGGTACCACTGGTGCGAACATTATGTGGTTTCAGATTCTGTTGGTGTAGCTGAGTCATACACCGTATCATTATCGCGAGTTTCGGACTGCAATGTACACTGCCTATCCAATGATCCAGCGCCACAGTCGCAAAAGAAACTAAAAAAATGGTGATGCGCAATAATAATACAGAAATTTTAAAAAAATATATCATAACTTGAGATGCAATATGATAATCATAAGTTGTAGAGCTTCCTACTCTAAATTGTGGGGATACCTCTGGAAGAATCAGCTTTAGAATTCGAGTATACAGGTAAATGAAGCAACAGTATGAATTAAATTGAGAGTAGCCTTTTTGAGAAATAAGTACCATAAAAACCTAGTGTTAAGAGACACGAAACGCTAACCGGTCATGGCGAACAAATTCCACATTATGTCCTTTGTGACATGACTTGATGCAGTTGACACAAATTGCATTACGATCAGTTGTATTACAACTTATACATCTGTAAATTTACAGAAATGCATTAACAACATCATAGAAGCTACAAAGCAAAAAATTCCAGCTGAAAATCTCATTAAAAAAGTAACATAGATTGTGACTTACAACAAACCACTGCCTTATATGAAAGTTTGATAACTTTTTTCTAACTTTTTTAAATATTTCACTTGTAAGACATTACAGCTGAATACACATGCCTCTTTATGACCTAGTAGAAGCTACAGGATTCCGATATTCACTTCAAAAAGGACATTCAAAGTTATTTGGAACATGAAAGGGAAATATGACCGATAGAAATCATGCATCGGAAATGAAGTGCACGAGCTTATTTTGAACAAACAATGTCCTTTAGCAATCGTCCGATCAACAGCATTATGATTATCGTAAATAAGGTTATCGCGCATTACGGGACGAACATCACTTGCCAAGCATAAGCCTACAATAAAAATGTCATGACTTGCATGAGATCAGAACAAATATAAATGTCTGAAATTATGGCAACATTTAGAAATGAAAACAGCTTCTACAATGATAAATAAAACTCATCGTCGATCACTACCAAAACAAACCTCCAAATTCATTTTGAAAGAGATGATTTCCCTCCAGTGTTGCCGTAGCGCCATTTGTGATTTCGATGCCCGCAGCACGTCCCTTGTAAATCCGATTTCGCCGAAGAATGGGATTCGAATCTGTCGATATCAAAACACCAGCCTGCGCATTTCGATAGATTTCATTATCTTCTAATAAACCACGGCCCTGGATTAAAAAGTCATCTTTTCAGATAATGCTACTGATTTCCTAGAATCATAAAAAATTGCCGAATTAAAAAAGTAATAATGTGACGTCTATTTTGCCAACTTCTATGTTATATGATTTCGCTACAATTTTTGTCAATGAGAAATGGTCTCAATTTTCAAGTAGAAGATTTTCTTTAACACTGCTTTTTTTCCAAACGCTACATCATGCAATTCTGAAGCACTTTGATTTGGACAAAGACGAATCAAGTCACAGCACAACGTAAAAACGATAATACGAAAAAACGAATCACAAAAAAGGTTTACAACGTTTTAGATTAAATAACATGTACCTTGTTGAATATGCATATCCCTCCGTCACGCCCATCATAAATTTTATTACGTCGAAGGACTGGATTGCTTTCCGTTTTAATCCAAACACCTGCCATTGCATTATCGAAAATTTCATTGTCTTCCAGAACACCCTTCCCACAGTTATACACCAACACGCCTCCATTTTGACCGCCCCAGATCTTATTTCGAGTAATTTTGGGATTTGAACCTGTTCTGAAAAAAAAGAGACGCTTAGATGCGTAATTAAAACAAGATATCCTATTTAACATATCAATCAAAACTAAAAATATTATAAATAGTTGGCAATGTTGAGCAATGACGGCAACTGTTGATAATGTGAAATATTTTAACAAATTAAAATTCATGTAATCAATTTTTTGTCTAACTTTTTTCTCGATATTAATCCAACAACATGGACTAAAGCAAAACATCCATCAAGGTCCGGAGTGCAGGTCAAGAATTCCGAAATAAGCAGTGCAATCCCGACCTCCACAACATTTTTGTATTACTCCTACAAGCCACTGAAGGAAACAAAAATAAGTTCACATTAACATAAAAATTAATAACAGATACCTTATTTGAACACCAGAGTAAAGGTGATTGAAGATGTCATTCTCTTCTAATAAGCCATGTCCATTATCGTAAAAATAAACGCCAACCTACAAAATTTTTAGAAGATAGTTATAGCACGAATGAAAGCTGGCAGACGTGAAAATTGATTTATAGAATGCACGATCATATGCAACATCAAAAAAAAATGCATGAAATTGAATTCCACTTCTACACGTATTTCTCTATTGGCATTTCATTAATATTTTAGAACACTGTCGTTGTTCATAGCGACAAAAAGTTTAGACCTGTTTGCCGGAATGTATGCGATTTTTTCGCAGTATTGGACAGGATCCAGTTGTCACCCAAATACCCGCAAGTGCATTTCCGTAAACTTCATTCTCTTCAATTAATCCCCGTCCTTTTTCGTGCTGTAAAACGAGTTATAGCAATCGTAATTCCTATGATGTCGTGCCATAGATGAAATAGGTCAAACATAAATTGCTTGCGAATTTTATGCATCTATAAAAGACGAATGAGTTGGTGGTGAGAAAACGGAAAAAGAACAGTACCGAATACAATCACCATCCATAATCAGACTCGCTTTCGTTTAACTGTTACAAAATTATTGTAAAAAGTTTCCTTGCTACATATGGCTCCTTTCAATTAATTTAATGAATCAATTTGCCAGGTTTTATTTGCTGCTGTATGAAGAAAAGAAATCCTGAGTATGCGAAGTGCAGCATTGTGCCGCCGGGATTTCCTAACTAATTGCCATATATTCAACACTTGAAATTAATGCATATTTATCATGCTCAGATATTTATAGTGCTCTCCAGTAACTTATCGTCTGTCTCAGAGCATTTCTGGCATAAAATCTCATGCACTTAAAATTTGCTGATAGCATCCAACACTCATGTCAGGAAAGAAATCTCCGGTAATACTATTTTTTTAATGGAACAATTAAAATCAGAAAAAGCATTCAATTCATGTATCTGTTACCATAATTATTATCCTACTGCTGATTCAATTTATGTATCTTGTACCATAATTATAATCTTATTGCCCTCAACAATTGCTACTGGGCATGATGATCGATTGCCACTGAATCTTATTTATCTCAATAGAATTACACAAAAATAATGTGTCTGAAATTTCTCACAATCCACTCACCAAATTTTTCAAAGAAACGGAAGAAAAATAAGGTACCACATATATGCCTCCATGATATCCGCTATGTATTTTGTTGAGCCTAACAATCGGATCAGAACCGGTACGTATTTGAATACCAGCCAGATTATTTTGATAAATATTGTTTTGTTCAATCAAACCGCGTCCTTCGCCAAATACGTAGACACCACCCTGTTGACCAGAAAAAATTTCATTTTTTCGCACAGTGGGATCAGATTGTGATGTTATCCAAATGCCAGCAAACTGATTCGAGAATATACGATTTTCGATAAACTGACCGCGCCCTGTTCACAAACATAATTTGACATATCAAAATAACTTGGCGAAAAGTCAAAACGATGTAGGGAAGCCTTCATCAAAAGGTTTAGTGAAGTTTCCTGATTCGTTTTATATCAATGTAATAAGCAAAACCAATTCTTTATTAATAAATTTCTTTGTTATAATAAAATTATCATTTCTATCTCAATGAATTGGAATATTATTCGTTGCAAAAGCTGTTCATAATAAAAAAAGTTGCTTCATATCAATTTCTACTGCTCCTTCATCAAATAAAAGATATTCATCAAATAGAGATGGATAGACAAACTACCTTTTTCGTGTATATAAATTCCACCAGTTTGTCCATGATGAATATCACAACGTACAACAGTTGGATTTGCTTGGTTTTTCACTTCAATACCCGAAATACGATTACTGTGAATGTCGCATTTTTCGAAATAACCCTTAATAAATCATATATATATATATATATAAATCATAAGTCGTATACATATATATATATAATCATACATATACATAATCTTAGTGAATCATCAATCATATATATATATATATATATATATATATATATATATATATATAAAGACAAACTTTAATAAACTATAAAAAATGGAATTTTTTCTACTAGATATAAGTGCCATATCAGCATTTGAACGCTACATATTCTAAGGTCACTTATGATTCCATATTTAAACCCAAATTTGAAACGAACATGACAACAACTTGTGGCCCTAAATTACTGTTTTAAACATTAATAAACTGACCATTCCATGTTCAAAAGTGAAAACGCCAACATCCCGACCATCATGAATATGACAACGTCGAAAATATGGATTCGCTTTATTCTTTACCCAAACGCCAGCTAATGTATTCCGTGCAATTTCACAGTCCTCATATGTTCCAGTAGCACTGTCAGTAATGTAAATTCCGACGTTATCTGATCCACATATAGAGCAGTTTTTGATATACGGATTCGCCCCTTCGTGCTTTACACAAACGGTGGCACCTCCTGTAACATACTGTTGTTTATTTTTGAAAGGTTCTGCATTACACATTTCAATTTAATAGCATTTTTTTTAATACACCATATTAAAATATATATTTAGCTTTAATATGTGCCATATTTAAAACGTAGTATTTTTACATTGCATACACCACATTTCCCAACCTCATTGCATTTTCACCACAATATACAAACTAAATCTATCTCTGGCACTATACGATGTTTGGAAACACAATTGCTTTTAGTTGCACATTTTTGCAATTAAAATACGTCATTCTTTGCCATGCTCCAAAATTCTCGAATGAATTTATAGAATGTTAATTAATTCACTCTATTTCTTCTACCCAAATTTTGTGCGAGCAATTTACAGACTTCAAATGTCTACGTAATTTTAACATATTTATGAATTTAACAACCCTTCCAAAAAGCGATACAGGATTTTCGAGGGTTTTGCTTATCATTAATTCTGGTCAATCACGTTTTTGTATGATTGTCAGAAGATGGATTAGATATTCACCATCTTATTCTAAACATGACATGATGACAATTCCGCATAAATCGATCCGTCTCGACTCTCAGTGCGCTATAAATTTTAACTTCAAAATACTGAAAGAAAAAGTCTGTGTAACTGAGACAAACCGGAACAAGTCGATGAAAAACTGCAATGCTCTATCACTGGACTAGCAAAAGCATTAACGACAAGAGCAGAGCAAAGGTGTTGCCCGTTTCCTACACGCATTGGATCCAAGGGAGGTTCCATATATCTCACGGTACAAAAGCCAAGATATGCGTGCTCCGCACCTTCCACATACGTTATCGTTGTCCCATTAATGCTATCAATGATAATTGAATCCTGGAAATTGCGTGACGAACCTGCAAAATAAAGTGTTGAAGTACAACGAATTCCAAAACCGTATCCTCAACTGCTAACGCAGCAAGACTTCCGCGTTCAGTATAACAGAAAATTTTTCGAATAATTAGATGCCCACAAATTCGAACAGGACATGACACGAATGATTTCAGTTGTTAAATCATTCTGTTTATCAGTTTGATATAGTTATGAAGTAAAGAGAACTTGAAGAAAAACCGGATTAAATTGGCCACCAAAAAAATCAGTAACACCAAATTCATCACTTCGATAGGCTAGCAAAACCTCTACTGATTCACCTTTTCCTTTTCAATAAAGAACCAATGACAATTTAGAAACGGTGAGACAAACCAAATCACGTCTTACAAGCGAAACAAAAGTTGCGCTTGGAAGACCACAGAATGGAAATTTCAACTATTTCTCACAAAAATAAAGCAATCAGACCTGCTCCAATAATCTGGAGTGATGTGTCGACTACTAATTGCGTCGAAGAATACAATCCTTCATGCAGAAAAATTAGCTTTTCTACTTCATTTGGAAGCTGTTCACAATGTTCAACTGCATCATTGAGATTTTCGAAATGCAGTATATTGCGTCCGATGTGACCTTCGTAAATATTAGCATAACCGAATCTTATATGAACGCCTTGACGCTGCAAAAAATCCATCAATATAAAGCAAAATAAATCATTATATATCTCATTACTAAATTCGATCAAATGATACTGTATCATTACAGTATTCGCAGTAAATGCGGGTGTTTTAACAGTAAATTTTGAATAGCTTACTACGTCTTGCAAATTCTGCTGAATACTCACCAATTGGCGAAAACTTTCTTTCCATGGATTAACAGTATCTCTCCAACGACCGACTTCCCGAAACTCGAATTTGCGCGGTTCAGGATGATAAAGAGGTATCCGATATTCAAAAGCTTCTTGATACAGTATCTTCCTAAGAGGGCATACAATACGGAAAAAATTTAAAAAATGACTGAAAGATTCATTATCAATTCATAACACTTCCTTTGAATAATCTGAGTTTATCACTGTACAGACATGCACTTTTTTCAAAATCGTTTGCGATCTTCAATGACATATCACACATTCTCTCGAATTCAAACAAACGGTATCCTTGATATGAGTTTTATGTGATTATTTATAATGACTCCTTTCTCGTTTTCCCTTTAGTAAACTACACTTCAGACCACATTTCGTAAATAATCACGTAAAAGTACTGAAACAAACCCAGTCATTCACCGAACATAGCATGCTGAACTTATTGAACAAGTCAGAATGGATTCGTAAAACCGTTAACTATGAAATCTTTTTTAATTATTATGAAAATTGTCTTAAAGAACGACATTAAAACTTACCACAAATTTAAATCATTTGATAAACGGTAAAAACGACGCGATACGGCAGAACATGTCAGGAGATCGCCTTCGTAAAGAAAAGAATAAATCTAAAAATAAATGAACTTTGCTTTTTACATCTGAAAATCCACAACATCCAACAGGCATTTTGAGTAAATAAATACGCGTAACATATGAACATAAATTGATACATACCTTCATAAAAATTTCATCTGGCAAAATATCAATTGAGGAATCAGATGAATAACGCTCTAGAGACAGATCCAAGCTGAAAAAAAATCGCAATTAATGCCAAAGAAGACACTACACATATATAAAACATTTACAACGCACACACGTCAACTTCTTATTTATCTAAAAAATTATAGGTTTAGAACTTCGAAATAGCTTAATATCAGGAAAATGAAGCCAGTAATAATAAATTCTTCGAACACACCCAAATTTAAAATTAATTAATGGGGTACATCCAACAAATTGAGAAAAAACTATCGATTTAATAGAAAAAATATGTGCATCAACTCATGTGCTATTTAATTACAATCCCAGTTTCCTTCTTCAAAACTCCAAACTTTCTTGGACACTTTAGTATTATTGAAAAGTTCTACTTTCAATTCATTCTTTCGCTCATAAATATACCACTAAGTAATAACTGAGTCGACAAATTTTGTTTTAACAAAAAACTGCGGCAGTAGTGCTGTACCTGCTATGCGCTTCAGTCGATAGATCACCCTTTATCCGTTTACGCAACGGTCCCACAGATTTCTAAAAAAGGAAATGAATTATTTCTTAACAAATTATATCTTTTCCGACGAAACGAGATTCCAACGAATCTGTTAAAGAGAAATAGAAAAAACCAGTTTTTTTTCCCATATTTTGCTTACGCATCACACGCAGATGTGCACATCGTTTCAAAAGGCACATCCAAACAGAAGGTAAAGTCATAGAAGATTATATGTCAACATTTGTCCAAATGATTTGAAAAACATTACTTCACCAAAAAAGCAAATTATTAGTCATACTACCAGGAAGTGTAGTGCTCGAATGACAGACTCATCCATTGATCATTTCTTTTAGATGATCCTTGGCTATTTGAAGTTCTTTCATGCAATGTCTCATAAAACAGAAATTTCGATTTATAGAAACAGAAGTGCTTTTTTTACTTTAAAACACTGGGTAATTAGGACGACACCCCAAAAGAACACAAGGAGTATCTGACTAGTTTCCCTTCTACACGTATTTATATAAAAAAATACTTTGAAGCGCTTATAAATAGTGCACACTAGAACTCATAAATATCTTTAATTTTATCAAAAGATTTGACCAGTAAAACGAGTGCTTAAAAGTGGCTTAATAATAGAGTTTCGGTACTTCGACTTTAGAATGGAGCAATTTACCGTTTTCCACTTGCTCTCCAAGTTGCTAATAAATCAAACTAATCATTACATCGATAATTCTTAAAGAAGTGATCATTCGCAAACATTTATTAACCACTGCAGTAATTATCCACTTTGTTAGAAGTTGGGATGTGAGGGAGCGAACGAATGTTACGCGTTGTAAAAAAATGAATTAAAAAATCAATATGTCTACTTCAGGAAATGGAAATGTAAGAGACATGAAAAAAATCATCCGGTTCTGCCATGGAAAATAGAATAACTGTGAAGAAAGTAAGATAGTAGGATGAATCAGGACCGGCAAGCTTATGAAAGGAGTAAAGCATTCACACCAGATTACAACTAGCCATTCGGAAAATGATGACTGTTTTCAGGAAGCACACACACACACACATTTTGCATTAAATGTAGGAGTTTCTACACCTACTTAACATTTTAATATTATAAATCTATACAACAAAGAACCATACGTACAGTGTCGTCGGCAGGTTTAGCTTCAGCTATTTCCCGAATAAAGCTCCATGCAAAAGACTAAGACTTCATTATTCGCTCAGCTTACAAAATAGAATTTTTCCCTAAACCTCAGCAAGCATAATCTAAAATTACATAAACTTAGTTTTCGATTTTAAAGAGCTTACTTTTCTATTCTCCTTGATAAATAGTACCCCATGGTACTATTATCCGTTAATCCAATGAAATAAAAAAAGGATCAAGTAATGCAAAATTTTTTATATTTTACACATGTAAGCTGCTGTTTTAATTTCGAGTGACAAAATTATCTCACCAACGACAACTTTGGTTGTTTTAAATCAAAGCTTCCACTGAAAATTCGCTTCTGCAGAGAGCAGATATCTGGGCAAATATCACGTGATGTTTCAGATGCGAACTGGATACGACATCCTTATGTCGTAAAGTAAAACTGATATATACATTAATGTAAAAAAGACGATCATGAGATATTGTGAATGAATGACGGAAAAAGTTCCTGGGACAAATGCGACGTCATAAACAGAAAAACTCGCACAAAATGTCAAGAAAAAGAGAATAAACATAATAGTAAAACTCATCGGATATAATAAAATCTTTGGATCGAAGTATTGCCATTAACACCGTTGTAAAAAAAAGAAAGAGTTATTAAAGTGCAATTTTTTCTTGACATCTTGTATCCCGGGTGTATTCAGGACTAAATTACGACAAATTTTCTGTTAAATATATAAAATAATGCATGGCTAGACGATTTAATTACTTAACACTTATCACGGCTTCTAAATCTCACTTTATCTTCTAGGTACAGCTTCTGTTTCTGAATAACACGGTCTTCCAATACCACACAAGTAAGTATATTGACGATTAAAAATTACAAAAAGTGCAACTAATGTTTTACACTCATATGATAACTCTGCTTACACGCATTTATTACGTATTCCTGAAAATTAATTACCTCATCGGCTGTTGCAGTCACGCTACTCGTAATGCATCCATCCCCTTCGCCGTGCTGGAGAGATCGGCGCCGACGTAATTCATACCTATACAACATATAAGTTTTAACTTCAGCATATAAAACAGCTTTAAAATAATAAAAACATGAATATTATAAAAGCTTGGGTAGCTTGATACGCAGAACAACTGGAATTTGTCATGATTTGTGAACAGAAGCCTAGGAGAAAGAATGACAACTTTAGCTTTTTTGTGCCATCGCAAACTATCACGAATTAAAGTGCAAACAGTATATGATGCTAACAGCGAAACCATACAGCTTCAATGATTGGAGTAGTCTTAAAATGGAATAGTTGTATTTGACGGGGACATATATTTCGCTAATATCGGTTTATGTAACAGACGTTTTTTTTCTAATTTTTCAGGAGAAAACTTTGGTTCTTCTCGCAATTAAAGAAGGAATCAACCCAACTTAATGTTTTTTATTGTTAAATCACCTTTTCCTGGCAGCCATATCGGTGATATCCGTTTGTACAGGTACTGACTGGAGGAACGAAACTGAACTACTCACTGGCGTTGAAGTTTGTACTGTTGGCGGTTCTGCAGGATCTGCTTGCCCACTGTTACGACGTCGCAGAACTGTAATTTGTAAAAAATTAAAACGTTAATTAAATGATGCCAAAACCTGTCGTAACCTTAACGATCTCACAACCACGATGTCAACTCTTCTCCCAATCACACGTGACTTACGATACAAACAAGAATTTGACAGAAAATAAACTGAAACGGCATAAAAATGATGAAAACCTTACGCATATTACAAGAGCTCTAAATTTTTAAAAGATCTGTGACTCTGTTATAGGCTCTTTTGTCGTGCAAAAAGCCATCAAATGATAACCAAAACTGCCGAGGCATATCAAAAAAAAATTATACCCATGCTATGCAAAGTGATCTTTCGCTTTTTTCCGCGAATCAAAGTTTGTCGGGATAGGCTGGTCGACAGATTCGTACTTGAATCGTCTTCTCCATCCGCCATATACCATAAGTAATTACCTTAACTGTGTAATTTGTGAAAAAAGAAAAAGCTAGCTGAACTCAGAACCATATGCATTTTAAAACTACAAATTTCATTATACCCAACAAATCTGAACTTGACTGGCCAGTTGATTTAATCTCAGCTATTTGAAATATACAGATCAGATTTCTGGAATGTAACGAAATTTATAATTTTAAAGAACATACTGTAAATTGTTCAGTAACGCGTTTTTTCGAGAAGAAACAATTTCAGATCTCTGATTTTCCGAATCATTTAGGGAATCATATCAGAGTTGACATGCCAGTTGAGATACGTATGCAGAAGGTGATGCATCCGATAATTTGGCAGTTTTTCTGGAAATCTTTGATGTTACGTAGACCCAATCCAATGTTAACCATTAGAAAAATGGTAAAACATTTATCAACACAAAAAGAGAAACATAAAGACTACGTCTAGCAACAGTTGAGTGGTCGGCATACATTTCAATTAACAACCTCCTTTTTTTACAAAGAGAACTGCAAGAGATGAACTAGCCCAACAGGTTTTTTGTCCCCAAATATTTCTTCTCCCTTCCCATTTTTTGCAGGGTAGTACAGTTGAAGTGAGGGGAGAAAAGAGGCGATTTTGGTAGAAGGAAAAGGAATGGATAAAACAAAAAAAAAAATGCAAGTCTCTTGAATCATGCATCAATCAATAATAACATACATATTGCAAAACAAAAAAAAATTATTAGTAGTTTCTGATACTCTATCCGTTATTATCTCAGGTTATTTCTAAAAAAAAACAAAAGAACACTTCGTTTTCCGATATTATAAACATCATAAATGTATCAACATATTGACAAGTATCACATCAACATACTGATAAATATCACAAATGGATATTAAAAGAAACGCTTTATAAAATATTTATTTCAAAACATCCGCTTTGTCAATAGACCAATGAAAAGAATGCAATCAAAAATCAAATATTTGTCTTCACTTCATTTTTTTTTTCTTGATAAAGCGATTGTTGATCTTGATATAACACACTGTGAGGATTTCATTTTCTACCAAAAGCATTCAAAATTTACGGTAATCGTCATGAAGTGATGTATGCACGTGTTAAATTAGGAGCAAAACATTCAATTCACTAACGTGTGTAACATGCAAAACAAGCATAATGCATACACAATTGCAGTCCATTCAATAAATGCAGAAATGAGGTGAAACAAATCAATCATACCTCATCTTTTCCAACTCATACAATTTGATGTGATTTATTAATGAAGCTGTAAGTGCTGCATCTCACAATAACCTTTCCAAATCCTATAGATCAATCAGCTAGGTTAGTTAGACAATGTGAATGAACCCTAATACAATTTGTATCGAGAGAACGTCCACATGAAATTGGATAGAACAAAAAAAAAAAAAAAGGAAATTTCCTCGGACACTAAATCAATCGTCAGATAGACAGAAATGATTAAGTGGAACGAACGATGAGTGCCAATACCTTCAGGTAGATGACACACACTCACCCTATCAGCTTTTTCACAACGAAGCAATTC
This sequence comes from Litomosoides sigmodontis, assembly GCA_963070105.1. NCBI lineage: Eukaryota > Metazoa > Nematoda > Chromadorea > Rhabditida > Onchocercidae > Litomosoides > Litomosoides sigmodontis. The sequence continues at coordinate 1,912,391 of OY718808.1, forward strand.
GTGGATTTATCAAACTGTTTGGCGAGTCATATCGAACGACTGCACTGGACAATGGTTTAGTGCTGAAAAAGAAGTGAAGTCCGCCAACTGCTTCAACGATAACCATCCACCTCACTCGTCCCCTCCCCCCCCCCCCCCCTCTCCCTTTTCCCCTCCCTTCAACCTGAACAGTAATAGTTAATCTTTCAATATTATATTGAACTAAGATAGATGTATACTGCGCGAAACACACACACACACACACACGCACACACACACACACACACGCATATAAACATATGCATAAATGCCGCATGGAAAAGAAAATGAGAGCCATCGAATCATTCAATATCTACGACGAAAATTCGAAATGCACCACACACACACACACACGCGTACACACACGCACACACATATATATACACACGCACATATACAATATTATATATATATATACATACGGAATCGATAGATGCCCTCTAAGCGTCGGTTGTGAGACACAAGCCATCCCCCTCCCCCCCCCCCCCTCCCCTCCTCCCTCCCAAACAGGCGTACTACCACCACCACCACCACCACTATCGCCACCACAGCAAAGGACAGATATTTTGGATGATTCCGGATTAATCATTGAAATCTATCTCATAGGTCACTTGTGGAATTTGCCCTAACTCATGAAGCTGAAGAGAGAATGGAAAGCTTTGGTGGAATATATGCTTTCACAGTATTACCATCAAATGCGTACGTCAACATCATACGTCAACTGTGGACGCAATTCCACGTGACGATGTGCTTGGGACAGTTTTGCTATGCTATTGAAAAGATAATTTTTGCAAAAATCATTGTCCCGTCAATTCCCTTCATGTCTTCCTCAACAATGAAAGAGGAAAAATGATGGAGCTCCTCTCACTCTCACTACAGTTACCTCAAGGAAGCTTCTTGCACTGGCAATTTTTGTAAAAATTTCTGTAAATTTCTGTAAAAAATAGCCTCAAGCAATCCAATCCCATCGTACGAGTGGATAAGATGGCTTTGTAAAAAATTTGCATTAATCAATCACCTAGCACAGCACAGTGTCATAACAGTGTGAACAGTTTTCACTTCTTCATCCAACAAAACATTAAATGATAAATGCAAAAAAAAAAAACAAAGACGAAACATTAATAGCGAGTGTGCATGCATATACGCGGACTGGAAGAGAAATAGCAAAACACGGAAACGTTTACGTCGTTTGCGTCGTTTTCGAAATCATCTCATCTCCTCTTTTCAAGCAAATAGTGAATGAGAAAATTGAAGAAATTTCCGGTGCGTGTGCAGTAAGCGTAACTCTATTCAAATATTTTCCAGCAAATACTCACTCATCCCATTTGAGCACTTTCAGATAATATACACTAATTGAATGACATCAACAAAAAAAGTACTACACACACACACACACACACACACACACACACATACACACGCGTACGCACACCATACCTAGCAATCCTGGTTGCCAAATCTTCAGGAGCATCCAATTTCACACACTGAGGTCCGTTAAATACGAACGCAGTTCGAGAATTTTCGTCTGGTGCATCATTTTGTGGTGTTTTGGTGCGCAGTGGTGAATGTCCGGGATTCCGTGGTATTCTCTTTAGTATGGGTGAATTCTGGTTGGAATAATTATGAGCGCATAAACTGGATGTGATAGTTTGCGCAAATATGTGATAGTTGGACGTTAGTAAATGATAATTGGATGAAAATCAGACGTTTAAGTGATAGATGGATGATGGCAGTTCTGATAAGGATTTCACGGAGATAGCAAAATGTGTCAGTTTTCGTTTGGCTAATTCCGGTCATGCTGTTGAAGGTTTGCTCAACTAATGGTAAATATATAACGAAATCGTGATGAGCGATAATGCGAAGCAATCCGGGAAGGTGCGGAAATGCCGAATTTCACGGAACAAAAAACGTTACTGGAAAAAAGGCGTGCAAATTCAGGATGTGGAGGATTTTCTCTGTGAAATTCAGGCTGATGAGGTTGATGGTATGCGAGAAATATCTAATTTCCAATTACAGCATAGTTTAGAAGAGAAAAAAAACGTTTCTAGATTGAAGTGTATTTTTTTTAGCTGATTAATCAGTGGTGTGATAAATTAGCTTAATGATCATAATAACTTTTAAAACAGTTATTCTACCGAATCTTATTTATTTCATGTGTAAAAAATCAAAACGATGATAGCCTGTTTACTATCGACAAGAAACCTGATCATAGCAATCTTAAATTAACTAGACGACAGAGGGCGGCTATGACGAAGAGATTAAAAAAGACGGAGTTAGTTTGTATTTGTAATGGTTATGGATGTACTATTATTCGCTTCCTGGATAGGTTATGCAATTTTTGGGAACGGCAACTTTTTATTGCTTCAAATGAGAGTATAGCAGGCTATGCGTAGAATAGAGCTACGCTTGACTGCATTTCTGTTTTTCATTTGGGCCTGTGATCAATCGAGTTGTTTTTTTCTTGTAACGATATAACTTTAGACCGATGGAGCACAAAGAGAATGTTTCTAAACGGAAGCTTAAAAAGAAGCTTCCAGAAAAATCGAAAAAACCGGTCACAGCCAAGTCTGATCCCTTGGAAAGTCCAGCAATCCAGACTAGAAAACCGTATGATCTTTGGGGTACAGATTTTGCATAACTAAAATTTTTAATTTTTAATTGTTTAGTCGTAAATGACATGTCCGAGAATTGTTCGGTTTGATTCCATACTTTTTTATTGTGAAATTTTTTCTGCGTACCTACAAGGAAAGACAGAGCGTGTTGGAGAGTAGAAGAGTGAATTGTGATGCTCCTTTACCGTTTAGCACTTTCAGCATTGACCATTTTCGTGATTTGGTGATGCAATTTTGGAGTTTAATTTTCTACTTTTAAGGCCAACAGCCGCAAAGGGAGGTTTCGGCGGCGGAAGAATACTATCTTCTCACCACCAAAAAAAAACCGCCACAAGAACCGAAAACAATGAAGCATATATCGAGCATATTACTGCATGTGGAGGTTGCTCCTGCAGGTGCTTCATATAACCCACCTGTGTCTAAATATTTGGTTAGTGAATTTAAATTTTTACTGTGCGGGGCCGTGTGGAAGAAATGAAATAATCGAGTATGTCACGTTGATCAATGTGACTTTAACGTGTATTCTAGGACTATGTTACTCAGGTAGCTGAAGAAGAAAAGAGAAAAATTAAAGAAAGTGGAAAGCTGAGGCGTGAGTTTGCACTACTTAAAGAGAAATACGCCACCCAGGTTTGCATTGTTCTTCATCTTTCGCACCTTTGTCAATGGCAGTTCTGATTTTCGCTTTCATTATTTCTTCAAGAAATATTTTAGGAAGAAATAGAATTGGAATTAAGGAGGGGTCTTAATGACAGTGATGATAACGATGACGAAATGCTAGAAGACAGTAATGAAATAGAGCAGAACCACTTAGCAAGTGAGTTGAGGCCCACCATAATTTTTTTTGTGGTTTGTTATCTCCGTGCTTCGAAGTATTTGGAAATTTTTAAATCTTTTTAAGATAAAAGGCCAATCATTAAGCGAAAAACAAAAAAAATGCGACGCCGGGAATATGTGCAACGAAAACAGGAAGGAATTAGAAATGTATCTGCATTACGGAAGGAACAGATGCATCTTATTTATTCGTAAGCATTTCGCTGTGTCATTTAATGAAATGTTATGACTAGCAGTTCCTTCAGAGAGAACATTTTTCGAGAACGTGTACTCATTAAATATTGTAGGGCTCGGAAGTTGAATAAAGAAATCAGTACAGAAATGCAAAGGCAGGAGGAATTTTCGATTAAACGGAAAGAACATAAAGTTAGTTGTAGTTGATTTCACGGCTTTTTTTGTTTGACATCGAAATTATTGCCAAAAATGCTATACGTAACAGAAAAAAATCGGTGGTTTTGTCACTTTGATGGTAATCAATGTCTTTAATGGTGGTTTGTTGGCAATTAGTTTGATGATGGTCAATCAATATAAATTTTTGTGTCAATATCAATCGTCCATTATATGTATTCTTCAGCTGATGAAAAAATTTGCTGGTACACAGCGCTTGGGTCGCGGAAAGTTTAAACCGTACGAGCAACCTGTTTTGTTAACTGAAGAATTGGCAGGCTCTTTACGAGAACTAAAGCCACAGGTTTTAATTCACTTGTTACCTGGGCTCTTTTTAGTCTTTGTATTATCTGTTCCAGGTTCCTGTGCTGCGAAGTTATTCTCTATCCTTTCCGATGAATGTCGTTGTTTTTATTCACTAGCAGGGTGGAATTAATTTTGTGTCATCAATTTTATTCAATCACAAAATGATTCAAAAAATTTTTCTTAAATATTTCCCTCGTTGGATCGCATAGGTGCAAGCAACGTTACGACAAATTTGAAGTATAAAACCATTTACTTCAGATTTTTCTTGGTGTTTTGTATACAATTTTCTGCAAGAATTTTTTTACCTTCTCGATTATCTTTTTCCTTGACTATGGTGGAGTTAAATCTTACAGGGCAGTATTTTGACGGAACGCTTGAAAAGTTTGCAAAAAAGGAATATACTGTCGATATCTGGAGAAAAGCGACATAGAAGAAAATTGAAAAACAAGTTGCGATTTAAAGAAAGGGAAAGTAGGAAACATCAAGAAGTGAAACTTGGTACACGTTTGATATGATACGGGTGCAGCTCGTTTGGTCATTTGTTTTTTTTAATTCATTCGTTTATTGTTAATCCAAAAAACTCAATAATAAATTGCGTAAATTGATAACAATACCCACGAGGAAAAACAGCAGAACATATTTGTTGCTATTAGTAAATTTAGTTTCGAAAGTAATTAAAAAGATTATTAGTTCCTAAAAAATAGCTTAAAAATGTTGCTAATAAAGAAGAAAAATTGCATGTGTTTTGTGGCAAGGAAAACTTGATACAGGAAAATTCTCTATTTAAACCATTGACATCTACAGAAAGAGTTTGATTCCTGAAATTCGTTTAGTTGCGGTTTAATTGCGACATAGAGTACCATCCGATGCGACGATTTTAACACAGATTGTTATGCGACAATTTTGTTGTAACATTCGCTTGTTATTTTGCACATTGTTTTTCAGGAAATGTGACTGTCTTTCAACATTTTATAATGCAGTTAAAATAGAAGTTGAAAATTACAACATTTATAGAGTTAAGATTTGACTGTCGTATTGATCGTTATTTGGTCATTACGTTTATTGTTGCAATGATTTAGATACCGTCTGTGTCGAATACCATGATTAAATCGTAACCTTAGTTTCAGAAAACAACGAAAATGTAGTAATCATTGATGCGGATGTATGGAAGTACATAGTTAATGCTGTCGTAACGACATTTTAAAAATTGATGCCTGTTAGGCCATCATTAGGTGTGAATGGTAAGATAGATAATGGTATGCTGTATGTTGCGCACAAGCTGTTCACAACAACCAGATATAATGATGGATTTAAATGGTGCGCATCCACTCATTCATTCTTCAAACTACCACTGATTTTGCAAGAGGTTGAAAACGTTGTTATCATGTGATATAGGAGTGGTACAGAAGCTTGAATTTGTACGTACGTAATGATGAAATATTTAGGCGGAGAAGTGAATGAGCAAAGGTTAGTTGTCAGTTGTGTGGACGAAGGGAGGTAGGGTGGGGGGTAGGTGGGAGAGTTTCTCAGCTGAAAACTAAATGATGTGTTGTGGATGAGAATGAAGAAGAGAGAGAGAGAAGGGAGGAGATGATAATGATGACCTAGTGACCCGATTTCCAGAATTAAAATTATCAAGTGGGATGATGGTTTTCTCTAATCATGTATATAGGTTTATATGTATGTGCTCGTATATACAATTTCATCTCGTCCATTCTTTTCATATCGTAGTGTCCGTTTAACTTGAAATGAATGGTTTGCTACCTCAATACGGACATAGTGATTTCATTCCAATCCCCCCTACGGGGTGACATCCAAAGGAAAAAAGGAAAACAGTAGCACCATTATTCAAACATCAACAAATAGTGGCTTAGCATTTGTTATATAGCAAATGTTGAAAAGTCAAAACCAGAAATATCAAGTTGTTCAGTTTCAGGAACAAAAAAAAGCAGAAAAAAATATATTGTTAGAAGTGATAGGTACTTGTGTTCAATTAAAATACGTTAAAATTTATTGCATCAAATTCCTAATGAATTTAGTTCAGTAAGTGTATTGAACAATGTAAGGTGTTACATTGTGATAGTTGGAAATTTAAAAAATTGTGTGGATGGAATGATTTTTGCATATGACATATGGCAATTTAAATGCTCATAAATTTGTTTGATATCATTCGATTACGAACAGCCAAGGCATATTCCCACACTAACTTTTGAATCTCATATCGGTGATTGTTCCGTTTTTCGTTAATAAACTGTTGCAAGCAGCCACTGGCATTATGAGAGAGGTGGTCTCGGAAGAATGCAATTTTAAATTTACCAACAAAAGATGTTATTTGCTCTGTTTGTAAAACGTCTTATTAAATTTTAAGTTTTAAAAGTTTAACGTCTAATCCAATGACTGATAAATCACTTTTAAAACTTTTGCTGCAAATTTAATTGTTTGCAATTGCATGATTGAATCAAATTTTTAAAGCAACAATTTTGGAAACGAATCATCGGAATGAAATATGAAACAGAGGAAGAGAGAAAATGCATGAAAAAATAAAACATAAGTGATCAACTTGTGCAAATTTTGAAACAGTAAAGGTAAGATGCTCGTTTAGTTGAATTTCAATATAAAGTGCCAACAAAATTTTTAGCTCAAATTGCTCAAATGAAAGAATTGCTTCGATTGTTTGTTTCAATGCAGCACAATTTTGTAAATTTAATGCAGCACAATTTTGTAAATGGAGCGAATAACTATTTATGTGGTATTAATTCAGGTCAAAGATGTAATAGCTAATTGCTGCGAATATTTAGAACAACAATTAGCGCACGAAAATTCCCATGCCAATAAAATGCTCAAATTTTCTCTTTATTTCTCTAAAATATCTTAAAAATGACTTGTCAGATTGTCCACACGTAATAATTGCGCGTAATTGCTTGAAAACAAGACGAGCTGCACAATCAACCGTATGGAAGTTAAATGTGTAATGATGAGATGTTTGTAATCGTTTTATCCTCACCTAGCTTTATCTTTCAACCAACTTATCTGCTCACCTGACATTTATTTCTGCAAATTTTTTCAAAATAAAAATTGACATACAAAGTTTTCAATTCAATTCAATCTCATTTTTAATTGATAAAAAGCTGCTTGGATGACATTATCATGTGTCGTAGGCTAAAATTAATCTTTATTTTTGTTTTCTGAATTTTCCTCCCCTTTTTTTTTCTTTGAAAACGAAAACAGGAAGATATAAATAATTTGATCATCCATTGAAATTTTAATTTTGCTTTTTTTTTTGCTCCAATTTCTACAAAAATCTCTGCAACAAAACTTTTCAATGAAACTAAACTGTATTTTTTTTCTCAATTTTTACGCTCATCAGAATAATTGCGCATAATTTGAAGCTAAAAATTTTTCTCACATTTCAAAAAAAAAAAGCAATGATTAATTAATGTCTGAATGAAGCTAAAGGAGAAAAAATTTTTTTCTAAAATGTTAATATGTCAACTTTAAAAGTACTGTGCTTCTGCCATTGCTATCCCAAATTCAAAACGAACTTGAACGTGGACAACAGCGAGAAAGTTTTACCGATGAAAGTGAATGGAAAAAAAAAAAGCGAAGTTGTTCGTGTTCGTTGTGTCATGTCCTGCTACGTGTACACATGTGATGATGATCATAATAATGATAATAACGATAGTGACGATGATGATGATGATGGTTATGATGATGATGACGACGATGATGATGATGATGATGGTTATGATGATGATGATGATGACGATGACGATGATGATGATGATGATGATGATGATGAACGATGATGATGAACGATGATGATGATGATGATGGTTATGATGATGATGGTTGTGACGATTTGTGAACGGAGAGGCATGGGTGTATATGTATGGATGAATGGATGGGATGGTGGAGATAAAAGTGAAAATCTGGGGAAATAGGTGACCGAATTGCGAATATATTTTCCCTTTCATTTTGCATTTCATTTCGAAGCGTCGAACTGATTCCAGCAATGACGTCCTTATCGCATCCGTTGCCACATTTCCCCATCAAGGTATGTTATATGTATGTGTGTGTGTGTGTGTGTGCGTGTGTGCGTGTGTGTGTGTGTGTGTGTGTGTGTGTGTGTGTGTGTGTGTGTGTGTGTGTTATATCTATTATCATCTACGGATTTTCTTCACTTTCGCCTAAACGCTACGCAATCATAACAAAAAGCCTTCCTTTTTCATTAAATTTCAAAATTCACCTAAAAATTTTTGTTATTTTTAAAATATTTAGCCATTTAAAATTCAAAATTGGCAAAAATTTCGTCATTTTCGGTATTTTTTTCTCACCCTCTCTCTCTTTCTCGCTCTCTCTCTCTCTCTCTCTTATGATAATTAAAATTACGAATGAGATAGAGTGAATCAAAATTACGGATGGATAGAGGAGGATCGAGTGAAATGTTACAGTGATTGGATGAGATGAATTATTAGTTGTTAATTTATTTAAATTGAAGAAAAAAAAAACAAAGGACTGCTAAGTAATACTCAGGTGAAGTTTCCATTTGAAATGATTACGAAAGATTAATTTGCAGAGAAATGAAGCAATATTCATTTCAGATATTATTAAGCGAATGATTTATTAGTTGAGAGTAAAGGAAATTTTTGTAGGATGAATTTTCGTGCAGGTATTTTCTTAAGTGTTCATCTCATACATTGTATTAGTAAATAAAAATATCAAATGGTCAAATTTTATGGAATTACCGGACTTTCTTTTTTTTTTTTTAAATTTACACTGATGCTGTCATTAAACACTTTCGTTCATTTGTTATGACGATGGCAAAAAAGAAGAGAGAAATATTTCATCAAATTAAATAAAAAGCTATAAGTTGCACTCATTTTTTTCCAAAATTAAAATTAACTATTGAAATTCAATTGTAGAATTGAACTTTACCTAATAAGTACAGTCAAAACATTCTGTGATTCATTCTTCTTTTCATACCTCTTTTTGTCTCGTTCAATTTTGAAGCAGCTACAAAAGCTTAGCATTTTTCGTTCGCTCAAGCAATGATTGACGAAGGGTTATGGCTGGTGATAACGGTGATAACGGTGATAACGGTGATAGCAGAAATTATTGTTAGCTTCAAACGTTTCATGAGCGTAGGATGAAGCGTTTAGGTAACAAATGAGAAATTAATTTCTTTTCATAGCAATTAACGTTGCTCTTTCTTCGTCGGATTAAATTCAATAAAATGTCATTGTAAAAATAGGCAAATGAAAATATCGGAATTTGTAATTCGTGCAGTTTTATTGGATTTAATCGTTTTTGGTATAATTAAGGAATTATTTTGTTGCTAAACAGTGGCTATTTGTTCCTTTTTCTTGAATGCATTAAACGCTATTTTTTTTTAAATTCACTTTTGAAACTTCCTAATTTACACTATTAGCTTTTTAATGTTTACATAGAATTGTGAAACAATAACTTGTGATACTGATGAATGCAGCCATTCATTCTAATACCATAAAACATTTTCTCATCCATAGATTGAAATAATAACGAATTAAAAATAAATTTTTTTTTTTGCATCATTCATTGCAAACGCTAAATGAGAGGAGGGAGAAGAATAGTTAAATATTTACAAATAAATTTTGTTCAAAGTTTAGAAAATTTCTATGCAAGAAACACTTCGTGTGAACAATCTATTCATAACTAATTTGAACAAAAAAATTTTTAATTTTCAAAATTTGTCATATGAGACTTCAATTAACAACACTAATTGCTTATTCATATCACATTACCTATTCAACTTCTTAGCTCAACCATTTTTATCACTGTTTTGTAGCAATCTCTTCTCAACAACAGTTAACACATCGATATCTTTAAAACTATTTTCATAAAATATATAGCACACTTATCATTTAGCTAACTTATCATATTTTCTTCACTGATAATTTAATTACAATTTTCAGAGTTTCCTGCCGTACGATCTATCAACATACAGTACGATGCCACATCTGTCGCATACCTCTTTGATGAGTCCATTGGTCAATCCATTCATACCTTCAAATATTCTCAACTTATTTCAAGAAGATACGAAACAATCCGTCGGAAAAGCATCATCATCATCATCCTCATCATCATCGTCATCATCATCAGCATCATCAACATCATCATCATCATCAACAACAACATCATCATCATCATCATCTGTACCTGCCTTACGACCATTTCGCATTTACGATCCAACTGATCAAATTACCGCTCCTTCTATGCCTCCTACAGCCGATTTTAATCATTTAAGAAACGATAAATCTAGCAACGAACAATCTCCCTCTACACAGGTCATCCAATATAGCACTGGTTGCTTTCTTCCATTTCCATAGCTCTGTTGAAATATTTAAAAATTAAACTAAAATTTAATTGTGGCATTAAACGGAATTTTTAATTATACTTTTCAAACAGCAGTTTTTAATATAATTATAGTAGAATTTGCTAAATTTATTTTTAATTTAAATGTTAAAATTTTGCGAGCAATTGCTTGCACTATTTCACTTGCAGTTTTAGCAAGCAAAACGTTGTTCACTTACACTTTTCCGATATTTGTTTATGGTCAGAAAATTAATTTAGAAATTGCAAATTATCAAATGTTTTCGAATTTTTTCTTCTTATTCTTCTCACTGTGTACATCAAAAATTTTCCATCAAAATTTGCTTAATCACTTGAAGTAAGTCATTCACGGAAAGAGTGGAAAACCGAGTTAAACTTTTGCTACAATTTTCCTAGCAACAGCTAGTCACTAAAAAAAACTAGCTGATAATTGATAACGATGAAATATGTGGGTGAATTATTGAACATTTATCCGTTTTCATTTCAAAAGTCTCATAAATGCATACCATCTAAGATTATCACTAAACTGATGAACACTGATCGTACTTTTAAATGCAAACACTGTGATTTTTGGCATTTAAATTAAATAATTTCCAAACTTAAATTCGTCCACAATTGAGCTGCAAAGGAAGAGATAGTAAATTGTGAAAGAAAAGGAACATAAATGATTAAACTTTTTATTATGTCTTCTTAGATTTCAAATTTTAAATGAAAATCCGAAAGCCTAAAATGTATGAGGATGAGTTGGGAAAACGAAATTGTGCATATTGGTGTCAGTGGGTCAATCCCTGTCATCGTGCGCCATTCATTCTTCCTGAATTTTGAATTTCATTCAAACCATCTCCTCTCCCTCAATGTATCCTCATCTCCTCCACTCATTTTCAAAAATTAGCCCTCATTAATCGAATCAAAGATGATTTCAATCAGTTCAGTTTTCACCCGAAAAATAATACAATTAATTATCATCACTCAGTTTAAAAATCTTACATTAAATGAATACAGAGTTTGCCGTTTTTTTTTCTTTTTTTTTTCTGTTTAAATTCATCCAAATGTTCTATATTTGGACGAATTAATTTCATTCAAATCTCTTTCTTTTCCCGTCTCTCTGTCTCTCCCTCTATCTTGCACTTTTTTCGTCCCTTTTCTTCCTTTATGTTCAACCTCATTTGTGGTAAATTTTGAGGGCAAAATTGAATGATGAAAATTTTTTGAAAGGAAAAAGTGAAAGAAACTTCAAATTTCGTTAATTAATTACAAAATAGAAGGTCAGTTTTTATTTTTTTTTATAGTAAGTGAATTTATGATGAATGATCAATGGAATAGGTAGCAGTTAAAATGAATTCTTGAAGGGAGCACTTTTTGGTGTAAAATTTCAGGATGCATGCTGTTCCGAGCGAACCAACAAATAGCATTCATTACTTCAATTTTAGGTTACTTCATCAACTTCTGATATCGACGTGATATCGGCACAACGTAAGGTGATTGTTCGTAATGAGACAGTGCGTAAGAAGAAAGAATTGGTGAAAGATGAAGCATACTGGGAACGACGTAGGAAAAATAATGATGCCGCTAAACGAAGCCGAGATTCCAGACGGCAAAAGGTTTACTATTCTTTGAGGCAAAAGAATGATCACTTCATTTCTTTTTTTTACAATTTTTTCAGCTAATTTCATCTTTTTGATAACATTGATTTTAATTAAATTCTTTTTTCACATATTATCATCGCTCATTGAAATCTTGAAACTTGTTGGTTCTGTTAGCAAGGGGAATTCTTTCCCACAAAGTCCGAGTGGTTCTCAGATAAAGGATTAATTCAAAAATAAAGAGTACGTGAAGTGAAAGTGAAAGTATACCTGTAATGACAGGTATGATAGCACTTAGTAATATCAATTAATGATGAAAATATACTAAAATGTTGGTTTTTTTCTTTTAAATTAACCTTTCGAATATTCATTACTTCGATGGAAACACTACTGTCACATCAAGCAGTGTTGTAAATCTGAATTAATTTCATCAATTTCAATTCAGGAAGATGAAATGACACTTCGAGCAGCAATGCTTGAGCAAGAAAATATTCGTCTACGGCTGGAAGTGGAACACTTACGTGCCGAAGTTGATCGACTTCGAGTGTTGGTCTTATCGCCAACTATTTTACCCACACCACAAGCAATAATTTCACCTCCTACAACAACTGTCTTACATGCACCTCAGTTACGACAACAACAACAACAACAGCAACAACAACAACAACAACAACAGCAACAACAACAACAACAACAACAGCAACAACAACAACAACAACAACAACAACAACAACAGCAATCTTCCGCTGTAGCATCCTTGTTTGCTTTATCATCAACAGCTATCACTAGCCAGTGATAGTGATAGCGCACAGAAACAATAATACTATTTTAATACTAAACACAATTATGTATCATCAAGTAACACCTACGTTGCTTGATAGGTTGTACTCGAAATGGTATACATAGAGACTTCGCAAAAGATTTTTACTCGCATTGAAATTGTTTGGTACTACCTACCCATCTATCTTATCTACCTGTCTACTTAACTATTTTGGCGCTGAAATTTCACCAATATGTTTTGCATGAGCGCTAAGCTAGATATGCTGTTTGTTGAAGCTATTATGACATTTATGATGCTATCGAGAAAAAACCGAATCCCAATGTTTCAGGATTGTTAAAGTCCAGTAACTTGAATATCAATCTTTTCCACTTCCAAAACACAAAGCTCCCATATCCTTTTCTTTCTTATCAAGCAATAAGCAAGTGAACTCAAATTTTTCATAGTTTTATGAAAAAGTTGATTAAAAAAGTTCTAAAATTTAAAATTGGAACATATTTTTTTGACTGAGCAATAGGTAGTGAACAATTCACATTCTTCATGATAGCTAGTAGAAGATTGATCTTACAATATCAATCATTACTACAGCTCGAGAGTTCATGATCTTGAGCCTGTAAGTTATATGCAATCATACTTACCAAATTAATTACTAATATTTCAATAATTTCTACTTTTCACAGTGAGACTACTTTTTACAGAAATGAACCATAAGTATGGTAATCGCTTTCTGCTGTTTTACTGTGTCATTTTTGTTCACCTCTCTCATTTGAGCTTAATCAAAATTATTTAGCTAACTTCTTCAATTTGTAAATTTTAAAATCTAATTAATTTTATTTATATCCATTAGAATCACATGATTTTTTTGGCACTAATTTCAGTTCCTTTGAACATTTTTTAAAGCTATTATTCCTTTTGAGTTTCCTTTTACACGTAAATAAGGTGCAGTACAGCTTAATTTATGTAAATTCTCAGGCCTGTGCAATAATAATAAACTAAAAACAATAACTTTTATATATTTGAAACACAACGAATTTTGTTGCATACAATGTTTGTAACACAATGAAATACAACAAGTATGATAGAGAAATGATGAATAAATGAGAATTAATGTATCTGTTGTACGAGTAAATCGTCAGTCCTCTAATAAATTGGAACAATTTAATTTTGATTATTCAAAAACTGATGACACTTAAGCAAACGATTAAATATTTTTTTTCACAAAAAATTCACAAGTTAAATTTAAGCGATGAATGCAATATAATTTTGAAAATCGAAATTTGTCAGTCAATAGAAGAATAATAAAAAGAACAATTTCTTGTGTGCGAAAAAGATTGTTATCCAAAAATTAAATGCATCATAAATGAAGCTGTCAGAATTTTGCTTACTGAACTACCTGGGAGGACTGTCGATAAAACAGTGAGTGAAGATTAAATGGAAATGCAAAATAATACACAGAAACATCACAAGAAAAAACTTTCAAAAATCAACTATTAACCCGGAATATATGAAAATTAAATTTCGTCAACTGTCCTTCAAAGCAGCTTGAATTCATTTTTTTTTTCTTTTGAAACAGAATTCACACCGATATAAGATTATGCATTGTCATTCATCAGACCTCAAAAGTTTTTTAAAGATTTTAAAATTTAAGAAAAGTTTATTTAAAAAAAAGTTTGTTTTAAATTTATACTAAATAATTTTTATGCTCTCATTTTGAAAGAGAAAGCAATTACAAAAAAAAAAAACTATGTTTTCAAAAATGGGTTGGAAACAAATCACTCAAATCTTCAATCATTTCTAAATGAAGACTGAAGGGGGAAACAAACAAAATCCATCCCTTCCAATTTTGTCCCCAAAATAATAGTTGCGTACGACTATTCTAAAACTGGTTGATAAATGAAATACTTCGTTAATCTTAGTGGTTTCGATGGCTATCGTAAGCCTAAACACGAAAGATTAACATATTCCACCTTGAAATATTTGCATGAAACAAAAAGAAATAGGAATGAGTGAAACAGAAATTGAAAGAGAGAAATAGATAGAGCCAGAATGGAAAGCGGTAAAATTGTAATGCATTGATTTTTTTTTTGCTTTTTGGAATGTATGGAAGAGATTATGGGTACAACACAACATCACTTAGAACAAAAAACATTACACAAATAAAAATTACTGGAAAAAAAGATGTTTTCCCCAAAATTAAAAAGGTTTGAAAAAAAAAAGTTTCCATTTATACTTCCTACTCCACTTCCACAACGCACACACCATCCGTACGCTGCTTGCGAAAATTCAGATAGAAACTCCATCGACTGCAACTAACCGATAATTTCATCTTCGTAACATCATCTTCCGATAAACATGAAGCCGGTTTTTCCTCATAGACGTTTAGAATACATGGAATAGCCATTCCTGGATGAGTAATTGTTGTACTATCCTTAAAAAAGCGTTTCTTTTAGCAAAAAAAAATTTTTTTAATCACTTTTTCCTTTTTCCCTTTTATATTTGCCAGCAATATGAAGAAAACCATTGTTTTTTTTTTAAATCTTAAATTCATCATTTGAACCGTCAATAATTTTGTAATACAAAAATTTCAAGTTTTTAAAAATTTGAAGTCATTAATAGGAACATATTGGGAAAGGGAAGTATTGTTGTGTGATTTTAAAAAGGCAATGATAGTACCTGATCAGCAATTGACGAAAGTGCATTCTGTTCAACCCATTCATAATTACCATAATCAATGTAAAATACTTCAACAAGATTTCCACATATTGCTGTTATTACTGCACGAAATTTTGCATCGAAACGCTCACAGTATGCGACACATAATGTACCAATGACCTATATGAAAAAAAATTACTAATAAATAATTGAAATAATGCAGTTTAAGCATTTTCAAGTACCATTACTCAATTCGAACAGTTAAGTAATCAATCATTTGAGTCATTTAAATGATCAATTCAAGTTAATTCTATTATCACTTAATTGATCCTCTTTTGTTCTATAACGACTACATCAATCATATTAAATACTGATAACATGACTAATATAACATCAAAATAGTACAATAATAAACTGAAAATGATAAAATAAAGTGATAGCAATGAGTCGAAAAATGACATAAATTACTTCACGATTATTTTTGCAGTTAAATTTTCAATTATATTAGCAGAATTTGCAAAGGTGTCAATTTACTGCCGTTGTCATTAAACACTTTTAAGTATTCCATTCAAATCCATTACTATTTCTGTATCAGGAAGTGGAATATTGGCAACCAAAGAATCCAAATGCATTTCCAAAATTCGTTGGCACTCAGTCGATTGTATCTGCACAAAGAACAATGGCCATAATGATGATGCAATATCTTCGTCTGATCGTGAAACTATATAAAGTTGGCCAAATTCGACGTTCATATGGGAAAAGAAAGCCTAAAATTTCTTAGATCCTCCATTCAATGAATCGTTTCAATGACTATGCAAAAATATCATGTAGGAATATGTTTTAAAAAAGCTGTTAAAATTCAAAACTAAATTAATAATCGTAAAATTTTTACTTTTTGGTCTAAAACGAACTTAAAATAGCATCAAAGTAAATTAGCCATTAAAATAACCTTGTATTTAAGTACCAATCTCTGTATGAATTCCCCATTTTCATCATCATCAGATACCAATTTAATGTCGTGATCTAGATTTGCGCTATTTTTTATCTAAAAAAAATGACGCCATTTGATCAAAAGCAGAATTATATGAATTTGGATAATTCAATAATTTGACATGAACGCTTTGCAGTTTTTTCGTTTAAATTACATTCAACATTTTCTACAAAACAAATATATCAGATTATAACATATCATAATGCTATAATACTGACCAATATTTCACTTTCATTTATCTTATCGCCGATAACGATAATTCTAAGAAAAAGCTTTTCAGAGAATTTTGAACGTCGTCAAATTTCCATCCCTTCATATATCAATATAAAATGTGAAATTAAATTATTTCGTTATATGTAAGTTTCACTACTTCACACTCTACTCTTTAGAAATGTTAGAATAAAAGATTTTCACACTTGAATCACCTGTTTAGCATCTTCTTCAGAATCGCAATTTGCCGTTATATAATTCAATTCATCGTCAGATGACTCGTCGCTGGTGTACAGTATCATTCCTTTCTCATTACGTGGTTTATCCGTTGCTCTCTTTTTCTAGGAATTAAATGATTTATTTGAGCCATTTACCAGATGCACACCAGTAAACAATATACATAATATTTTGCTTTATTTTCATAAATAAGTTCAGAACTTTAGCAATTCATGCATAAATCAACATCAGTAATTGATCTAAATTGCACCTATACAAATAATAAGCCTGAAAAGGAGTCATTTTTGTAACTTCTATTCTCGTCAGTACCATTTCACTTTTGGGTGAAAGTAGTTATGACACAAAAATTCCTTAAATGTGGTAGTCGTTTTTAAGAAATTGCTTAATCACTCATAACAACACATTTTTAGCGATGATATGAATGTATGACATATCATGTTTTAACAACATTTTGTAAATATAACACTTCAGCTCTCTCTATATCAATTAAATTCTAGATATGTCTGCACAGTATACTGGATAGCGATAAGTTTATATAAAAACTGGAAAAAAAAGGCGTAAATAGTTTGTAAAAAATTTTTTCTTAAATAAAAATATTATTGCATACCTGTCCTGCTATCATTTCCTGAGTCGAAAACAAAACATTTGGCGGTGTCGATTGGCAGTACCTTGTTAAATGGCCAACTTTTCCACAAATCCAACAAGATGCCGCCGCATTCTCAAAAAAGTATTCCAAAGTTTCCTAGTTGTAAATGAAAATAAATATTTTTATCTGTATAAATCACAAATCCAATGAAATATAGACCGACATTACTTCATCTTGCATATTATAGGAAATTTTGCCAGGCGCTAGACCAACACCGCTAGAATTATTCGCCGGTTCATTATCAACATTTGCGTATGATATGAGACCATCTTTCCTCACTAAAGGAATGCCGTTTGTTATTAGTTTCAATCAAGCGAAAAATAATTAATTATTAAGAATATATTAGAAATGACAAAATAGTTATCCAAATCAGAAATTCATACGTCCAAACGGCAGATAAAAATGAATGCCAAAATAAATCAATAATTAAGAAATAATTTGAAAGTAATGTAGAAAAACGAAAACAGCCGAGTATACCCTGAACTGAAGGGATCATTGCTGAACTTAACTTATGATTTATCACCATTATCTCACGTTCTGCTCCCTAAAAAAGCAAAAGTAATTCTTAGCATACGTTCAAATACTTTAAATTGTCGAATGCCTTTTTTTTTTTTTAATTCTAAGGACTAGGAAGACAACCACATTAGAGGTACGACTGAGAGGAAATAGCCTAAGAATGTGTAGTGAGAGGTTCTAAAGAAATTGTAAAACAAATTATTTCATAACGATTTCAATAAACAACTCTGGAACACTAACTATGTTGGGCAGATTCAAAAGCATTAATTTTAGGAGATTCGATATAGCAGAAAGCTAATACAGACAAGGCCAAGAATCCGCACAGATTAAACATCAGGAATGCTCATATACTGAAGGTCAGGAAGCTTCATATAAAATCCTTACCACGAAAGGCGTAGGAGTTCGATCAGGTTGACTTGACGGAAAGGATGAAAGTGGTGGATGTAACTGATGTTGTGTATCATTTTTAATCGATAATTGAAAGTCTAAATAAAGAGATAGCTAAATTTTTGGCGAATTCATTGGGTCTTCATAATTTCTGCACTTTTACAAACAAGGCAAAAAAAAACTTTAAATTGTCACATTAGAATATTAAATTGACCAATTAATACGTTGAATTATCTTAAACATCTTCGGGCGAACATAAATGATTATTTGCAATAATGCTTAACAAATCGCCACACAAAAAACATTATGATACTGCAACTTTAAATTAGAATATAAATCGGCAATAGAAAAAAGTGCACTAAAGAATAAAGTTTAGTTCTGAATTTTTTTTTTTTGTTTTCAGAAATTCCTCCGTTACTACAACTGTTGTTTTATTTGCAGCCCTCAATTCTTTGATTTGTTCCATTTGTCCATTGCGTTGTACAAGTTGTAAAACAAGTCGTCAAATTCTAGTCGTTAACTAACTGCGTTTTTTTAAGACATGAATTACATTCTTGTCGCGCTTACTTCTTACTTCATACTCACTTGTGAGATTTGTTCACTCACCATTATTGGGAGAGTTGGATCGTGATGACAGTTGACTATCCACATTTGAAGGTGTATTATAATGCTGCATTATAAGTTACAATCATTATCGAACGTTGTAGAAGATGTAATCAAATTGGAAAAAAAGAGTTTTGTATCCGCCAAAACTATTGCAATAATTTCCACAAATAAATTAAACATTTTGTGATATTTAACGAATTTTGGATGAAACATAGTGA
Organism: Litomosoides sigmodontis; assembly: GCA_963070105.1. Lineage (NCBI taxonomy): Eukaryota > Metazoa > Nematoda > Chromadorea > Rhabditida > Onchocercidae > Litomosoides > Litomosoides sigmodontis. The sequence continues at coordinate 1,931,741 of OY718808.1, forward strand.
CTACCTTGAATGATGTATTGGCAGAAGCCGTAGAGGTACCATGAAGTTTTTTTGGTGATGCGAACGTCAATGTTTTAAAAGATGTAGCATTAAGATTTGACGTTGTTGAATGTTTGATAACAGTGTTATTTGAGGTGAAAAAACAACGTTGTTTAGTTTCCATATAAGCACCACAAAAGCAACATGATCTTAGTGCTTGATTTTCATGATTAATGCGTTGTGAGCATGTCGTGCATCGTGGTATCACTGATCGTAGAGAAAGTGGTTTTTGATAAACTTTTTGAGTAAAATCGATAGTAGGACGTTGAACTACAACATCATAAGGTCAAAAAAATATGGAAAAATGACATACCACGTACGAGTTTAGTCAATTGAGTTATCCTTCAACACTAGGCGAAAATTGATTTAATCTACCAGCTTTGATGTTGTGTGACCCTTGTCAATATGTGAAGTGTAACTATTAATAAAGCTTTAGTTTTAACCTATAAGACAAATTCATTCACTTAACCTACTTTAGTACAGACCTAGAGCTGTGAAACTTTCATTTTATTGTTATAATACAGCCCCTCATTTGTTCAACAAAGTTGAGGAAAAAGAAGGAAAAAACAAACCTTGCTGATTGATATAATTTGCATAGATGTGAGATTGACAATCAGATTGCGATTGATGATTTGTAAATGTGCATTTGTGATTTTCGCTGCTAGGATAATAGCAACGCCCGCTTGGTACTAGGAAATTTGATTGTTGTTGCTGTTGGTGGTAATAGTGATGGTATTGTTCCATATAGTGCTGTGGATACGTAAGTGCTTGGAAACTAAAAATAATAGAGAATTTAAATAATTTATGTTAAATAAGCATCATGGAAAATAATTTCGCTTTGTTGGCGTTTCTCGAAACTACAAATCTACCAGTTACAGCAAAAAAAATCATAAATGTAGTGAAAAATAAAAATATATAGAATTAACTTTTTTTCAAACGATTCAGTGATACCTTGGAAAGGGCGTTTGCCCAAGTAACAGCGATGATTGACGATTGGTATCATAAAAGATCATATCATTTGCATCACTTCTTGGAAATGATGATTGATATTGTATTCCGCTGTTTGGCATTCCTTGTGTATCACTGTATTGGTATGTTTGCAGGAATGGAAGCAAATTTCTGTTACCATTAGCTAACTGAAATTAACGCCATTTTTACACAAGCATATTTCACATATAAAGTTTATAGAACAGTAATGATAACTGTGAATTACTTTAATCAATTGGCTAATAAATTTAAGATATTAGTAAAGAAAATAATGCGAAGCTTTGTTGGCACTAATTTAATTCGCACTTTTCCGTAAATACTTCCGATATCGCAATTTTCAATTAATTAATACTTTCAAAATTTTCAAATTCATGCATTTATTTTACCTGTAAGCTTTGAACAGCGTTGGATAATCCATCGACTCGACTGGATATTTGCGCTAATTTTGTACTGATCTTTACATCTAGTGTTTTTATAATGTTCCCAATTTCTCTAAAACAATTTCATATGCATATTAATATATCTTTTTTCATAATCTTATATATATATATATATAAAACATTTCCTCTCAATTTTTTGTATTTGCAAAAAAGTTCAAAAAAATTCAATTAAACTTGAAGGACTGAAAAAACGAACCGATTGGAACACATCAGCATACCAACTGTTGGAAACATTGCCTTCGTATCGATATCCATCGAATCATTGTCATTATTATGACAATCGATATTGTCATCAGCAGTAACATTATTACTGTTATCCTTATTGGCATCGTTACTATCATCATTATTATCATTCAAAACTTCATTGCTTCGATTGATTTTATCATTGGAATTTAACATTAATGCTTGTAAATCATTAATCAATGCATAATTTGATTCAAAATTCCGTGGATATTGAAAATCAGGCTGAATGTGCATATCAACAGTTGCAACATAGCTTGTCTCAACTTTTCCAATTACTTCAATAACGTATAACTCATCCACCGCAAGCTATAAATTATCATTTTGAAACAAGCACCGATGTTGAAATTAGCTCTGAAGATCACCTTTATCATCATTGCTTATTTCACCTAAATTCTAAACTCATTCGCACCTTCCATGCACAAGTTTTTAAGCTTTTCGGTGCTACCATAAACAAAATATAAAATGACTCTATCTAATTTATGACTTTCTTCTATTCGTTAATTATGTGTCTTCTAAATTTCAATGTAAGCAATGCAAATATCAAACTAGTTATAAAAATTACACGAATTACAATCACTTATTTCATTTCGAGATATTTTAATTAAAAAAGATGAAACAACCTTTGCCGCGTGAATTCTATCTTCAGTAGGAACCTTCCGACTCACAGCACAGCAAAATGCTGCAGCAAACGAATATAAAACCACTGGAGGCTGAAAATTGTGCTACTTTATTCATAATTCTATGTCCAATTATCTAACTTATTTCTAGCAATTTGTGCAATAGCTGAAAATAAAGCACTCATCTGATTAAAGAGGCCTGCTTTTGAAAATGAAGGCTTTTACCTGATCAGAGAGATCGAAAAGATTATGGATATAGCAAGACAACGTCTGACCATAATCAATCAGAAAAACCGTGCAATAACTTCCATAATAATCAAAATTGCTAGCTACCGCACTGAAACAGCAAAATCAATCTGTCAAATTAATTAAGCAGGCAATAATCAATGCTCTTGGGCAGAATATTAACTAAGAATAGCTCAGAAAATGAAATATTATCATCCTTCATAAGCCTCATAAAACACTGCACAGTCGAAGAAGGCACTGCTGTTTTAGTATTGAATGAATCACATTACAGGTTCATTATGAAAGTATTTTCTACATATTTTGACAGCATTTTACAAATTAGAATTTAATTTTTAAAATGAGTACTTTAATATTTTGAATTTCAAATTATATTTCTTACACTAGCATAAACATAACTAACCGGTAATAACGAGGGTGTCTGCGCAGTGGTCGTTGAACATATGCAATACAGGCCAACGACCGATTATCTTCGATGTATGGCCACAGACCATTAGATGGAAGTAATATTTGCTTAAATTATACCTTTCAGTTCAGTTCTTTAATATTTCGGAAAGAAAATGAAACCAAAGTGAAATGTTGCAAAATTACTGAATTTAAGATAAAACCAATGGGCAGATGTAAATTATAGTAACGAAGAAGCTGCAAATTTAATGCTTCTACTTTGCTTTTTGCAAGTCTAAATACATAATTTAAACAAATTTAACGAAATAAATTATAGGCTGAATTCTTAGTTCCCATCACACTCACTGAAGTACATTCACAATTTTCTGACGCTTTAAAGTTTTACAGTAAACATGACACTTGTAGAGTTATTATGACTGTAAAACTCTATTGCTGCTTGAAGAATGAAACTAACCTTGCTAATAAAGGAGCAAAAAGAAGCATCACGAAGCCAGTAATAAATTTGGTCGATCTTTTCCGTCATTCGTACAGTTAATGTAACCGGTAATGGGCATTGCAAAGTAAAATCGTTGAATGAAAATGTTGATGGATAATATAGTGGACAAATTGGACGACTGGGTGGAGCAATTTCTGGTAAGCCCTATAAGGTAATTTTTGACCAATTATGATGAAAATATTCGACTGGATTTAGCAAGAAAGATATTTTTATAATGACTAATTGTAAAATTACAAAACTAAGGAAATTTTTGAAATAATTTCTAGTGTGAAGCATTTAAATTATTTGTTAAATCAATCAGCTGCTCATTGAGTTGTCTGTTGAATAAATTCTACTCAAGTAAAATTAGATCATTTCATAAAATTTATAGAGTTAAAAATATTTTTTGCCTTATCTTCAGAAACATTCTTGCTCATTATTGATTATCGATTTTAATTTTTCAGTTTCTATCAGCTTCATCCAGTAGATAACCATCAATTAAAATATATTCATCTAACAATTACTATTAATGTTAAAACATAAGTGTTTCTATTATTTCAAATATATCAGTTTTGGCAGTATTTAATTTTAAGCCTATTGGTTCAGAACATCGAATAGAAGTTGACATTTGATCAAAACGTTATCATCAAACTGTCAGCTTGACTTAATCGAAAATATCAATATCTTCTGCACATGAATTTTTTGTAGTGAAAAAAACGCATTACCCATTTGCAGAATATTTCATTGCGTAGTGATGTACCACCAAAAATTCGAGCTAAAAGGGGCGACGGATAGAGTGAGAAATTCGGGTAGTAGCCATTTTCTGATAGTGACAATGATCGGCCTAAATAAGACTGTTTTCAAAACGCAGCGGTGAATATAAATTATTTTCAAATAAGCCCTTCTCAGTGATATAGCGTATTGATAACAATTACAATTCGAAACCTTGCAATTCATGATACAGTGATCTATTTTATTTTAGCAACTTTTTCCGAGTTTCTTTTTAACCTAAATATTTATCTCAAACATATTATGGATTACTTTAGTATGAAAGAATTCAAATTGGTTTACGTTTCAATTGATGTGCTTAATGCAATGGAGCAGTAAATGATATGAATTTGAAAATCATGAATGAATGAATTTACCTTGATATGATGATGACAATGCAAATATGCACGTGGAACCGACATTAAGCATCGGAAAGTGATCCATATTACAGCTGACCGTACCGCCATAACCAAGGCGACAGTTTGCTAGTACCAAAGGTACCGCCAACGGTGGCATTGAATGAAGTTGCGAAGGTAATAGATAAATCGAGCGCTGATCAACGAATTCGGTTTGTCCATTATCGATTAGATACATCTTAAAAATAAAAAATCATAAATAAGTTATATACTAACCGTTTAACTGATTGTTACTTTACGTTCCTCTTTCAAGTAAATTATCCTGAAAATTAGAAATGTATCAGTTGGGAACAGGACTGTATTGCTTGAGTTGATCAGTTATGTTTGACAAATTAATCATTAACTTGTTCGTTAGCTGAAAGATATCAATGTTAGTTAAATTCAAAGAAAATACGAATAATATATGATAAATTTGATTCAAAATCGAAATTCGAATGCTGGAAGTTATCGGATTCAATTCTATAGGTTTAGTGTCATTTTTTGAAGTTTACCTAAACAAAGTATACAGTTATCTCCCTAGTTCAAGAGAAGGAATTATTGTACATTTCATTTCAGAGTTTTCATTTATGCGTTCTAAACTTAACTAGTTACTTTAACAGATTTAATTTCACTTCGATAATCAAAATTACAAGCAGCTTGGTCGTGCAGATAAGTGAAGAGCAAACCGCTTAATTAAAACGAGATTTTATCTTTTAACTAAACATTTACATGAAAGAATTACACCGTATAATCGGACAATGTTTAAAACCGCTAACAATGTCATATTCGACTTGCGATTCTGCTTCAAATTCATTTACATACTTTTCATTTTTATTTGAAATTCTCTGACATTGATCTTGTGTTGACGAAGTTTTTGCTACGAGAGGATGAGAAACTTTTTTTCAGAAATTTCGAAGACAGCGAACAATGAATGGCAAGATTTCTAGACTGTTTTTGAGGCAAATAATCTTAATTACTGATAACTTATCTGACTTGAGAGAATTTTTGATTTCTTCTTGAAAAACAATGATTTAAGATGGAAGCTCAAACTGATAAGACACGGTTATCGCTGGACAAATGAGGAACAGCACAGAGATGTCGTAGTGATAAGATATTGAAAAGTTAATATATACGAATTTATCAACTTCAACTGCTTATTCCAAAATTTAATTTGTAAGCGAAAATATTCAAACTTAAAGAAGAAAGCCATTAAATTTGATGAAATTAAGCTACTGCAGAAAAATTTTTAAATCAACGTTGCAATTAAAGTTTAACAAAGCCACTAAAGAGTGACCCGCCCAAGTACTCCGAAAGCATTACTTCGTTATGTAAAGCTCTTTTTAACACACCACTTTGAATAATTCAAATTATTCATTCATAAATTTAAATATCCAAAATTTCGAAAATTTTGAAAAGATAAAATACAGCAATATCAACCTGCCACTGTGTAGCCATTTGCCAGTTAAAATACATATGAGCACACACACCACGAGCCAAAATATTACTACCAAATCGACGTATTAGATAAACATTTCCTTTAAAAATCATTTACCCTTATATTTCCAATGATTTAACTCGTTGTATATTTGTTAGATTAAAAATGTAATTTTTATAGAAAAAATGAGGTACAGGATTAAATTAAGAAGTGAAAGCGAGCAATCATCTAAGCTTGAAAAAAGTGATACAATATTTAGTTGACGTTATTATGCGTGAATGAGCGAGCAGACATAACAATAAAGCCTTTATTAGAATAAAATTTAGAAATAAAAAATCTTATTAAAAAACTAATTAATTATTTCAAAAGTTAAATCACTAAAAAATTATCATTAATAATTAAATGAAGCAAAAAAAGGTCTCAATAAAAATTGCTTACTCACCAATGTGAATTTTATTTGGTGCTGCTGGAGACAGTAGCGTTTTTCGCGCTTCGAATAAGGAATTATCCAACACATTGCATATCTCATCCAAATTTTGTGGTCTTACGTATAAGCAGTTATCTTTACGATTTACGTGTAGAATGGTACCTTTCACAGGATAATCATAGGGCAACATGTAACGTGGATTGGAAACACTATTACAGCATAACTTTAGCAACACTAGAAAATATGTAAATGAGTTGAGTTAACTTCTTCACATCTTTCTAATTTGTACCCATTTCATCCTTGAAATGGGGAAAAAAAAGATTATTCAAAAAATTTCACCATTCTGGTGAAGATGCGTTTGCAATAAAATTTAAGTCCTTAAATTTCAAATTTTCAAAATTAGAAGCCTTTTTTCTAGTTCAATGAGTGAAATACATGAAATTTATAGGATGCTTGTATTTGCATAATCTCTGCAATGAAAACTAAATTGTGTTGAACATACCCATTTTTCTCGGATAACTAACATTTCCACGTTTGAAAACAAAATGTGAAGGTAAGGTGCAGTCAATCGTCTCGTGATTTTCCGAGTTACAATTCAAGCAGCCTATTCTTTCTGTATTCATAGAAAGGTACCGATCATCCTTGAAATGGGAAATTAAATATTCACTTATTAAATGAATCAAATTTCCAGATTGCTGTTATTTTGAGCAAAAAGAAAATAAAAAAAAAAGCAGGATATGTTTGAAATTGATATAGAAGGAAATAAAATAACAAATACATCTACATGTATATGTACGTCATCTTTTAAATTTGTTTTTGACGCTGAACAATCAACCGTTTCTCAACAATTTTGTTATTTTAAAAATTTTGCAAACTTTTATTTTATTAATCTTCGAAGTTCCAAAAGCCAATAAAATAAAAATTTCTTTTTTATCCCATAAGTAAAGCAAACTTCTACAAATTCACGGACGTCAACGAATTGCTCTATGCTGAACTGACCTGCGAATAAACGCTATCGTCTGTAACTTCTTCAATCCATAACGCTCGGCTGTGTATTTTCGAAAACATTTTCACTGTCTTGCGACGCGATCACCGATCTGAAGATGTATCAAAATAACTTTGTGAACTCAATTATTATTTTCAGAATTACGTAAGTTCACAGACGTTAACGGTGGAGCTAAATAATTGTAAATGAGAAAGTACTCCTAAAACTCGAAGCAAGCACGTATCTTAGAATATAAGAGAAACTTGAACTGAAACAGAAAAACAATGATTAGCATTAATTAAACGTGCAAATTCACAGGTTGATCGATCAGTGATAACAATAACAATCAGAAATGGTCATGAATGATAAGGCCTGTTAATCGATAAGTTAGTTGATAATTCAGTAGGATCATGCACTCTTTCTGACACAATATATTTATAATTGATATATGCAAATGCACCATCGATGATTGCTGGAGAATTGCTTATAAGCTACCTGATATTACCTGCAATATAATTAGGCAGACAAATGAACTATGAAGAAGAGGAGAAGGCAAAGGATGAATGAAAATCCTTACGGAAAGAAAGCACCATTTCAATTTTAAAAATGAAATTTCAAATGAAGAAAGTGGACGAGAGAAGAAACTGACGATGTAGGCACGCGCACCGGGCGCAACAAAATACTAACATTGACAGAAAAATTACAAATCACTCTCTATAAATGGTAAAAATTTGCATATCGAATGCTGCAACTTTTTTTCCTGTTTCTTCTTCGTTTTTTCGCGACAACCAATGAGAAAATCTTTATGGTTATGGAAGAGAAAAAAAGAAAAGAAAAGGAAAGCTTGAAGAAATGAAAAAAAGAAAAGTGGGAAAAATTTGCATAAATGCTAAAATGAGATTAACGTTTCCTAAATTCTCTTCTAATATCTCTCATCCTCTTCTTCATAGAAACAGATGTACAGGTAGCAGTCAGGAATCCTTTCCTACCAGGCTCGCATGCGCGGTAAGATGTCGTTCGAGGAGGGAGAGAGAGAGTATCATGCATGCCCTAAAAGTTGAAGATATGCATGGATCGTAGTCTCAAGAGATCGTAATCCAATACAGTATCACGTTCTGCCCCTACGGTATCTACCACCCTACACTCTCTACAGCATGACGTCCTGCTCTGTACGGTACCATACTTCGCACTCAGTGACCTTTTGCTGGCATATTGTAGTGCAACTTCCTAAAAGTTTACGTACTACTTTTTCCTTCGTGTAACTTTTCAGCTATAATGCAGAAGTTGAAGGTCAAAGGTCGGGGTTGATAATGATGCTTAAGCTTCGACTGCTTCATCATTTTTGTCAAATTTTAGGTGAAACTTAGCAAATATTTTCCACTACGAAGATGATGTGTAAATGTAATCCGTGAAACTTTCTACAATTCAACTGGAGCATTGTGCACTCATTTAAAATTTGAAAAAGATTTTGAAATTAGTATGTCCACTGCATCTACCTGAAATTAATTTGGTATAAAAAAAAAAAACTAATCAAACGGGAATCTTTTCTGATATATTTTTCCTTCGAAACTTTCCTGTTTTGTTAAATTATTAAAGAGGAAATGAAACAAACTGTTAGCTAATTTAGCCATTGAATTTAAATTATTTTTATTTGCAATAATTGATTCAGTTGCAAATGAGTGAGTTTGACTTAAAAGTAAGCAAAAAAAAGGAATTCATTAATATTTTAAATTAAAAGAATTTGAGATAAATAATGGACAATTTCCTGTTGTAAGCAAAAATTTTAAAGTATGCGCTATGTTTGCAACAAAGTAAATATTTCATAAAAATAAAATTAAAAAACGAGCTTTTTCTTCCCACAATAATTTCCACTGTTTTAATTGCATAATTCTTCTAATAGCTTCTTAAAACAAGTAAAATACGTCATCTATGATGTGAACTACAAAAATTCAAACTAATTTAAATTAAATTCTTAAAGAGGAAATTATTTAATTATTTACTCAAATAAATATAGCTAGTTCGAGAATTTGTCAAATTTATACAATCCATTTTGATGCAAACTACAAAATTTCAAAGTTAATTAAAATTAAATTCTTAAAGAAAAAAATTCACTTAAATTATTTACTCAAATGTGTAGATATCATTCGAGAATTTGCTAAAATTATACAATTTACTTTTTATAGCAAACTACGTGCTCAAACTATGCGCTACATTTGTATCAATGATGGCAACAATAATTTCAATTTTCAAATATCTAATTCAAATAGCAACTTTTTGACATTTTTAAAAGGATTGCAATTTTCATCTCTCTGAGAGTGTGTCACTTGCTCTAAGTGAGGAGTGATGGACTATGCATGGAACTTCGTTAGCGTAATTTGCAGCAACGCTTAACGCAGCCAATCGTTCAACACCAAGAAGTTCAAATGTATTTTATTTGAGAATATCTGTTGTCTCATCCGTTTCTTTCATTCGTCATTTTAGTTGAAATAAAAATTAAACAAGAATTTAATTTTTCACTCAAATAGTTCGTATCAAAAAAAAAATTTTTTTTTCCTTACAATTTGATCAATTATATTTCACAGGCATTTTACAGTTTATTTATTTTGTCAAATTTCATCTTTTTTTTTTTTAGAAAATTAGCACTCTAATTTTTCCAATCAAAAATTTTTTGAAATGCCAGAATTTGACCATTGATTTGGAGATTTATGCTTGTAATTTTTTCGACATTTCAAAACTTCATTTATTTGAAAGCTTTTTTTTTGTCAAAACAAACATTCATTGCGCTAATAGCAACATCTCAAGCAACTAGCAGCAACAGCTAATGCTAGCAACATCCTTCCCATACGTCGCAAGCATTGCACGATCAACGACTTTCCGCCTCGTCATAAGCCTGAGCGCAAATTGACGTCGCGTCAGAAGTGTAGTGGAAGAAGTGATGAAAAAAATGATGGTGATGCAAATTAAAAAGTTAAATTTTTTTTTAAAAGTTAAATTAAAAAGTAAAAAAAGTAAGTGTGCAACCTAAATGAGAGCTTATTATTTAGATTGAAAAATAAGAGTGACTGAGGGAATGTTTTGGAAAACTGTGAAATGTGAGGTATGATGTGCAGGCCTTCCATATCTACCATATTCACTTCCGTACTATCACGCAAATTTTAAATTAAAAAAAAAAACATGTTGAAACAATTGATGGTTTATTTGTAATTTTACTCTCGTAACGATTAACTCTCTCTTTCTCTCTCTCTTCCTTTGGTAAATGATAAAAGAGATGTGACACTTTCAATTATAATTTATCCCAACGAATTCGTTTTTCGTCGAAAAATTGAATTTAATTCAAAATTCATCCGTTTTAATTTTAAAAAGGAAGTAGTTCACTTGTTGTTTTACTGTCTCATTGATAACTGCCTCTCTCTCTCTCTCTCTCTCTCTCTATTTCTCTTCCAAATCTTCAATGAAGAACAAAAAAGTGGAGCTTTCAACCATAATTTATCCCAACAAATTCATTCTTCTGACTTTAATTAAGGCAACAGAGAGGATTAGTTGCATCCAATAGCTTAGCTTACTGCTTGCTTCCTTGCTCGCTTCCACTTTTCATTTTTGACGACAAGCACTTCGATTTTGCAAAATTTTCACTCTACGTTTGTTTCTCTTAATCATTCAATATTTACACGATTATCCTTTTTTTTTTGTCAGTCATACGTGCACGTACTACGATATCATTAAGCTAATTTCAGAATGAAGTTTAAAATTATGATTTCAGATTGAAGTTTAAAATTATGATTAGCTTTCCCACGATAACCTTTTTTTACCTCAATTCTTGAGCATCATTGCAACAGTATTGAAACGTTCACGTTTCACGTAGCATTGCTATTGTTGGTAGAACCTTGTACACAAATTACAATTTTATGCTAAACATTTTTTGACAAAGTTTTGAAATCGCTTTATTTCCTCCTTGGAAGGACCTGTTAAAAGCAATTGAAAACATACCACTGAATAAATTCCCTCTTCCATGGCTTTCTCGTCAACGTATTGCACGAGCAATTGACGATTACTCAATTTTTCTTTTAAATTTAATTTTTATTTTCAACTTTTAAACTAACTAATTAATATTTGTAGTTTCTTCGCTGAAAAAGCATGAATGGAAATAAATTGGCTCTAAACAAGATGAGTGAAGCTTGCATTTAAATGAGGAAAAACATGCATGCGTTAAATGAGCAAAGTTTTTAATTTCTAATTTTGTCTAAAAATTGAATTTATTCAAATACGCCCAAAAAAGTGGTATAGAAGGAAATAAAAATTAGGAATTGGAACTTTGAGGATTGGCGAAAAAAAAAGAAAGAAACGAATGAAATGTATTTTGCTATCTTTTGCTACTGCCAGTAAATAATTTCAATATTTGATGTAATTTTTATTTAAAAAATCAATTTCTAATTATGACGAACAAATATTTACGAATGGCAGTGTTCGCTAGGGAAGTGATGGAATTAAAAATAAATGTATTTGAATTCATTTCTAATTTCTTCCATAATGAATAACAATATTGTTGTTTTGAAATTTCTTCAAATAATTCAAGATTTGCATGTTTCGCTTGCAATTTTCATTCAATTTCAACTTAGACTCGTTGGACTGTTATTTGAAAATGAAATTTCCATTGATTCATTTTACAACTTTCTATCCATTAGAATTATTGGACGGATATCTTTTCATATAAAATTTTGAAAAATAATTTCAAGATTTGTCTTTACAGTTTTAATTTTGGAGAAAACATTAAAGTGCACCGGGTAATTAAACGTTGAATTTTTGTAAAATGTCTTTTGAGTTCGCTGTGATGCGCGTATGGATGAGTGGTAATGTCGTTGTAAATACTGTCGCTTGAATATCAAAATATAATTAATCACTTGCATGAATAATTAATTGAAAATTTAGAAAAGTACTGTTACTGATAGAATTCCATTCTTTTCTAAAATTGACAAAACATATTTTGAAAATGGATTTCAAAAATTTTTATCTTAAAAATTTTCGGTTTAAATTTACGACTATGATTGAGCATCAATTATTTCACATACATTGCAATGCTAATTTAAATCATCAATTGAAGAGTTTAACAATTACTGCTTTCAAAATCGTCATCGATTATTTATTCCTACAACCACTACCACTACTATTACTACTGTTGTTTTGAAATTATTTCAAATAATTATGGTGTTTTTTTTTCAAATAATCCAAGTATTACTACTACTTGCGTTTGAAGAAGTGCATAACACACGCAAAAAAAATTCACTTATCAATCATAGTTGTAATTTTAGACTTGCTGCAAATTATTTCATTTCTTATTTTTTTTGAGAAAAAGTTTTTATTTTAAAAGTAGTTATAAAAGGGAACAGCTCGCGAATAGTTTCTTTTTTTTTTAAAAAAAAAAAAGAAAATGGAACGAAAAAAAACGCCGAGACTTTGTGTGTGTGTGTGCTAAACATGACATGTATAAAGTAGAGGAAAATTTGCGAAGTTTTATTGAAATTAGCAAGTATTACTCTCGGGAATACTGTAGGAATGGATGGAAATGCGGGAGGTGGGTGGGATTGAAATGCGGCCCCATTTCAATTCAGGGAGGATTTAGAGCGATAGCGCTAGATGGATGCGACAACAGATTTTATTAATGCTTCTTTTCCATCATTTTGCAAGCACTCATCAGCAACAATCGCTTATTTGAATTGTGGTGAAAAGTTTGAGTTAACAAATTTCTGCCCTTTTTTTTTTTTAAAGAAAATGATTTATTCAAATTGTGAGTTTTCTTTGCTGTTTTCCGCACACCTTTTATGCTAATTGTATTTTTGATGTTGGTGTTATTTCTTATTCCCATTATTTGATGACTTTTTAATTTGAAATTATTTTATGAATTATAGAAATTGGTGGAAAGGAATCGTCTGATGCAACTGTTGCAAGGAAGGAATGAGTAAAAGCTTCTGATTGTTAATCATTTGTTGAAATTTGAGATGTGATTTAAGCACTGTGTGAAACGTGAATTACACTAAGTGAGGTGAGTGATTTGGCGTTAAGAATGGATGAAAATGAATTTTGTAAGGTTAGAATTTTTGTGGAAATTTTTGCTTTGAAATTTAAAACTAACTATCGTCTTCCTCAACATCTCCTTTACAAATGCTAACAAAGGAAGCTTTTAATGCAATAATTTTCAGATGTAAATTTTTTATTAAACAGGTGGGTGAACGAAATGTGCATTGATTCATGCGGTTTGTGCCGACTAACTGGAATAACTTCCACTCAACTTGGCTTCACCAGACAATTGGTGCGTGCCTCATTGTTGCACAAAATACCAAATGAAATATTAACTTCCCACAAAATATTGTTAATTCCCACTCACTCATCACCACTTCTCTATTTTAAATATGAAATATAAAAGCTTCCTTAGCATTTCATCAGATTAAATCAGATTACGAGTACCGAAAGAGCGAGGAAAAATAGTGGTGTGAGTGATATAAAAGTAAACTTCCGTCAGTGGTGTACGTGACGTTACGATCTCACATTTTGACGTTTCATATAATCGTAGGAAAAGATCGATAGAAAAGAAGTGATATGATTGAAAAGTGTGATGTAGCATTTGGTAAAGTTATCTTTGATTAATTTGATATAACAATTATTTTTTATTTTTAAATTATATTTAAATTTTAGGTTTAATAGTTAAAATTTCAGGTTCATCACATAGCTCTACCGCATATCACTCTGTGGATTGCAGCTGTATGCTACATTATCATTGGCAGTTTATCATTTACAACATTTTGCTACATTGATGATCGCATAGAGTTAGATGGCCGAGCATTGGCTGAGTAAGTACTTCTTTTTTTTTGCTAAATTAAGTGTAATTGTGTTAATTTCAAAATTTGATCTTTCATTTGCAATGGTTTTAACTGTTAGCCGAAAAGGTTTGTGGAAGGAAATTGATTGTGATGCTTTTGCAAAGCGCACATTTTTTTTAAGATTAGTGAATCGATAAATTAAAATGTGCAAATTATAGAGTTCTCAAAGCTAAATTTTAAAACACTTTATGCAAAGTTATAAGGGGAAATTTTAGGATGAAGAAAATCTTAATTGCTGAAACAATACGACCACGTTCAATGAAAGAGCGAAAAGCAGATCTTGAGAAGTCACTGGATAATTATGCATTCAACGTCCATAAAATATTTCAAAAATACATTCATCAATCGGTTGTGAGAAAGTCGACAACTGTATTGCTTTGCTTCATTTTCATTTTTTAATTTGAATAAATTAGTGTTGAAATTTCATTTGTTTCCATTTAGCGCATATTCATTTGCATCTTTTTTAAAGATTTAAAAATAGCAATATAATGGAAAAATTAGTAAATTGATATAAGAGCATTTAAATGACGTATTATGATTATTTTGGAGATTAAAATTTCGAGTGTTTTATTGCACTGAGTTAATTTTCAAATATATTTGATATTCGATGAACTAGACGTCTAATTGTTTATTTCAAATTTTAAAGATAGAAAGATTGCATGAAAAGGAGCATGCAACTTCGAAATTCATCTGGAATTTGTTCTTCGCAGCAACTGCTCTAACATCGATAGGTGTGATTTCATCAGAAGTTTCATTCGAGAAATTCAAAATTACAAAAATTAAAAATTTTGTTTTTCCGAAGTGATAAATTAATTGATAGCTTAATGAAGGATTGAGTGCAAAAATTCATGATAGTTACTTGCAGGATACGGTAGCAATGTTTCGGACTCGTATTTCTCGCGCATATTTACCGTTCTTTACATATTAATCGGTATTCCGCTGTTTCTCATTACACTGACTGATTTAGTAAGTGTCACATTGTTATGTTAAATTTCCATCATATCAAATAGTAATATTGAATTAATATTGAATTGAAATTTAAAATTCTTACTTCATTTACTCTTTTGATGTTGAAAAATACAAAAAAGTATTGAGAAATAAGCGCAATTGAATTTTTTTTATATTAATTAAAAGTTTATCAGTCGATTATTTTTGCGATAAGTTTTTTACAAAATTTCTTAATTAATTATTTTTAGGGCAAATTTTTTACTGAATTGATCAATCGATTGTATGCGGAAGTCTTGAAGTATAAAGTTATCACAAGTCGTAAACTTAAAAGTCGTTTCGAAGTGCCAATCAATAAAATTGTCATGTCTGGTGGAGAAGATGAAGTATTCGTGAACTTACACTAATAAAACAGCAATCCTTTCAATTTAAGAATCAACTATGTCGACTAATTGGGAATTAATTGGCAAATTCGAATTTCTCTTAGTGAAATATTCAAAAAATATCAGCAAATATCGTTCAAAAAAATTGACTGTTACTTTATAGGTGGCGGAATTTTTATGGGCCCATTTGGAAGATGCGCATTTTGTTGAAATACCTTTTGTTGCAATTTATATTTTATTATTTGCATATGTAATTGGTGCAAGTTACCTCATTTCGTGGATCGAAGGATGGACCATTTATGATGGCTTTTATTTTGTTATAATATCAGTGTTCACAATTGGTTTTGGAGGTTATTTTCACACATCACTTTTGCACGTTAATATTTAACTTTAAATGGTAAAACATAGGTGTACTTTTTTTGTTAAAAATGAAATGAAGTTAATTTCAAAATGATTCGTTTTGTTTTTCACTCTAACATTCATCGATAGCTTATCAATTTAGTATTTACCATTATTTGTTGCTAAACAAAAGTGATTGATTCATTAATTAATTGCTCTATGATGATTGGTATAATTGAATTTAGTTTAAATTTGATAATACTTCAGATTTAGTACCACGAAATCAACCGTTCATATTGCTCACACTATTGATCATATTATTTGGATTGATATTAGCAACATCATTTATTGATGTCGTTGGCACCTATTACATTGATCGTTTACACTTCGTTGGACGTAATCTTGACCTTGAAGTATCACGTTTCACTAATTAATCACGCTTGCCACGTCGAAGTAGCACGTTTACGTTTTACTAATCGTTAAAGTGGTACTTCTGACTGTTAGCTTTAGGAAAATACTAGCAGCAAAATTGATTGATAGGATTCGCTTGAGTGGCTTAAAAGAGTGCAGCAGCAACGTTTGATCGCAATGAAACGTGAAGCGATGCGTAAATTGTTCGAGACAGTCTCTTCGCTACACCACATGAAAATTGGTAGGAATTACTCTAAATAGCTCTTAGCTCCTTGAAGTTAAGTATTAGTGTGCAAAATTGAAACAATTCGTAAAATATTATTAGCATTATCGTCCTGATTGGACTGTTATCAGTGATCATTGATCACGGAAAAAGAATTTGACTTTTAATAAAATTCCTTTTACTTCATTGCAGCAATTGTAATTGATGAATTAATTAATTTTACAGATTTCCAGCTACAACAAGATTTCCAATTACAACAAGATTTTCAATTTCAACAAGATTTCCAGTTGCAGCAAACTGGGAGTGAAATGACGAATATTTTACCGATTGGTATATTACAATGATGATATATCCATTTACTTATCTGCTATTGAATTCAAATAGAATTATTTATTTTAGTATCGAGTAGAGCAGTGAATTAATTAACATGATGAAATTTCAAAATGCTTTACTATTTATGGCAAAAATTGCATTTTCTAATCAAATTTTGCTTATTTGATTAGCAAAAAAAATTTTTACTTTAATTTGTTCATTGAAAATAAAAAAAAAAAAAAAAAGAAGAGCAAATTTAAAAAAGAAAAGATAAAAAGGATGCAAATATTTGCTTGCGAATGTAACAAAAATTTATGAATTACTCATTAATCTAAGCATTCGTAATTTACTTCTACTTTTTTTTATTAGTAATAATTTGTTTTACTTCGATTCATTCTGCTCTCTCCCTCTCTCTCTGCCACTCTCTCTGTCTCTCTTTTCTCTTTCTCTACAAGTTATTGTGTATTTTTCTAGGTCCATCCAATCCACCACAAAACTTACGAGCAATCGATTCAACGGCAGATTCAATAACACTTCGATGGGAACCACCATCACACGATCGTGATGAATGCTTTTGGTATACAATTGCATATCAAATAAGGTAATAATAAGGTATTTAACCAATGCTGTTAATTTAATTTAAATTAAACTTTTAATTAATAATTAATAAAGTTTTTTCTATGATTATTCTTCCTGCTCTCTTTTTTGTATTACCAAATTATTGATTTTTTTAATTGTAGTGATTACTGTAATTACTGTCTTCTCATTTGGCACCATTCTGATGCTCTAAAATGAATTAACAGTTTCAACAATGCAGAACACCGCGAACACGCAATAATCCTGCAACAGTAATTGACTTCATTACCACCGAACAGTATCGAATTACCGGTTTACGGTCATTTACCCTCTACTGTTTTGCGGTTGCGACAACAACCAAATTCGGAAGTAGCACACCAATTACATGCTATGAATACACCGGTTAATATTTCCTCTACTTTTCTTTTTTCTCGAATTAGCCTAGTTTAATTAGTTAGCTTCAGTTAGCTAATTCATTAATTTCAATTAATTTTTAGTTAATTTTTATTAACTTTTTTCAATTAGTCAATTTTCAATTATTTTCAGTTAGCTAATTCATTAATTTCAATATGAGCTTCTTCTTCAATTAATTTCATTTTGCTTTCTTCAATTAGCAGTTTCAATGAGCTAAATTTTACATCCTTTAATTTCTGTAATTACTGGAAATAATAGTAGAACTAATGATTAATTGCTGATAAATGATACGAAAATTATCATTCCATTTATTTTTTTTATTTTAGTTGATTAATTTCTTTTTCTTTAATGCTGATTTTTTGAATTTGATTAAAAAATTAATTTCAGAGCCGTGCACCGTTCCACAATCATTCACATTGCAAGCATTAAGCTGCGAAACGGCAACATTCGTCTGGGATGCACCAACTAAAAATATAGGACCTGAGGTGAAGCATTTTCTTCTTTTTTTAACCATTCAAATCTTTAAAATTATAAGTAATTGAATATTCAGCAAATATTTCTTTCAAATTTTTTCTTCGAATTTCATTAATATTAATTATGAAGAAAAATGGAGTAATGCAGATGTGAGATAAAAATAAATTACTTTCTCTAATTTGTTTTTTTTTTGGATTAATTGAAGTTCTTTAGCTCATTGTTAATTACAATTACCTTATTTGTTGCTAAGCTATACTTCTATCATCTGATTAATGTCATTGATCAAATATACGCGCATAATTAGTGAAATAAAAGTAGGTGTAAATTTTGATAAATGTAATTTTTCTTCTCAGAGTTACACACTTCTACTCAGTCGCGATCCCGCACTGCAGTTCTCGTCCTGGCACTCCTATAGCTGTGGCAGCAAAAAAACTTTTACAGTAACTAAACTTTTACCAAATACCAGGTAGGTGGAACAATTGACCACCGTTTCTCTTCCATTATACAATAATTTAAAAGCTTTTTCAAAAATGACAAATTACTGCTCAGAGAAGCAAATGGACTTAAATGTTAAAAATGAATTTTTCAGCATAAAAAAAATGTGAAAAAATTACATGTAAAATGCTTTAAAGTATTAATTTCAACTTATTTATTTCATTAATAATTTTAACAAATTATTTCATTAACTTTTTTTTTCTCTTTGAAAGCCTCTTTAAAATTTAAAAGATTGAGTTGTAATTAGCAAATTGTGCGAGAAATATAAAATTGGAAAAAACGAAGAAATTCGACAAATTTGGTTAAATTTGCATTTTTTTCCTTCTCCAGGTACATTGCATGTGTTACGGCGCGGCATAACTGTGGCTTAGCAACGATGTCGAAAAGTTTACAATTTCAAACAAAAAAAGCATTGCGTTAGCAAACGGACGTATTTGCCAGGTTATCTAGCAGTTCGAACAAGCCTGAATTGCAAATTCATCGTTTTCAGATAAGCTTTACTTCTATGTGATAATTTCACTAACCTCATCTGTTAACGAATTTTTTTCTTTTAATTATGGTTTATGACTTACTGACAATCTAATTACTTACTGGTAAAAAAAATTCCCCAAAATCATCCGCTGCAGTTATTCATAATTCAAATTGATTGGAAAATAGGTCAAAATTTGAAATAGTTGAAATGCTAAAATTCCATATCCTCAGTTTTGTAACATTTCCTCTTTCAAGTTTATTCTTGGTTAGATTTGAACTTTGTAGAAAGGTTGTTCAGCTAACTTATGTATAACTAAACGTTGTGTTAGTTAGTGTGATCTGACAAAGTATTAGTTTGCATTGTGAAGACACCTCAGAAATGTTATTTCGAAAATTTCAATGAGGCGCATTTTCATATCTCTATGCTTTATTCTCAGGTAAATATATATTCATTGTATCGTTAGAACTTTGCATTCAATGTTTGAATTAATAAGTACTATTTAAAATGTTATTAAAACACAGTATAACGCATTAACGCCCACCATCATTATCATTACTTACGCATTTCATAATTTTACGGAAGCACAAAGGTTTTTTTAAAACATTTTTAATTGTATCGTACTGCACAAAAATTACATGCTTGAATTATTCAAGCAGTAAAACAGGTTTTTCTTTTCGTGCTTCACCTAACTTGATCTATCTACATTGGATATAAATTTTTCTGTCGTACTAATTTGAATAATTTTAACTCAATAAATTTCATTATAATATATGTTAAATTTATGAGTAATAAGTTAATGATTAGCCCACACATACCTAATGTCGGTTGCATTAGCGCAATATTTTTTGCAAAAATTGCAAAATCACTTTCATGCACTCATCCACGATCAGGTTTTTGCTAAAACATTCTCCTTGGAATTTGTTAGCCGATAGCTTCTTCCTTAGCCATTTTATTTGATAATTCATTTAATCCGAAGTTAAAGTTTCAAAAAATTTTAGTTTACCGAGAGGAAGATTTTTAATTTAGACATTCCGTATAATGTGTAAGTTTTACACTGGATGACTTGTAATTTCCCGTAAACTACTCAAAAAATGTGGAAAAAAAAGGAAGAAAGCAAAAGTCACAAGTAAAAAATTCCATAAGTTAGCCAAAATGTAAACCAGTTAATTCAAAAGTTTTATCGGACATTCAATAAAGTGCTAGGTTAATTCTGGTTATATTTGAATTTGAAAATGAAAATTTTTCAAAACATTCCAGTGGCATATGTCTGCAAGGCTGCTACGATATTTGCATGAGAAATCCGGAATTGATGAATGCTATCTAGCAACCTTTATCCTTTCCGGTATTTCGATCTATTTAATTACTGGTTATTATGCACGATTTGTTGCTAATGCAATCCTTACAGCAGTACCAATCTTGCTCACCTATGTTTATCCGAACGAGAAGCCACCGTTTGATAATCTTTTGTATTACTGGTAGGGAATGGAAAATGATCACTTCAATAAATTAATTAATAATTTCATCATTTCTAATAACATTATGTTTTAATTGTAAATTTCGAGATACTTAAATAATCAAACTAATTAATGCATTACTTCGCTTCATTTCATTTATCAATTCATTTTCCAAATTATTTCCCATCATTAACTAACATCATTTATCGATTTCCTCCTTCTTTATTCGCACAAAACATACATACTTTAAACATTAATTTTTTTTCCAATTTTAACAAACCATTTTTAGCAACGAAAAAACAAAAGCTTTAACAAATCCTAAATTTATGAAGATATTATCATTTAGGTTAATTTATGCTATTGCAACGTTATTTTTTGATTCACAGCTGGAAGATAAGCGAAGCTATTACTGGATTAAGATGTTCCTGCTAACACTGCTAATAGTGTTCCCCAATGATGAAGCTAATGCTACGGCAAGGAAGGAACATGTCGGTGCTTATGCGCTCAGCCAAAATTATTCCTTCTCTTTTCTAATTTCCAATACTTTTTTTTTTCGTTTCAACAATTTTGCTACATATTTGATAATATTGCATTTTTAAGGCGATAATTTTTTTTACCTGTCAAATTCAATTTTTTTTTTCTACTAAAAAAACTTTCAGCTCTTTTTCTTTTTGCTATTTACTAGTCAACATAATGTTCGGCTTATAGTTAATTTTGTCAAGTTTAAAGTCATATTTTACTTCATCAAATAATCTATGCATTAATCATTCTAAATGATAATGGTAGGTTTAGCCAAAAATTTACGCAAAAAACGACGAGTGTTGCAGATTTTGTTGGAAAAGTCAAGTCAAATTCAAATTGAAAAACAACGAATGCCTATGTTTGCCGAACAACTGAAACCGAAATTGAATTTTAGAGGAGAATCGTGCATTCATACCACTTCGATAAGTGACTCTTCGATCATTCCTGAAATTAAACTGAGTGCTTGCATTGAAAACTCCCAAAATGCCTTAGTCGAGAACTTCCGAACAGCACCAGAAGTAATACGTGAACCGAAGAAAACGCAAACGTTTCAAGAGGAAAAATTTTCAGACAGTTTCACTATGAAACCTGAAATTATTTCCACACAAGAACTTCCAGTTGCTTCTGCGCGGAAATCGCAAATGCCGTACGGAGATGGACTAGGAATTGTACATGATGCGCTACCTCAATTTGCATCAGCAAACATCGGTCAATCTCAACTTGCTTCCGTGAAGCATGACAGGACGGTTTTTACGAATCAACCACAAATGTTTTCCGCAAAAAAACTTCAACCTATGTGTTCCGAAAAATATGATGCCACCACGTACGTAAAGACTCCGCAAGTTGTCCCTCAAAAAAATCATCAATCAGTCGCAAAAGATGAAACTGGAGCAGCCGAGAACACCAAGCCTTCTACCACGAGAAAACCTGAAACTACACACTTCACGATCATTCAGGTTGCGAGCAAAAAAGAAGTGGAAGAACTGCCGGATGCCTTACTGAATGAATCTGTCTTAGTTCCTACAGAAAGACAACAAACTATTCATTTGAACGAATCAAAAGATGCTACAACGAATGAATTTCAAATTAACACTTGTCCGGATAATAAA
Organism: Litomosoides sigmodontis; assembly: GCA_963070105.1. Classification (NCBI taxonomy): domain Eukaryota; kingdom Metazoa; phylum Nematoda; class Chromadorea; order Rhabditida; family Onchocercidae; genus Litomosoides; species Litomosoides sigmodontis. The sequence goes on from OY718808.1 coordinate 1,954,201, forward strand.
ATTCAGGTTAAACATTCTCAATCCATCCATTCAAAACAAATAGAAATGTCTAGAGTGAAAAAAAAACAACCTAAGGTTAGACTGAATCAAAAGTCTAGAGTGAAAAAAAAAACAACCTAAGGTTAGACCGAATCAAAATATTTCTAGTGAGAAGCAGTTCATTTACAAGGTGGTTGAAATTAGCGCTAGAAAGTGTAAAAGTCATAGTTGCAAGAATTTGCCGCAAAGGAAATAAAATGTCTCCAAAGTAGCTACCTCAGAAATCACTCGTTTTCAGGAGCTTCAAAATATCTCTGCAAGTTCTCAAAGTGTAGCTTTAAGTGAAATTACTTCGATAAACGAAGTTATGCCCAGATCGCTAAGAACTTCCGACGTTGCTACCGCTGAAAATTTTGACTCCTACGTTGCACGGAAGTACGAATTAGAAACAGCTTCGATGCAAGAGCCATACGTTCCTCTCTTTTCTGTGGAAAAATTGAAATGTCCTAGCACTGCAACAGTTTCTGCTGCTAAGGAGCGGCAAATTCTACGAGAAAACAAGTCGAAGGTTGAATCTGCAATGCAGAATCCCCCCGTTGTAGGAATTCAGGTTTCTTCTTGGAAGGAATCTGATGCAGCAGAAACTCCAGTTAATCATACGACTAATCATACGGCTAGCAAGCAACAGCTGACCGCTTCCGAAACAATCAATGATTCCGTAAAAAGTGATGACAACCCTAAAACCGGAATTTCTCACAATTCCTCCAAGGAAGAGAAGTCAGCTAATGCTATCAAGTGGATTGCAACTGGAAAAACTGTCGTTCTGATGCAGAACGTGAAAACTAAGAAGGTTAGCCTATTTCAAATTTCTAGCTGAATTCATAAACTTTCAGAAACTTCATGTCATTCACTTTCCGTACGTCAAAAAGTTTCAGCAATGAAAATTGATAATCAAATCTAATTGCTCAATCGAAGTGAACGTCAAAAATTAAAATTCACGGCATTTAATTGCCAAACAGACAGAAGATAAACAATAATATATCAACAAGTTGAATTTGACATCGGTTTAGTCTGCGGTGAGACAGAGCCGACAGTTTAATTATAACAACCTAAATTATTAAATTTTCAAATAAAAAATTTCTACTTGAATGATCATCTATCTATTGGTAAGTGTGGATTTAATTGCAATTAATATAAATCGGAACTATTACTTCGATTTGCAGGAAATTCAAACGTTTTTTCTCCCTCATTAACAATTTGATGACTGACGTGATCAAGCCTAGTGAAAAAGTAAATGAGCAGTTAGGACTTACGGCTTTCTAAAATTTTCTTAATTTAATTTCCACCCGACATTCCACTTCCAGCTGCAATTCACAATGAAATAATTAAAAGTTCACTTAATATTTTATGTTTCATATTTGCATGTTAAATAAACCATTCAAATTTAAAATAAAAAAACATGGGAGTGTCATCGCTCACTGATAGCACGTAGCTCTTTATCGAAGAAAATCGAAAAAAAAAAAGGAGCAATTATCAGTCTTCTGATGTGTTTTGCGTGCGCAGAAACGATAACGATGACGTACGTCTGCCTCTTATTGAAAGCGCGCTTGTCACTTAAGTGTTTATTGGTATCATTTCCGTTGATGACGCATTTTTCCACTCAACCAAAATACCACCAAATGCTACCAAAGTTTCAACTACGTCATCGCATACCACCCCTGACACACACACACACACACACACACACACATCGATTGAAGAAATAAACGAAAAAATTGAAATAACTGCCAGATAGAAACGGTTAGAGGAACGTTGCAACAAGGAAATATTTTAACAATTTAAAGGTTTAAATTTTACTTAGAAATTTAATAGTTCTGTAAATTCTCCTTTACTGCAATACATATCACGCGTATACACACAAACACATAGACATACACGCGCACACACACCCACACACTCGCATATACGCATGGACACACTAAACGTACACGTGTGGTCTTTCAAACGGTATAAATGGAGTAAAAAAAAAATGCAGAGTTCATTATTTCATTATCAGTTTTGTTAACACGGATGACGGACGCAAGCGACTCAGATGAATTTTGCAATCATTTACGATCACTCGTTTTTGATCAGGTTATGATTGATTATCGATCAGTTGAATAAATCAAATAATTGTTGTTGTTTGCATGAATGCTATTGGGATGTTGTTGTTCGGGCTAAGTTAGACAGATAAACAAGGCTAACTGATAACAAAATGATAATTACCAATAATTTATCTAGCAAATTATCACAGCTATATATTCATTATCTGGCAATTACAAGAAAGAATTAAAATGATGAAAATTTTAGTCTCTAAGGAATGAAATTGCAGAAACATATGACAGGTCGAGGTTTACGTTTTTTACGTGGAAAGACAGGCTTAGATGAATTAAATTTGGCGGTTTGCATTGGTGCAATCACATCCCTGTATCTAATGATAGGACAATGTGCGCAAATGGTAGCAAATGCTATTCTTACAATGACGCCAATCTCACTTACCTACATCTTTCCAGCTGAAAAACCACCAACACCACAACTTCTCATTTATTGGTATGCAATTATTTGTTATGAATTTTCTAAGATTAAAAATTTCCAACTTCTTATGCATAGCAAAGAAAGAGATTTAAAATTCATCATAACACATTACTTATTTTGCTTAATTGAACTTCACATTGCTAATATTTCAAGCCTAATTGATTATTTAGAACAGATTAGATTGTTAACATTTGGTTGGAAACTGAAATGAAATAGTTCCTTCTGCGATCGATTTAGCGAACGAAATTTGTTTCTAGTTCGTTAAAATGATAATTAGCTTGTTCTAGGAGCGCATTTGGCCTATTAACTTTACTAGATTCTAATTTCGCACCCGAAAGTGGTTATTATTTTATTAAAGTAGTTCTGCTTGCATTACTCTTCTTGCATCCATTTGATGGCGCTGATCGAATTCTTTGGTACATTCGATTAGCTCATAGCGATCAAATTAGAGATGAGGTTTGAAATCTTCCGTTAGTAAATTTATTTTCCACCTAATATTTCATGTAGCAAATTTTTGTAAAATTCAACTTAAATTTTGCAAATTACTAGTAAAAGTTTTTATAAAAAATATTTTTTCATCTCACCTCTTCGGCATTTCTTCTCATACCTTTTTACTTCTAAAAAGACTCGGAAATATCAGAAATGGGAAAAAAATCTGAAATGATATTCAAAAAAATTGAAGCTTACAGGCAGCCATAACTCCACTTACCACAGAAGAAGTATCAAAAATATTAAAGAAGGAAAAATTAGTGCCATCTGGAGTAAATTTTCTCTAAAATTCCGTGCAATATCCTAAAATGATGAGGCGGAAATAATAGCATCATTAAACGTATTCCACTTTTCATAAGCAATTAATTAATACAACGTCTTTTAGCTAAAATTTTTCAATTTATGTTAGTAGGCAATGCTTTAATACTGATCTTGTAAGATAGCTTCATAACTGATATCACATGCAAAAATAGATTATTAGGACATTTAAATACGGGATACCGTAATTTACCGCAAAAGACCTAATTGATGTCCCGATCGATCTATTTCATTCAATTCTCAAAAAAATACTTTTCCAATACTTTTGCAATTATTAGTAAAATTACACGTTTGATAAATGGTAGAAAACACCCCTAATTTGGATGCCTTCTCAGGCGACGAAAACAGACAGTGCAACATCACAAGCCGTACGAAGCGACCATTCCTCATCCTATGATAGTGGTATTTTTTTTTGAATTTAAATGATTTGGAAAAGTAAGTATTACTAAAGCTGAATTATTATATTAAAGTTCAACGCAAAATTTTAGTCTTCTTGTAGTTTTAGAAGGCAAGAATCCAATGTTGTTTGATTCCGATTACAGAACTCAAGGCCATGAAGGTACAAGTGCGGAAAGCCTAAATGCAAATTACAGTCCGCATGACTTAGCATTTGAGCCGACGAAATATTTAGTTGGTTTAAATTAATTGAGGAACCAATTTTTTTAATTTCAGTTCGAAAGTTCAACTTGTAGCTTAATTACTAAAAATTTAATGTTTTAAATTTGAAAGATTTAAGATCTCATAATAAAAAAAAGAGTCAAACTTTTTTGAATGCTGTAAATGTGTCGATTATTTCTTTAGGTTTTTAATGCACCATATGATTTCGAAAATCTAACCTATTTCATACGCATTCGTAACACGTCAGCGAAATATATTGCATACGCTATTAAGAGTAACGCAATATCACGTGTTTTTGCAACGCCACCATGTGGTATTTTACCACCAAAACAAAAATGCGACATTGCAGTTACCGTTAAGGTAACATATTAATACGATATCACGAAATACGAAAATAACTGCTTAAATACTAACAAAGAACTGTCATTTTCAAAATTACAACCTGATTTAGAGCATGGATAAATTCAATGAACAATTAGTTCAAAATGATCGCCTTGCATTTGACTATGTGTTCTGCCCACCTGAAACAAAACAATTTAAATTTAGACTACTACAGGTTTGTACTTCGCACTTTAAATCTCGTAATGACCATGGAGAAAGGTCTTGTCATAGGAGTAATAATGACTTCATTATAAAAGATTATTTAATAAGATGGAATTTCCTGCTGTGATAGGATACGTAATATATAGGAGACCGAAATGAAGCTTCCATTCTTGTAGTGAAAGTAAATGCTATAGCGCAGGTGGTTCCTGGAATTTTTCGTTTCATTTTTCGCCATTTGCTGTAGTGCTTATTTCAGACTGAAGTACGACGAAGGAAAAACATTTACATCAAGTATAATCCATAATTGCCACAACATTTAAAATATCCAAATAGTACACATTGATTCTACAAAGCAAACATTCCCGTTACGACAATTCAGAACAAGTATTCTAATATAACCGTTTCATCGAATTGCGCATTATAAATCCAAATTTTACGATTGGCATTAAAGCTTTAAAAATTCGTTGTAACTGAGAGCTCAGTCAGAAGAATTAAAATTTAATAAGCAACGGTTAGCCAATGAGAAATTAAAATTGACTGAACTTTAAAGCAAGCATTACAATTAAAATTGATTGAATGTTAGAACAAGCATTTCTTCTAAAATACTCACACAATCGAAATAAACAATAAACAGAAGAAATATTTTGGAAAGATTAAAATAGATATAAACACTTCGCTACGTCTGGAGTGTTACCGCTAGGTTTTCCCTGTTATACTGGCGTAAATCAGCACTGATTTCGTATACAGACTTCATAGAAGAGAATTTATCGATTGCAAAATAATTACAAACAAATAATTAGGTCACTGTACATCTAAGCTCTATTTACACTCGTAATATTTCTAACATATTTCTATAACAAATTGATATCCAATCTGGAAAGGCAGCGGCCCAATGCACCTGATTAATCTAAAATTTGGTTTTTTTTTAACATCTAATAGTAACAGAGGTTTAAAACAGACGTTAACCAAAAATAATAGAATTCTAAAACGAATTATTCGACTCGAAGATATATCTTGCAGATAAACATTCTTGCATTACTATATGTAGAGTAATTTATAGAACTTATGCGACTAATCCTCATTTTAAGGAAATGTTTTACCTCGCCACCCGCTTGATAAGCCAAAATAGGATCGTCAACAGGTCTGGGCATCGTATGAACATCCCAAATTAATGCTTGACTATCACCACCTGAATCGAAATTAATAGGGAAAGCAAATCAGTACAAAGATAAGAAGAAATTAATAAGAGTTCTTAATACTTAGATAGCTCACCTGCTGTACAAATATGACATGAAGAATGTGGGGCCCATGCAATGCCATTTACTCGTCCCCGATGATTGTCTAGTTTAGCTACCGGTGTGCAAGGTATGCGTACGTCAAGAATTATCACCTAAATTGAAGCGAATTTAAACTAAATACACATTAATTCAATTTAAGGTGCAGTGGATTCCTCGACATTAAAACTGCTCATTACAAACAGTAAACTGGATAGATTACAACCTAAGTAGTAAATTGCAACTAATTGCTTATAGCCGCTTACAACATGGAAAATGAATAAAACCTCTGCAGAGTCTTGAACAAACGTAGCGATATAATTGCAATCTTGCTTATTGCACTCTAAGCGTAATAATGGTGCATGTGACGGTTCCTCGAACATAATTGTTGAGTGCTCAAGATGGCGTAAATCAAACATTCTTAGGCTGCCATCTGCTCCTAAAAATCTGATAGTGTTCAACACAAATTAATCTGATATCATCTATTGTTTCATTTTGCATGTTAATATATTTTACTTCATTTTTTTCTAATCTCACTTCGCATGTTAATATATTTTTGAAAACTTTTGATCATTTACGAATTGGGCCGCTACGTTCATGAAAAGGAACTTCCTTGAACATCACTTCTCTACATATGTATGCACTTATACTGACTACTATTCAATTAGAAAAATCGGTGAAGACGTAATATGTGAAAATAACTAAAAACATGCCAACACTAGCAAATATTTCACGACCACTCGCCATCCTTGTAAAAGCAATATCAAATACTTCCTTATCATGGGCAATCAATTGTGTCTTCACAGTACCTTCTGTTGATCGCGCAACGCTGATCGCTTGACCAGTCTAAAAGACAAAAAAAAATCTTCCGTTTGTATGTTTATCTAGCGGGTTTTCATAATAACCACAACTGAGTTTTAATTTTAATTTCATAGTAATTAACCTCAACTTGCCAAATGGTACACGTTGTGTCTATACTTGAAGTGCCGATGAGACTAACATCAACGTCATTCCAGTCAAATGATGTTAACGGTGCACAGTATTCACTGCTTCGATTCTAAAATGACTTGGTAAAAATCTGCTTTATTTTCCAACATTGCACTGAAAGTTTGAAATGTTAGAATTCGTTCATGATTTCAATATGATTTCTAATAAGAGATTTCAAAATTTAAGTTTTCCACATATTCGTAACATAAATAAGATGCTTAGAAAAAAAGTTCATGATATTCAAAACCAAACGTGCAATTGAGAATATTGGGTTTAACCATACATTGTTGAGAAAAACTTCAATTTGTGCACCGTCAGTACCACCTACACGCCACAGCCGTAAATAATCTCCGGTTGTAGCAATTAAGTCTGGATATATTCCTTTCTAAAAATTCTATATACAGACACACATAAATTTGAAAAAAAACCTCGATACACGTCTATGATCGATCATACTACACATACAGTTTAAAACGCCTTCCACTAGAACCAAGAATTATTAAAATTAATTGTACATCAGGAAGACGTTACTAATATTTGTACCGACTGCATAAAAACATACTTGATCTGGAATCCACATCACCTTTGTAGGTGGATAGGGATGATCGAAGCTACCACAGTCGACAAATTCACCAGCATCTTCGTCAAGCTTCACTATTGAAACCTATAATCGACAAAAGAACTATTGCTTCAGCTCTTAATACTTCAATGTATTTACAACAATAAACAGGAATAAGGGAGGCGAAGGCGACAATACCTTATTATTGTATTCCTCAATGAAGCTTGCCAATGCTAAGCGGAACTTCTTTGATGAGTCGGGATGCTGCGACCAACCGGTGGAGTACAATGTATGTGGTGCTTCATATTTATACACCTCTTTGTGCTTGGAATTTGAACTCGATATCCCACCTTCAACCAATAAATTTGTCATCCTAAATTGTCAACAAACACACATACAACTTCTACTACATACTAATAATATGATATAAAGTAATATTATATGCCCAAATATCATGTTGTCCATAGAAATTCAGCTTACTCGGTTGATTGGATCCCATTTGCGCAATCTCGTTATTCATAATTTGCTGCATTACGTGAGATAAATGCTGTGTAATTGCCATCAATCTTAACACCAAACTATCAACAATTCTGCTTTACTATTATCCTGTAATACAAAGAACAAGATTTCAAAGAAAAGTTTTGGGAAAATTTGAAAATGACACAGCTAAAACAGAAGCGGAGATAATTGTAAAAGTTCCAATTAAATAACCATTTGAATAGCGAACAAATAAAAAGCCGGAAATCAATGGACAGAAAATTTTACTTTTTAATATAAATTATAGCAGTGCTTCATCCCTGAAGTTTCAAGCGTTGAGAAATAACAATGAACAAAATATGTTATAATGAAAGCAAAGAAATGGAGATTTTTATCCTCAATCCTTTAATGTATATATATACACCGCAAAAGGAGCATACAATATACCTTTCGCAATGAAAAGTAAGGTGAGAAACAATAAAATTTTTAATGAGAATTGCAATCAAAGCAGGAAATCCAGAATTGCTAGACACTTTATGCAAATTATTACTGTGATCCATATCAATTGTTAACCTATGCTATGTGACATAAGTAGCAATCTTTGAAGCACATAATTCGTTGGTAAACTGATGACATTCCATACACAGATTTTTTAAGTTGGAAATAACTGTTCCTTCCACCGAATAACGATTATAAACGCACCGTGAATTAAATAAAAATAACAATGTGTTTACGATATGTCAGCTATTAAAAAAAATACATATATAATGCAAAAATTTGAACAATAATAGTACTGCATCCATTCACCAGTATTATGAAAAAGAGCGGTTAGAATGATCCAATAGCAGTTATAAATTCAAAAAAATACAAAGAAATAACAATAAAATAAGTAATCATTCGGAATTCAAAACTTATTTATCCCTTTTGTAATATCGTGCTCTTGTTTTCATGAAAGATTCAAAAAGTGAGAAGGTATAATTGTTAGAAGATACCTTCTTTACAAATGAAATTGGATAGGAATGTTACAGATTTGATCGTTTGACCACGACATTAGGAGATTAGGAGAAAGATGTCATTAATACTTACGAGCAAAGACACGACAAAAATTTTTAATAACTCAAAAAATTGGCCTCTAAATTAAAATCGAGAAATTTTTCAAACTCGAAGGATTTCCAAACACTTTCCAAAACAAATGCAAATCCAGTCTATCTGAGAAGCTGACCAATGCACTTGATTAACCTGAAAAGAAAAGCAGAAATCAATTTTGAGATAGTATTTGTTATCAACTTAGCTGATAAATTATTAGCGAGAGGAAATGGAGGAAAAAAACCATCATTTTGATTTGGGTTTTGCAATAAAATAAAATTTGAAAATATACAAATTAACCATGAACATAATTGTTAATTTCGTAATTCTTCTGGAAATTAATTCTGCTGTTAAAAAATGCTGCCCATTAGTTTCGGTGAACGCTACTTCATAGATAAATTTGTACACAAAAACTTCCTTATGGTAATAAGGTTTACTAATAAATACAAAAAATCTTCCGAGTTTCATCGATAAGTAAATTAAGGTCTTTCACAGATAATAAACTACTTCCTTCCATTAGAATTTCAGCCAGTAAGGACCAAAAGGATGTTAAAGCAATCAAAGCGCCCTGCAAGAGCTTGATCGATTCAGTAATCATTGCTTTAAAATCTATTACATACGACAAAAATTACCTCTCCTTCAGCTTGGTATGCCAATATTGGATCTTCAACTGGTCTCGGCATTGGCGAGATGTCCCAAATTAAGGCTTGACGATCATCCCCTAAACCAAGCAAATATTTCTTGATGAGTTTGTAGTTAGTTAAAATAGATATATTGAAGCTTGAAATGAATCTTTTGAAATTACCGGCTGTGCATATGTGACATGAAGAATGTGGAGCCCAAGCAACACCGTTTACACAAGCGCGATGATTGTGAAGCCTAGCAAGGGGATTACAAGGCACTCTTATATCCACTATTACTACCTAGAAAACATACCAAATACAAATGTTAATCTGAAAAAATGTTTTAGCACAATTTATAGTTACTAATTATACTAAATCCTAAATTGCTAACTAGGTTGAAAGTTCGCACATCTGTATTAATTTAGCTCAAGATCATTCTCCAGCTGTTGAAAGCTTCTACAAAATCTATGATAATTTGCTGAATACCATTAGTAATGAGCTTTCAAAATTCAGTTCAACAAAGTTCGTTCAATTACCAAAACTATATAGCTCTTGAATGATATAATGTTATACCTCAGCAGAATCCTGCGCAAAAGTAGCTAAGTAGTGACTCTCTTGCTTGTTCCATGCTAACCTCATCAGCGGTGAACGTAAAGGGTCTTCATAAATTATTGTAGAGTGTTGCAAATTTCGTAAATCAAATAATCGAGCGCTTCCATCCGCACCTGTTGTCTTTCGTATAACATTTGATACGACTAATGTTTAATTTATTTAATTTAGAAGTTTCTTTCAAAGACATTTATTCTTAACTATATGGTACAATTTTTACAGTAATAGCCTCTCTGTTAGTTTTTTGCCTACGCAGATATAAGAAACTTTCAGAAATCAGCAATTAATAACAACAAAGCAAAATATGAGACGAAATACGCCTACTAAATGTACGATTTCTTAATGGTACACAACAAGGACGAAATTATTTTTGCTTAGTTCCTAAAAGCCACGATTTTCACCACATACCAACAGTGGCGAAATTATCCCTTCCACGATTTATTCGTGAAAATTTGATATCATGCACTGGCTTATCATGAGCTATCAACTGTGTTTTGACACTTCCATTAGTTTTTTTGGTCTGCGCAAGTGCCTGTCCCGTCTGAAAATCGCCATAAAAACATCCTATCGTCAATAGTAAAAAAATGATCAAGGTGTTACAAACAACCAAATCAGTCACCTTCCACAGAGTCGTATTGACCTAACACGTAAGACACACTTAAAATGAGTACCACGTTAAACATTGTGATAAAGAAATTAAATTGAAATCAAGTATGTACTAAAATAATCCTAATTTTTTAGGATGATCACCTCAAGCTGCCAGATGGTGCAACTCATATCGATCGAAGAAGTACCAATTAAAGTTGGGTCAACGTCATTCCAGTCAAAATTTGTCAGTGGTCCAGAATAATTTGATGCTTGTTTCTGCAAGTTTCTGTATGTTTATATTTTGCAATTCTATTTTTCGCAAGTTTATAATATTTATATGGTTTTAATACACATCATGTAATATTCATTCTGTGCGTTTATAATGTAACTTCGAATACTGGGGACGACAGCACAACCTAGCAATCTTTAAGTAGTTCCATAGATCAGAAATCACTAGTAAGTTATCAGCAAGGTTAACTAGACAGAGATACTATTACCATAACAACATACATTATTTAAGATACATTCCATCATTACAGAATTTGGCTCTACGCGATAAATTTTCAAACATTCTCCACTGGTTGCCAACAAATCAGGATAGGAGTCCATCTGCAAAAATGTAATATGTAATGCGTGTGACGATAACACGAACAGATAAGCTTTACTTCGATTAATTCACATCTGCGAAAACATCAAAATAATACGAACCATATCTGGAATCCACTGAATACAGTTCGGCGGAAATGTATGCTCGAATGAAAGTCTTTCCACAAGTTCACCCTGTTGTTCATCCAACTGTATGAGTGATACCTGCGAATAAACTAAAATGAACACAAATACTGAAAAATCAAGACAAATGTAAACACCAAAATGTCTTACAGAAAGTTTACGGTACTCATTTGCTGAAATGTAGTACGTAGCTCACTTGACCCCTGTACTTTCTCAATTATTTCATTACTAATAATTATTAATAATATATTGCAACAAATAGAATTTAAGCACTACCAATGCTGCATCAAATAAACGGAATATTTAATTAAAACGAACCCTGTTATTATGAGGTTTATCTTCCACAACACTGCCAACGGCAATCCGCCATCGACCTTCTGAGTCTGTTTTACTGGACCAACCAGCCGCAAAAAGTGGTCGATTTGAAGTGAAACGATAAATTTGGCGACGCTTCGGTGGGACAGGAGGAGCTGGTGCTGCAATCGTTGGTGTCGGAGGAGGAGCACTTTCAATGCTACCTGGCCCTGACTGCCGAGACATGCCGGTATTTGTCGGTACTGCTGGAAAACGAGAGATGAAACTTGTAACTTGTAACATTTATTAGTTACAAATGAGAAATTGAATCTTAAAATGTGTGCAGAATAATGACATAAAAAGATCTTTCTAGGAATCTTTTCCTCCAAAAAAATTTTAAGTTCTACAACGCATCTTTTAACTCATTCTCATGAAGTGGATCTTTTAAACTTGAGCGAACTCTAGCACATATGTTCAAAAACTGTTAATGTTTTTACCCATTCCTAAGAAGACTGTGTACTTCTCATGTCATACAAAAAAAACTTGAGGATCAAATTTCTTGTTAAAAGTTGCATTATTGATAGTGGGTTTTCCTACCAATGCATGCCCTCATCCCTAGACGTTAATCTAGTAATCCGTGAATGCAGCTAATTTCACTGATATCCGGAAAATTCAACACTTTTAATTTGAACGATCTTTTACATTAGTTATGGTAACTAAATTAAATTCGGCACTTTGATTATTTTGAAAGTAAAACATTCACCTGCAATAAGGGTGCTAACAGTAATAATGATTACGGCGAGTGAACACTGGTCACTAACTCAGAGTTCCACTTTCGATGTATAATTCCACAATAAAGCATCAAAATCCATACAAATGGTAAGTGGATGGTAAGGATGATTCTAGTAAAACATATGCTAATGATATACTAACATGTAGCAGTTGTACTAGCAATCTGATGACCTGCGGTCATTTGCTGCTGCATCGTTTGTTGTACGCTGGTGGTACTTGATGGAAATGATGACGAATTCCCTGACGGCATTGCAACCATTTGCCCAAAACCGTAAAACATTAACACCGATGCTTAGCTGATTGTTAGCTAATTCACTCCCACAATTAATCGTCAATGTGCGCAACAAACTCTCTGCAAACACGCAATCAAACGTACACGTATTAGTTGATGTTCGATGCCACAAATACAAATACAAACTAATTGCATTTATTACCAATGAAAAATCTCTCAGAACTCTCAGAAAAAAGAATCTCCTCGGGTTGACACATTGATGCCGCCTAGTCACTTACATCATTTCATTTCAGTGAAAATTCGACGTCTTTCTGATAAATCGAAAAACGATGAAGCTGAAAGCAACCACCTTACATGAGTAATTTAAATGCGGCCCGCGCCTAGTGGCCTCTGGCGAAACGCGGTCTCAGTGTGCTCGATGGTCAGTGCTAATTTATGCAGATTAGCGTTGTGGAGTGGAGGAAGCTCACTGCATTTCTTTTTAGGAATGCATTTGCGGGAATTTTAAGCGAACTGCGAAAGCTTTAAATGGAAGAAAGCAATGCTCGAGCGACATTCCACTTCTTCAACAACGTCTGCCGTCCTCATGACGCTGGTGCAAAAGCCGACCACTAGCGTTGGCAGAAGTTACGAAGACAAGGGTCATGGAGGTGAGTGACCACTGCAAGACCTTCACTACTAACTACTACTACACCACACCACTTGTTGCCGCTAATTTGACTCAATCCGCAACGTTTCCATGACTCAGATAGGGGCGAATTTCTCAACATCGTCCTGTTGAACTAAGCTGAACTATAATGGCATCATTGTCTGTTCCCATTGCGGAATTGAACCTGCTGACAAGTCGCAGTAATGCGTGAGCACCCCATTCAACCACGTCTGCGACCCTCCAGTTAAACTTTTTTCTTGATTTTCCGCTCCGAATTTGTTAATTTCAGCGAAATGGGTCATGATGCTATTAGCAACATTGCAAATGGTGTCGCTCAAGTTTGCCAGGCCTAAATCGAAAATCAAAGAGTTAATTGAATTGTAATTAGACATTCGAAATTTCCATTAACCATTCTCTTTCACATTTCTTTGCTCAATTCTCGTCATTGTTTTGTACATTTGCAAAAAAATTTTGCAATTATGGAATTTTGATATTTCAAAAATTTTGATCATAGACATTTTGATTCGATGATTATTTTCATTTTAAGCAAATGAACAAAATTGTGTCAAAAATTCTGCAATGGATGATATCACATAAATATGAATGAAATGAGGTCAAAATGAAATTATTCGCAAGTTTGCAGACAAAATTTCTGTATGCCATATGAACCACTCTAATTTATCTAATTTGTCATCTTTTTTTTTTGTTCAATGAAAAGAAAAAATCTTTCAATTATTAAAGTGTTGAAATTACCAACATCAAATGGTCGTCAATCAATGTGTGGCAATTATCAAATTTTAATGATAGCAAAAAAAAAACTACAGCATTTCATCCCTTTTATGAATTAACAATCAAATAGCCAAAAAAAATTATTACACCTGAAATTTCAGTGATTTGAATTCTTTGAAAGTTAGCTTTGTATAATTTGAATTCAGGTATGTTTGACGGAATTTTTAACTATTACAATTTACACTTAATCATTTCGGGATTATTCAATTATGATCAACATGTGTGTGTGTGTGTGTGTGTGTGTGTGTGTGTGTGCGTGTGTTCTTTGATGACTGAGTGGAGATTAATTAGTGTGTTATGGAATTGTTAGTGAAAAATAGTAATTAGATAAAAGGCGGAAATGAAATGGAAGCTATTTGCGTATGGCTAATTAATTACCAGGTTGCAACAATCAGAAATGGTACCAACAGATGTCACCGATAAACGATTCCATAAATGAACATACGTGTATGGCAAAAAGAAACGGAAAGAAAAGGCAAGCGACACGAACAAATTAAAGTGATGGAAAATAAATGAGTGTGGTAATGTAATGTGAAAATGTTTATTTGCTTGATATTAGGCTCATTAATAATTTACTCCACAAATATGAATTATAATTGCATATTCGATCAATTAATTAATAATTATATTTGTTATTCAAGTATGAATTGGTATTGTATTGCATGTTCGATAAATTATCATACAAAAGCTAAATGGAATTCATCGAATACTCTTCTAACAACTTAAAAAATTGATTGTATCATTGGTATATTTACTACCTTACAGTAATTAATTCTAACTGAAATTAATTTAGTAATTGTAATTATGCTTTGCATATTTGTCACTGTAATCATTCGACAATATCATCAATATTTAAAATCTTAGTGAGAGAGAGAGAGAGAGGGAGAGAGCAAGAGAGAAAGAGGATGACGTGATGACGTTACGATGACGATGATGATGATGTTAATGGACAGATATTGGTCGTTTTGCATACAGGTGACAGCGATAATTGTCAGTAATCATTGCAACAGCGCCCATCGAATAGGACTATATGCGCTTCCGTTATTGTGCACAAATAGATATTTGGAATATTTTAAATTTTGAAAAAAATTTGTTAGCAGTTAGTTTGAAAACGAATGAAATAATGTGAGAGGCGAAAAAAGAATATTACAAGCAATGTGATATTTTTTTCTCTCTCTCTCTCTCTCTCTCTTATATTTCCTGCTCCATTAATTTAATCATGATTAGAATTTTATGACCAGTTATAACACTTTCAACTTTTTTTTGTCTTTTCTAAAAATTTAACAAAGAGCATGAACGTTTTTTTTTTTGCTTAAAATTTAGCAACAAACAAAAATTCTTTTGGCAAAATATTTAAAATGAAATTGAACTTGTAAAATTTATTAAACGTTAATTTTCGATAAACTTATGCGTTTTTTGATGAGTAGTAGTTAAATTTCAGGAAATCTTACTTTTTCATTCAATTGATGATGCTACAAGTGTTTGTCTTTCAATTATTTTTTTTCCTTACATTTATTAAAAAGTTATGAAGTGTATCATTAATACTCTAAATTTTAAATTTGTTCTTTCTTTCACAAATTGATGAATTTGAAATTGAGACTGTTGAAACTTATCACTCACTCATTCATTGCTTCTTCATTGATTATCACCGATCGACAAAAAGCATTCAATTTGTTCGTTTTTTTTTTCTTCTCATTGTCAAAAAATTTTTATACAATCAATTGAATGATATGAAATTTTTTGCTCAAATAAAATTTATAAGAAAAAAAAAGTAGGAAAAAGGAGGACAGTGAGAGAGAGAGAGAGAGAGAGAGAGAGGATTGAAGTGTCATTATTCATTAGTAATTTGTTAGGAATTTATTTTCATTGTGCACACTCATTGAAAATATCACAACCGTAAAGCTTTGATATGAAATATTAAAAAAGGAAAAAAAAACATTTTTTTTTCGCAACTTTCAGCACTGATAAACGAATGATTTTGTGAGTGTGTAATGAAGTGAGCGGTAAGTCCTTTCAAATAATGTTTATCAGTTTGATCAAATTGATTGATCAACATCATCCAGAAAGACACACTCTTAATCAATTTCCATTGTTATTTATCCTCTTTTTTATCCCTCTCTCTCTCTCTCTCTCCCTCTCTTTCTTGTAATATAGGTGTTGCACAATCAACACGAAATAGTGCTGTTGCTATAAGTCAGAGATGATAAGTCGTGATGAAAATGATGAGATGAACAACCGGATTTGGTGTGGTCATTGAAACAACTGTAACAAATTACAAATTCAGGATAATTGTCAGGCAGCCTTTTCATCGACCGATCATCCGTTGCTCAAGGAGACAACGGCATTAGTTGCCGTCAGTTGTAATATACAACAATTGTCCTCTGTCATAACATCATTTCCACTTCGTTGATTTAAAAAATCATCATTTCAATATCAGGAAGAAATTACTATTATTATTATTATTGCTGGAGGACGAGACCATTGCATCGCTTTCGTTGGTACACAACGATTGGTAGTTCATTTAACAATTTCTTTCCAGCCGAATTATGGCAGCAAACAAAGTTTAGGTTATGATAATTTCCTCCAACAAATTTCATTCCTAAATCAAACAAAATTCTAATTTTCATTCACTTTTCTGCTGACCTATTTGTTTTGCATTTAAAATTTATCGTTGATTTGACTCATTTACCTGCTACAACAACAACAACAACAACAACAACAACAACAGCAACAACAACAACAACAACAACAACAACAACTACTACTACTACTACTACTACTACTGCTACTACTACTACTACCACTACTACAACAACAACTACTACTACTAACTACTAACTATTACTACTACTGCTACTGCTACTAATACTACTACTGCTACCGCTTAAATTTTTTGTATTTTAAAAACTTTTTCTATAGCAATAACTGTTTGAAGATTTCAAATTGATCCATTTCTTACGGAGTGACTGCAACTTGCAAATTAACTTTCAGCTGTAATTTTAAAATTTATTATTTTGTATTTTACACAAAAATAAGCATATTGATCAATTCGATGATGCAAAAGTTGTTAATTTTGCTACCTATTATGACATTAATTATTCGATGGGTCTTCAGCCGATGTAAGTCTCTTACTTTTGTTTTTTCACACACACACTCTCTCTCTCTTTCTAATTGTCACTTTAATAACTATTAATAAAGAGGTAATGTACAATTGATATAATTTTTAATAAAATTTAGCCATTTAAAAGCAATGTTAAATTCCTTCTGCAGAATTTTTTCCAAATAATATCCAATTTCAAAAATTCAGTAAAAAAATTAAATTGAATCGTTTCTTTTTTTGCTTTTAAGAAATAATCAGCTTATAAGTAATGGGGAAATAAATGATAGGCGAGTGCTCTCTGTCGCTCTTCCTCTCTCGCCCTCCTCTGCTTACGAAATTTAGAAAAAAAATTACTTTTCGTTGTAAATTTAGCGAAGAAAAAAAAAACAAACATTTTAATATGACAAAAATAATAATAATAATTAAGAGTCTTCTTTTTTCACAATAAACATTTCCTATTGCCTTTCATATTCACAGAAGAAATTACGTATTTCTGCAAATTTTAAATTACGCAAAATTGTTGAACTCGAAATTTACGATAATTTTTTTTCACATTTAATTTCTTAATTAATTTTGGAATAATTGAATGTTTGAGAAAGAAAAGAAGCAAAACAATGTAATTGTGTAATGTGTGAGTTATTTATTGGATATTACACTGTGCAATATTCGTCCCATTTTTTTTTTCGTTTTTAAATTTCATCCTTACCTGAGTTTATCGATATCCATCATTTCCATTCGTTATTTTCACCAGTTTAGCAATTGCGTTTTACTTCCACCACTTCTTGTTAATTAATGCAACCGACGAATTGTCTTTTACTGTAAATGCTAATTTCCAATTTTAACCATTTTTTTGTAATTTTGAAATTACGCGGTGTCCAGCAGAATTCTCTATTTTTTTTGTTAATTTAAATATTTTACTTTTATATGTGAAAAATTAGGAGCAATTTTTAAATGCTTAAAATTAACCACTAAATATTTAGCGTAATTTATAGGCCAATACTATGTGATAACGAATGTAACGAAAAAAAATATTGCAATACAAAATTGTAAAATTTAAAAAATATGCTACTCAAAAAAAAGTGAAATAAAAATCAGTGATATATAAATATATGTGTATGTGTTATCTAAGCGTTAAATTTGAATTAATTTTGCTGCTCAATCTTTCAATCTTTCAATGAAATTAGCTTAGAAATTGTTATTACATAAAACGAAATATTGTAATATAAAATTTCACGAAAAAAAATGTCTATTGCCGATCTCTTAATAAATAAGCTAATTGAAATTGTAAAATATCCAAAAAAAGAAATTGCGACTAAGAAGGAGAAAGAAATTTAAATGGTGAAAAAAAGAATTAACGGTAGCAAGGAAATTGTGTAAATGTGACAGCATCAACAATGATAATGATAAATATGATAAGGAGAGTGGCAGTGTTAAGTGATAATTAGATCTTACACATTTGGGTTTGAAATCATTTAGTCTCAAATTGGAAATAGCACAACGGAAGAAATTTCAATTAGTATGAGAAGATTAATTAAGGATTGTCTGTCTCGCGCTTATCACTACCGCTACTACAACTATTTTATCTTTAGGAACCGAAATCTTTTTCACTCTCAACATTTTACAGCTCGTTTTGCCAACTACTTAGTTATCAGGCTAAAGTGTGAAATTTGCTAGCTTCAACACTTATGACTAGTTTTGCGAACTACTTAGTTATCAGGCTAAAGTGTGAAATTTGCTCAAAAGTGTAAAATTTGAAGTTACTTCAACACTTATGGCTACTTTTGCGAACCACTTAGCTATCAGGCTAAAGTGTGAAATTTGCTCAAAAGTGTAAAAATGTTGAAGTTACTTCAACGTGTAAAATTTGAAGTAACTTCAACACTTATGGCTAGTTTTGCGAACCACTTAGCTATCAGGCTAAAGTGTAAAATTTGCTAACTTCGACACTTCTGGCTAGTTTTATGAACCACTTAGTTATCAGGCTAAGGTATGAAATTCACTAATTTTTTCACTTACAGCAATAAGTATATCAGCGCGGTGTAATTTGGAATCAGATCACGTTAACCTTGGACGTTGCTTACGACCCTGGCTTGATCTATGGGAAATGATAAGGGTGCAAGAGGCTCATGCATCAAATCTTGTTTTTCCGGTAATGTGCTTGAACAGTTGAAGTAAATTAGTTAAAATAAACAAACTAGTTAGTTCATCTAAATTTCGCTAAGTTTAATTAGGCTAAGATTGATTGCACTGGATAGGATAGAATTAGCATGCTAGCAAGATATTTTTTGCACTATTTTATTAGCACTTGTAAATTGTAAACGAAGCGAATCATTCACAACGACAATCTGCAAACGTGATATTATCACTTTCATGAAGTTAAATTCATTAAATTATCTGTAGTTTTATCTGATCTTCCTCTGTTTTATTTGTTCTCAAATTGAACAATAAAAAGTGCCCGAGAAAAACGTAACGATAAGCCGATCAAAAAATTTTTTCTCTAGATATTAAATTAAATATTTTAGGAAAGAATAATCGGCACTTTAAAAAGAAAAGCTTGCAGATGTAAATTACTCAATTTGAATCTAAATATAATTGTTTAGTTTTTTTTTTTATCCTCAAATGATGTTGAATGCATGTTAGCAACAATAATTGCTCTTTCACTTGCTTCAATGCAAATTAATTAATTCAGTTCGTTTCAATTCAATCATTTCAACTTGTCTTTTTTTTCTTGAGCATTGCAGACTGACAATTTGATAAGTTTGCTAATTCAGTTTAAAATTATCAACTCATTTTGTTTCAAAGAGTAGTGTAGCAAACTTCAAGTGATAAAAATTTTGATTGCAAAATTTTGATTTAAATCATTGCACTCACAGATTCCATTCTACTCCCGCGAATCAGTACTGTTCCTGTGCAGCGCCTATCACGACAGTCGTTCGACATGTTTGACGGCCGAAGTGCTTGAAAAATGCAACCGTAACGAAATGATAATTTTCATACAACGCAATATGCGCTACTTTTGTGGCAATAAAGCTAAATTGGTTTTTGAAAAATTTCACTGTTTTCACAGGTAACATTTAGCTCGCTTACTGCAACACTCAAAATTGCTAAACTAAATTTAAATGTTTGAGGAAAAAAGAAAGGCAAAAATAAAATTAATTAATTTAAGCATTTGAATGAATGAAAACACTCATCGAATCATTTCATTTTTGCTTTCCAAATTTGCATCATCGATAGTGCGATTGGAAAATTCACTTGCTTATATTGCAGTATGTAGCTGAATTGGATGTGTAGTGAAAATTTGCTACAAATAACAAATATAATAAGCTTTTTTTTTTCTAAAATTAGATTTTTTTTTGAAAAAAAAGTGCAACACATTTTAGCGTCAAATTTTAATTTCGTTTTTTTTTGTCTGCTAAATTTAAATTCTGTGTAACTGCAATACGTTGAAGAAGCTAATAAATGCATACGTTTTATTATTTATTTTATCAAAAAAAAAAACACAAAGAACTGAACAAAAAAAAGTGTTTTAAACTGAAGAAAAAAAATTTTTCGAAATTATTTTCATTTGCCCGTTTAGCATTGAAATCCTAGCATTAATTAAATTATTGAAATTAGCAATTTAAATTCATCATATGATAAACATTCCAGATGGTAAATTTAAATTTTAGCGCACTAATGTCAGAGCAGCACTGCCGGCAACATATCCAGGGGAAAGCGCTGTCTAGCGCCCGTAGCGGTAAATGCCTTGGTATACCGGAATTTTTTAATTGTGTTTTACCAACCGTACGAGGCAGATGTCAAAATTCCGGTGTTCATATTCTTGTTGATTCAATAACCGCATTCGGTTGTGCTCTAAGCAAAGGTTTGCAGTAATTATTTCCCTTCTTTTATTTTGCTTTTTCTTTTAATTATTAAAAAAAAATATTGCAGTTTTTTCTTTTAATTATTTCCCTTCTTTTATCTAAAATGCTTGCAATTTAAAAAAAAGGAACATTTCTTTTAAAAATAAGTAATAATGAATTTTGTTGTTTCTCTCCTCTTTTTCTTAACGTTTACAATTTGAAAAACAAATATTACTTAATTTATTTTTACTTCTTTTTCCATCTTTTTTTTTACATTTTAAATTAACGGAAGAAAAAAATATTTGTAAAATTAAGGAAAAAATTGAGAAATAAATTATCACTTACAGAATTGGTAGAGCAATCTGCCAAATATGCTGCTGAAATGAATAATACTGGTGAATTCACGGAAGAAGCTGGCAAAAGTATGTTTTTATCATTTTAATTGATAAGAATGAACGGATGCAAAAAGTTAATAGGGAAGATTTTCCTATGAGCTAAAACATCAATGGCCGAAAAATTATTTTTACTACGAAATAAGTAATATGACAGAGTAAGGTGGAGTGCTTTTCTTTTTTCAAACATTTTTTTTTAATTGCAAAATGGGAGGAGGAAACTTTCGGGTCAATTATTTCACAAGAATGTATTAATGAATTCGAGTTAAATTAGCCGAAAAACAGTGTATTTTAATTTAGCACAATTACTTCTTCCTTTCAATTTTTAGGAAAAAAATTTTTCGTATGTTTCAAAATTATATGTTTTTTTGTAAATTTTTGTAAATTTCAAAATGACATGAGTGATTTACGTAAATTTAAAAAATTCAAGACAAAAAATTGAAAAAAAAGCAAGAGGATTAATTGAGTGACAGTAAAACTATAACATTTCACCGTAACATTTCAATGCACTTTTAATGCATCAGTAAACTGAAGGAGAATAATCATTTACTTCCTTTTATGCTCATTTACAATAAATAATTATAATTTAAATTTTGAAATACTTAAATTTGCTAAAAACATTTTGCATCAAACCTTTTTTTGTCAAAAGTTTTCGAATAATTTCATCTAACTTGTGCAAATATAACAGTTAAACGTTCGATACCGATGATTTTCATTACAATTATTTAATTTTCAGCATACATACGAAATGAATTACCCGCAGCGCTTCCAGTGCTTGACGAAGAAAGAAGTGGTCAGTGATAGTGACAGTATGAAAACACATGTCTCCCTTTGGAAAAAAAATTTCGCAAAAATTTTTGTTTCACTGATTATCATCATAAAGCAAATTATTGCTAAGCATTACGAGAGGAAAAAAAAAGGAAGCATAGATTTGTCAAAAAAAAAAATTTAATCTTTGATCCTTAACCCTATGAATTTTCGTTTTTGTTGCTCAAATTGCTGATTTGTGGTAAATATGAGATGGGAAAAGTATGTGTGTGTGTGTGTGTGTGTGTGTGAGTGTCTGTGTGTGTGTGTGTACGTGTGAAAAGATTGCTAAAAATTTAGGCTTACAATCGTACATCGGAATAGCAACGAGTGAAATTTTAGACGAATGTGGACAAGAACGCTTAAATCACTGATTGACAAAATTGTTTTAAAAAATGGAATAATAATGTTAACAAATATTTTTATGATTTTTGGAAAAGAAAAAAAAATAGTTTTTTTCATAGCATATATTAAAATAATTCATTTTTATTTTAATTTTGAAGTAAGACATTTGGAACAAAGATATGTGACATATGGGAATAATTTTGCTAATTCATATTCCACTACTACTACTACTACTACTTCAATTACAACAAATGGAGAGCAAAATGTAAGAGAAACATCTGAACGATCTCATCAGATAGCTTCAACTAGTGGCTTAGTCGATTCAGCACTGAGCATGAAGAAGCAATTTATCAATTATCGTCATGAATCTCCTCAAAAAATCGATCCTACCTTAGATTACGGTAAGAATAGATTCGATCGACAAATGATTGAATTAAATTAATCAGAACATATTTTAATGTAGTGAAAAATTTTACTAATTCATATTCAAATTTCCACGATATATTTTGAAAATGCATTGAAATTTTGCCAGGATAATTTATTTGCACATCTAAATTAAATCGCTATTGCAAAACTTTACCTCATTTTTGTGCTATAAAATTTTCAAGTTCCTATTAAATCCCAAAACACAAATCTTGAATACTTTTGAAATTTGGAAATCTTCTAGTGAATGAAAATACATTTATGGAATCAGATCCATCAGTTGAAATAGCATTCAGCAATGAAGAAAGAGGAAAATTGGAACTTTCCGAAAGTTGGTAATTGACCTTTGATAAGAATTATTTTTTTTTAGCAAAAAAAAGGAATCGAAATTTTGATAAATTAACCAAATTTTGTGATAGGAACAAATGAAAATAACCATGCATTTTATGAAGATAAAATAAAATTTAACAAAATTCCACTCTTTCATCTCTAAATTACGCTGAAATCTCAATTTCCAAATGCTAAACAGCATGTCTATCATCGATCGATTGAAAATTGCTATTAATTAACTATTTTATTAATTAATTTGTTAAAAAGTAATTAGCATTAAAAGTTGCAGTTAAACCAGTTAGGTGTACAGCAATGCAAGAGGAACGAATCACTCAATGTTATGCGCCAATGATTAAGTTTGTTTTTTCAAAACTCATCCTACACTAAACTAATTATTCAAAATTAAAATTTCATTTCCAAAAAAAAATGTTAAATTAAAAAACAAGCAAACAAACAAACACACACACATACACACAAATCTAGCAGCAGCACTAATATTGGACGAATTTTTCAGATTGTGGAATGAAATTCAAAATCGGCATCAACAATCATTTCACAACATTTTACTACCATTTCTAATTTATGATTCAAAAGAATTAAGCGACTTGTGTGACCTGCTCGATGTCACCTTCGATACCTGCTTTACAGCTCATCCCATCGACAACTGCCAAAACAGCATCGTACATTGTCATACTGAATAATTTAATTTAAAATTTTTTATTAATTAACAAATACAAAGAAACGCTGAATGATATTTTGCGAAATTTACGAAATAATTTGGTAATTGTAAGTTGAAATTTTTTTAATTAGAAAAAAAAAACGTAAAGAATGAAACAAATTCTGTTATTTATTTTTTAAGAAAAAATATTACAAATATTAAATCATGAGCAAATGTTACAAATATCAAAATATTACAAATATTAATTCATTTAATAAAAAAATGCGACAATTTAAAATTCATTGTAAAAGAAAAAATTTAACAATTTCTATCAATCATTTAATCTTGCGATTGCAAATTTATGATCTTTCACACAATCGTATTTAGGTAACGCTTTCAAAGCTAAACGGTTGTGCAAATTTAAAATTGCCTTGTCACGTATGCGCAATTAATTTAACACAAAAATTCACTGCTAAAAAAGGATTGCTATGAGCTTTTTTTGTAAAATTTTTTTATTTAAAAAAAAGCAAGATTCAAAATGAATTAAAACTATCATAGTTTTACTTAAACTTTTTTTCCTCCCAAAAAGATTAATTTTAATTTCATTGGTAAGCTTCAAAATTTCTAATTTTAGTAGATGTTTAGAAATTCTATGCTTAACTGTTAAATCATCAAATGAACATCGCCACATTGATTCAACCATTTAAAATTTCAGATGATGGAATTTGTAGATGAGCATTTTGGTGTAATTTGCTCGAAAGCAGGTGTCCGCAATCTGCTCGACTCCTTTGCATGTCTTAGACAAGTAATTGATGAAAAAAAGGTGCGGAATTTTATAAATGCTACTCGACTATTATGTTTATGATAATTTAATTTTGAAGTAAATTTTGAAGATCGCACAAAGAATTTGAAACAATTTGAAATTTGAAAATTTTCACGTTTTTAATTATTACGCAGAAGAATGTATGAAAATACATTTGAAATCTATGAATGTTAAAAATGCTAATTAAAACATATCCATCTTTCTTTCTTTTTTTCTGTTTTATTGCTCAGTGGTTTACGATTGCTTTGAATTAGTGCCATTTTGAAGATGGAAAATTAGTACGATAAGATAGAAATGGAAATGGAAAGATTAGAAATTAGTGCCATTTTTAAGTTTTATAAGATTGAAATAAAAATAACTTTCTTTTGATAGGTTTAATTTATTTGTGCTTGCTGAAGGAGATTATTTTCACATTCAATTTAAGTTTTCATTATTTCTCTTTTCATTTTAATTGTTATTATTGTTATCAATCGTGAAATTATTACCAATTACATCACAGGCTCTCTTTAATTTCAAAAACTTTCCTCAATAAAAAAATAAGTAAAGGAAAAATTGCAAAAGAAGTAAGTAATAGAAGATAAATGAGCGCAAATTATTCACATAAATTTAATGCATATTTCAAAATTATGTAAAATTACAGGAAATTTTGAAGTTTTCTTCAGTAATCGAGTGAGATATTGTAAGTGATAGAAAGAGTAATTAACATAAATTAATTGCTAATTAAAATTCCATTGAAAAAATTACAGGAATGTAGCGATATCATTCGACAGAGCGGTGCCATCGGAATAATTCACTGTAATGAAATGCTCCAATTTTTCCACTGCCTATTAGAAGCTATTGAATTAAAGTGTTCCGCAGCGACACGGTCACTCTTTGCTGATATCATTGGCAATTATGGCTGCACCATTCACCTAAACAATCATCGATGTTAGCTAATTAGCGCTAATTAGCACTACTACTTTAATCATTAAATATAAAATGAAATCTATTAAAGAGGAAAATGTTTCGTTCAATTTTAGAATAAATCTATCAAGTTTTAGAGCAACGAACAATTCTGTCAAATTTTAAATTTATTTTCGAAAATAAATTTCGAATAGAAAAGATGAATTAAATTGTTGTAAAATTTATTTAACGATTAGTATTGGTGTAAGAGATGAAATAGGTGAATGTGATTGATTTTTTTTTTCTCCTTTTATAATTTAATAAGCAAATGATTTCCATCTTTTTTTTTCGGATTTAATTCTTAATTTCTATTTCTTCTTCTTTTTTTCTTTTAGCAAATGTAGGAGGGGTAGCTGCGAATGAAATACACAATAACAGCAAATTGGAAATTTTAAAAAATGATGGAATGAATGAATCGATTGAGGCAGAAATGCATTCGATGTCAGTGAAAATTCACGACGGTGAATTATTCTCCTATCAGTTATCAACAGGTTGTACAAAAGAAATGCAAAATAGGACACGTTCGTGTCTTCAACCATTAATGATAACCTGGCGGAATATCCGTGAAAGACGACCGTTGCTAAAAAATGTACGTTGAATGAAATTATCATTGATATCACTGATGTGCTATTGTAATTTCATAATTGTACAATAAGACAGGTTATTGATTGATTTGTTATCATTCATTTATGTTTTACTGTATGATAAACCTTTCATCATTCATGCAACTGATTTGTTGTCAGTTTGCGCTTTACAGTATGATAAGCTTTTAATGTGTTATCATTTGTGTAGCGTAGCATCACTGGACGGTGTGATAATTTGTCGTATGCATGAATATGATAATTTCATAGCTAACAATGTAAGCTTAGAATTTGGAATTCTTTGTGTTGTTTTTTTTCCTTTTTTCTTCTTCTGCAAACTAATATAAATTTTTGAATTTATAAATTAACAAACTAAATTATTGCTAATTTATCTTAGTTATGAAGTTCATTTGTTAGTTTAATTAATACACTAAATTTGCAGACATCATTTCCAATATACAAGTACAAACGAGAGGAATTGTTAGAGCTCTGTGATGGTTATGCAAATTTATTCATGTGTGCTGGCTCTGAATCAATTACAATTTGCCTTAATGATGAAATGGTACGTTTTAAAATAATTCATTATTAAAACATTTCGAGAAAAATTAGGTGTAGTTTCTTTTTTTCGTTACATAACTTGAGGGATTGATTTTCATTTGTTAATGAGCTTGACGACTTTTCTGAGGCTAAACAATTTGCCACAATAAATTTCATACTTTTTAACTTAAAATAAACGAATAGATTAATTAATGAGTAAAAAGTTAAAATTTAGGTACGATTTGCTCGAGATCATTTCGGATACATTTGCACACCGCAGAATATAAAACGTTTCATGAAGCATCACGTATGTATTAGCATGGCTTTAGCCGATACTAACAGTGAGAAATGTCAAATGTTCATTGGCGGTGTAGCGGAGCCGGGAAATGATCAGGTATGTTTGCTCATCAACGGATTACATTAGCAATAGCTTTTTTTATTTTTAAATAATTTGAATTTTTACGGAAGAGAATACTGGCTTAAACAGTGTTTAGGAGATAAATGAAATAGTGTCGGAACAAAAAAACAAAAAAAAAAAAAAGAAGCACAAGTAATTGCAAAAGAAAAAAAATTTTTTTTTTTTTTTTTAGAACAAATGTCGAGGTGTTCGGCAGTACTACGATTGTATAAAATGGGAAATTATGCAAAAATGTGGAAATGAAACGTTGAAAGAAATTGAAGCATCAATAAATGAATATGGTTGTAACTTGAGAACGTAGCTGAACGTGTAGCAAGCTATGATCATTGTGATACGTTTATGAAATTATTTTCCATTTTTAATTCTTCTTTAAGTTCAATTGAATATTGCAATTAATTTTCACTCATATATTTTCATTTCTTTTTTAAATTTAATTTTTAATTAAAAAAAAGCATTTTACAAGCAATATTTTAACATTTAACATTAAAGTTTGCCTTGTAACTGACGTTTACGTCATTGCAGTTAGGAGTGTTTGATTATAGCTAATTGCTAATACAGGTTTAACTAGCGTCCGAGTACTAGTTACATACGTTTCACGTCCAATTGCTTACCTTAGAATCGATAGTACACCTAAATAGCTAAGCCTAAGGCTTTTAGCTTCTAGCAGAAGACAATATATGAAAGCTTTATAAGTCTAGCACAATATCAATTACTCGTTCGTAACTGTCTTATTACTGTATTTGACATTCGGTCTCAACCTCAACAATTATCACTATCATCATCCTTTGCTTTCCATCAATACAGTTTGCTAATTAATTAAGCTTCCCTTTTTGTTCGATTTATTGTACGTTGACTTCCGTTGTGCTACTTTAATCCAATAGCGTTCCGAATAAAATGATGACAAATCAATCGAGAAGCATGCTTATTACAATTTTCTACAGCTCTTCTATTTGGCTATAAAATATGAGAGTACAGTTTTACGAATTTTCTCAACAAAAAAATTGAGTTGAAAGATTTACCAACACTAGCAATGCTTTAAATTAGTCCAAAATATATTAAAATTAACTAAATAATTTGCAACAATTATCGATAAAAGTTTAATTTGATAAGTGTCATGGTTGCTAAAAAATTAATTGGGTGGAAATTATCAAAATGAAAACTAAGTACCATAAAAAAAACTTCAAGCTACGATAATTTAGGGTGAGAAAAGATTTTGCACTTTTAATCTTATTTTAGTCATATGAGAGTACAGTTTTCTGTACGAATTGTTTTGTAAATCACAGTAAAAGACGGTTACAGTAATTAATCGGCAACGATTAAATACACCCACGATGATGGTCAGTTAAAATGAGTGAAAAAAAAAGTTAAATTTTTCTCAACAACATACTGTTCATTAAAACGTACCACCACAATGGCGATGTTTTAAAAATGTAAAGCAAAGCACCGCTGGAGTTGTTTTTAAAAATTCACCATTCTTGAAGCAGACATGAATAGACACGAGGAAAATGAGAAGCTAAACATATCTTGAGGAAAAAAACGAATTGATTTTTGAAAAATCCAATTTGAAACGAAATGATTACATTGAGCGATTTCAAATAGCTAATTTTTTTTATTTCTCCAAGTGGTAATTCAATTCTTTGAATTTTCAAGTGAATGAAAAATTCGCGTGCCTACTGACTCATCTGTGATTTTCTTTTTTGTTGTTTGATATGAGCGAAAAATTGTTTGAAATTATGTTTTGAAATGGTAAAATGTGATTTCTGAAATTATTATTATCACATTTCTATCAATTATTTTTATAGCATTTTATAATTCATTTTTTTTTTGTAAAAATAAAAGTTCAATTTTAACATGCAATTTTCAGCCAAAATGTAATGCTAATTTATATGCGATGTTTCATCAAAATTTTATTAAAAAAAAATGAAAATTAGACGTATAATGGATGAGGATGAGGATTGAAACTTTCAGCAATCATATTAAAAAATCTTCCCAAAGTGCATTAAAACTTGGCTATGCTATTTCTTCCCTCTTTCTCTTTAATTTTTATAAAATGAAATAACTTAAAATTTGGTATTATTGCTAACAAAAGTCATCGCAGGCTTACCGATTTCACTGTGGTAAAGACGTTTTTTTTTGAAATAGATTTATTAAATTTTATTAATATTTTGAAATTAAACTTCTTAAATTTCGTTTAAATTTTCAATATATTTTATAATCACTCCATTATTTGATCCTAATATCATTTTTTTTGACAAATCTTTAAATCGTTTGTTTTACTATCGTTAACTGATAAGAAATCACATTAACTGATATCAGAATTAAAAATCATCGTAATTCCCATTATTTCATACTTTTTTTGATAACTGCCAGGCTGATAACTTCGATCACTTCGATATTTCATTTACATTCGGCAATAATTTTACAAAAAAAATGTAATTTAAATTAAAAAAAACACTTTTTTTGCAATTTAAATATTTTTGTGCGTTGTTTTTTTCTCCATTTAAGCCATTTTTCTCCATTAAATAAAAAAAAAATTATTTTATTTGCAACAGTCTGTCCCGTACATTCATCATATTTCTTCTAGGTGTAAAATTAAAAAGAAATATTATTTCAGAGAGAGGTTAAAGGTTAAATTCCTGTTTTGCACGATGATTACTTTCCTTGCTCTATCTGTTCTCTCCCTCCTCTCTCTCCCTCTCTCTCTCCTTCTGTCTCTCCCTGCTAATGTTGTCTCTCACCTCATATTTCAAACTATCACCATCACACTTATCCAATTCAATCATTTTTTCTTTTCATTTTTTTTTTAAACGGTCCCTCTCCTCATCACCATCGCTATGTTGCCAGCTTTGGTTAAAAAAAAAAAGGGAAAAAAAAGGAAAGACTGATGGCACAGTGCCAAGGTGATTCTTATGTCTGGCCAATGAGTATGTAATTTGGAGTGGATGAATGCTGGGGTGTGTCCGTGTCCATTTGTCTGTCAGGAATAAAGTCCGTACCAGTTTGTGCCAATCATCCAACACGCACTTCCGTCAAAATCACACTTCTCTCTCTCTCTCTCTCTCTGTCTTTTCCTATCTGTCTGTCTCTCACTCTCCCTCTCTCTCACTGTTCTATTTGATAAACAAAAAAAATTTTCATTCCTTGCAAATCTTTTAAGAACAACAGCAGCAACAGTAGCAGCATAGCATCAATTTGCCTTCCTTCCACCTTTACTTTGAAAGTGCAACCGGAAATGAGGTTTAAATATATGAAAAGTTGGATTTCGTGAAAAAAAAAACAAAAAAATATTATTTTAAAGATAGATGGACAGACAGACGTATACACACACACACACACACACACACACACACACACACACACATACACACACGTGTACACACATGTACACACACAGGGAGAGAGAGAGAGAAATCTGAAATGAGTAGCATTTAGTTAGTGACGGAGTATTATGATAAAAAAATTTTTTATTGCACAAGCGGTAGATGTTTGTGCGACAATTCCGCTTTCACGTATTTTAGCAATAATGAGATTATTTATTTGTACATGGAAATGTACAAAAATAAAAGAGCAAACAAGCAAAGCAACAATGAAATTGTGCAATTTTTTAAATCAATTAATTTTCTCAACAGTTTTTCTTTCTTCCTTCCTCTCTCTCTCTCTCTCTCACTCTCTTCCTTTCATTGTAAGACAAAAGTGTAAAAGTAGTTCCTTTTTTTTTTTTGCTTTTTCTCCTTCTTCGTCAACACACACACACATACACACACACATACACACACACACACACACACACACACACACACACACACACACACACACACACACACAAACATCTTTATCGCTCAATGCTTTGTTAAAATTTATTCAACTAATTTCCGGAAATGCAAAAATTGAAGCGAAATAAAACGAAAAGAAATATGTCAGTAAAAATTTCTACATCTCACCAGCAGACAGATTGATCAGTTAGATCGATAAGAAATTGATGAAAATTTTTGCTTTTTCAACAATTAATAACATTTTTAATTTTTCTTTCTCCTCCTATTTTCATTCATCAAATTTCCTGCGCACAATTTGTCATGAATATTTTTTGCTTTTGCATTTATTTTTTCACTTTTCTTTTTCGGTTCTTTT
Source organism: Litomosoides sigmodontis (assembly GCA_963070105.1). Classification (NCBI taxonomy): domain Eukaryota; kingdom Metazoa; phylum Nematoda; class Chromadorea; order Rhabditida; family Onchocercidae; genus Litomosoides; species Litomosoides sigmodontis. The sequence goes on from OY718808.1 coordinate 1,985,736, forward strand.
CTTTCGGGAAAATTGCAAAACGATAGAGGAAGATGACGGAAGGACAAATGCGCGCTTAGCTCATTCAATTTTAGTTCAAATAAATTCTTTAAAAATTTCTGCAAGAGATTTTTTTTTCTTTTTGGAAATTTAGCAATCACACACACAAAAAAAACGGATGAAAAATGAGTGTTGAAAGTTTTCCTTTTCTTTTCTTTCTGTTTAATTTCAATTAAAAGATGCATCGAAAAAAATAAATAAATAGATTGTATTAATTAAAAGTTGAAATTTTTTCTAGAAATTTTATATAAAATCTATGAAAAAAGCTGCAAACAAAAAAAAACAAAGAAATGTTTTTTTTTCATTTTAAATATTAATATTTCTTCCTCCTCCCTCTCTGTCTCTCTCTCTCTCCCTTTCTCTTTCTCTTTATTCCTTTTTTAACACTTTCAAAAAATTATTAAGTTTTCAGTTGTTAGGAACTGAAAAGTGTCCAAATGTTTTGTTTTTTTTTTGCAATAATTGTTTAAATATCTTTGCAAAAAAAAAGAATAATTAAAAGTAGTTTAATTTAAATAAAGTAAAATATTTATATGGCAAATTAAAATCTTTATAAACGTGACTGACGTTCAACTTCAACTATCATCATCTCTAATCACATGTTCTATCATCTCTTATCACCTTCGTATCGCCAGATTATGCATAATTCCTGTTTAAAATCCAAATATCAATCAAATCGATTGCATCTCAAAGAGTTAACTTCATTGATTTCTTTCGTCACAAATAAATCTTTAGAAATTCGTTAACATTAAAAAAAAATGAACTGCCTAACAGATATTTTAGCATTTCATTTGCAAGCTATTGGTATTTCGCCTCTCTACAATTAATTAATAAACACTTCAATATTTCAATTTTTTAATTTCCTGAAATGTTTTTTGTGCAGCGATGAAAAATGAAAATTGCAATTATCATTTATGAGCTATTTGACTATTTGATGAACGTTTCCTATCGCATTCGTCATATCGTTGTACATTTTCCTACGTCATCACCAGATCTTCTGGAATCCTTCAGTCCTCAATTACTTCATCATTTAAAAAAATATGCGATATTATTTAATCAAAATATTGATTGTTTGATATGTGTGTGTGTGTGTGTGTGTGTGTGTGTGTGTGTGTGTGTGTGTGTGTGTGTGTGTGTGTGTGTGTGTGTGTGTGTGTGTGTGTGTGTGTGTGTGTGTGTGTGTGTGTGTGTGTGTGTGTGTGTGTGTGTGTGTGTGTGTGTGTGTGTGTGTGTGTGTGTGTGTGTGTGTGTGTGTGTGTGTGTGTGTGTGTGTGTGTGTGTGTGTGTGTGTGTGTGTGTGTGTGTGTGTGTGTGTGTGTGTGTGTGTGTGTGTGTGTGTGTGTGTGTGTGTGTGTGTGTGTGTGTGTGTGTGTGTGTGTGTGTGTGTGTGTGTGTGTGTGTGTGTGTGTGTGTGTGTGTGTGTGTGTGTGTGTGTGTGTGTGTGTGTGTGTGTGTGTGTGTGTGTGTGTGTGTGTGTGTGTGTGTGTGTGTGTGTGTGTGTGTGTGTGTGTGTGTGTGTGTGTGTGACAAAAAGGTCATACATAGTACGTGCTCGTTTTTGTAATTTGTTTAAAAACAAACAGTTAAATTAATTTTTGAAGTTGGAATTTTAATTCACTTTATATTCATAACTACTGTTGAATAAAATGAAATACACAGGTAATTTCAATTAGATCTATTTTAATGGGAAAAAAAAGGACCAAAAAAGAAAAAAACAAGCAGAGACGTGTGTACACATATACACGCACGTACAAAGATGGTGAATGATTAATTGTGACATCGTTTGCTACACGTTACTTAAAAAATTCAACGTATAATTTCCGTGTGAGAAACTAAGTAAAGTGTTCAATGATAATTTTGAAATGATTATTTCCTCATCTGGCCATTTCCTGTGATCCGAACAAACTAGTCAATCGATCAATTTTTTTAATTAATTCCACTCACTGTTTCAATAATTTATACTTTTTAGATTTTTTAGAAATCCTTCATTCATCAATTACTACATATCATATTTCATTTCAAAAAAAAAAAAGAATCTGATATCTCATAGATTCATTTTTTTCCCATGCAGGTCATAATTCCCGACAAAATTTTCTATGAGAAGCAGATGGAGAGACAAAGAGGGAAAAGCAGAGAGAGAGACAGAAAGGGAAAGTGAGAGAGGAAAAACGAATTGATGTAAAAGAGATTAAAGCAAATTTATTTTATTTGCTTTTTTTTTTATCAAACTCAATCTTTTTATTTCAAAACTTTATGTAAACAAATCAATATCATTTGTTTACATATACAATAATAAAATTATTCCACGAATAGCATAACGGTTTTACAATAATTGTTGTACAATACATCAAGCCAACAATTTCCTTTTTCATCTTACCGAATTTTTTTTTAAAGTTTGATTTTACTGTATAATTATTTGCTCCCTCTCTCCCTCTTTCTCTCTCTCTTTTTTTAAACGTTTTCAAAAGAAATGAAATGAAATAGACGATAACTTTTATCCATTTCATTCTTCTCCTTCAATTGATATTAAAATTAATATTAAATTCGATCATCCATTACGGGGAATTTATTTGCCTCATTTTTAACCAAAACAAACAGTGACCATTTTTCGGGGATCTCTCATATAAATTTCAGTGCACAAATGTTTTACTTCGTTTTGAGAGAGAAAAAAAAGAGAGAGAGAAGAGAGAGGAAGAAAAAGCAATAATTTTAGGCAAATTTTAGCATATTTTAAATTTGAATTATTCGAATCTTCACAATAAGTGTAATGATCATCATTCCACTCTCACTGATTTATTTCTTCTAATCTAAGCTAATCAATTAGCCAACACATTTTAATAAATTATGGAAAATTTTTTTTTTAAAAAATTTACTTGATATTCAACTCGATAAGTTTATCATTGATCAATCATTTCGTTATCCTTACATCATGAAGCCTTTTTATTTGAGCGCACGAAACAAGTAATGACAATTTTTATTCAACCATCCTCTCTCATCTCTTCCAAATTATTTCATGTAATTTAAAGCAAAGAAAAAAAAATTTTTGATCAAATTAAAGAAGTGAAGTGGTGGCAAAACGCCAAGAAATCCAGACAGCCATCATGCAGCGACATACATCATCAAGCGTTCGTTCCACAGTAGCAGTTTTGAAGGGACGGTGATCGGTGCACGCAATGCACGCATCCGTGCATGCGTCATCATTTTCTGGAAAAATTACATTCGCCTTTTGTGTGTCGTCGTCTTCAGCTTCACATATAATTTTTGAATTGTTTTCTCTTTTTTTTTTTTTTTTTTTGAGCAGACAAACAAAAAGCGTTGGAGGAAAAATATGTGGCAAATGCTACTTCATGCATTCTTTGATGTCACACTTATCACTTATTGAAAATTTTTATTTTCACTCACTTAGCACTTTAATTTCTTGTTTTCTGTTTTTGTTTTGTTTTCAGTACAACTTGCACTCATTCGCCGATCTATTAATGTTAGCCTTTCATTTCTTAGCTGAAAATATAAATCTTTTTTTCTTTTCCTTTTACCTGCTAAAATTGATAGTGCAATCTTTCAGTACTTTGTTAGCACGGCGAAAATTACTTCTTCCATTCAAATAATTCGTAAAAATTGAAAAATTCCAAAAAAAAAACGACTTTGATTTTGTGAAATTGTACAAAAACTTGTGAAATTCCAGGACAAAATTGTTATTGTAAAAAAGAAACGAAATAGGCAAAAAAAAAAATTATTTGGAAAGAAAAAACATTAAAGCTGTACATGTAATGTTGTTGTAAACATTTTACATCGTTAATTTATGCGAAACGAATGAGATGTCAAATTTCATTGAATGATATTAGTCAGTCACATTAACGCATTTCCTGCTTGTTTTTTGGTATTTTTAAATTTTACAACTATCCACCAAAAAAAAATAATTCTTTTTCCAACTTTTAATATGAAATTTGTAAAATCAAAAAGAAAAGCCGAATGACAAAATTAATTTCTAGGATGTATGAATTATCAATGATTTTTTTTTACATATTAGTAAATTAGTTAATTGATAGAAAAAAAAAGGTGTATTTGAGTGAAATTTATGAATGGTATATGCTCCCAAAATAAAAAAGTTTTTTTCCTTCATATATAATAATGAAATTTTTTTTAATATAATTGAAAATGAAATTGTATGAGTGAAATTATTTGGCGGTAGTTTGACTAATTCTCAACACATATTTTTCAGCTTTTGCTCATTTCGTTTTATTTTCGCAGAAGTTATTCGTAGGAAACAGAAATGGTTTTTTTTTGTTAAGTGAACATTTTTTTTCAGTTTCATTTAATTTCGATTAAATGAATAATTGCATAATTATTATTATTACAGGTGCGTATTATGATGATAGAGTGGAATAAAAAGGACAAAGAAATAGAGCAGATAAGTGAGAAAAAAAAAGAAAGAGATGGACGGTGAAATAGAAACAGATAACTTTAAGAAATAAAGAAACGGAAAATAGAACGTATAACGTTGTATTATTATGTTTAACGATTTCTTTAGAAATTAAAATTGTCTTTTATTCAATATAGAATAACCCATTTAAATTTTGAAAAAAATTGCAAAATAATTTCCATTTTATTATCAAATAATTTTTGCTAACTAACTTTCCTAAAGTGAATATGATATCATTTCAATTCCTTGTTACAACTAGTTGCATTTAAAATTATTTCTTTTAAAAGTTCAAATAATTTTTTTGACTTAGCTATTTTTTGTTTTTTTTTATTTTTCGGCTTAAGTTTATTTTTTGACTTAATATTTCTTAACATTTAGGAATTTATTTTAAATTTTGTTTCTGTTGATGCAATCTGCAATTAATTTTCTCTCCCTTTCTCTCGCCCTGTCCTCTTGAATTATTTCAATTATTTTCATATATTTTTTTGAAGTGCTCTATGAAATTTGTTTGGTGTTGCAACGATTGCTTTGCATCTCTTTCATCAAGTTATTAGCGTAAGATCTTCCAGACACACACACACACACACACACGCACACACTCACACACGTGTGAAAGTTTGTTTAAAAAAATATTCAGCGTGCTCGGACGCACGCGTGTGACCTTTTCTTACGGTATATCCATGTTTCACAGTATATCGTTGCTTTGGAATTCATCCATGTTCTACAGTACATTCATATTTTGTAGATGTTCCATTTGAAATTAGCATAAGTAAAAACTGGATGCATTAGCTAGCGAAAGCACAATCATTTTTGGCAAGGTGGAAGTTAATGAAGAAATTTAATGAAATTTGATTTTTGCACTTTTATTAGTAAGATTCATCCATTCAACATTTTCATCATCTTTTACTGCTATAGTTTCTTCACTCATTTCGCACTTCATTTTTTCCCTTTATTTGTTTGTTTATTTATCCATTCCTCTAAACAAAATCGATTTTTTTTTTCTGTTGAAAAATATTTCATTAAAAAAAAAAATTAATTTTTGCACTAAAACAAATTATTTTGCGCTACGATGAAATTTCATTTCTCATCCTTCTGCTTTGTTTCATTTCTTTTTTTTTTGTTTCTTTCAAACTTTCTTAATTTTAAAATACACTGAAACATTTTACAGTGTTTTATTGTGTCTGTTAGAGCTGTGTTTCATTTTTTGCTCATTTTACCTAAAATTGATGGGAACACTGATGGGAACACTTCGATGACATTGACAATTTCAGGTGAAGTACATAGTTATGCATGTACTACTACTACTACTACTACTAGTAGTAGTAGTAGTAGTAACAGAGTATTTTACATTCTTAAACATTTTTTTTCTTTTCCTTTTCCTTTCCTCTCCTTTTCATTTTGCTTGTTATTTCAATTTATTGAAATGAATCACAGATAGCGTAACCAGACGTTTACGTCATTTGTGAATTAAAAAAAAATGGGAGGAAAAAAAATGTGAGCAATGTTTGTTTGCACAATAGGAAAAAATTTTAATGCAAAAAAAAGAAAAAGTGAATGATTTTTTGATTAGTATTATATTATCATAATTGTGCTAGAATTGACGTCTATCTACTAACTCGAGAAACTATACATGCTTTTCATTCTTCCTTCCTTCCCCCTCTCTCTCTCTCTCTCTCTCTCTGTGTGTGTGGGTGTGTGTGTGTGTGGGTGTGTCGGTTATTATTTTAAGTTATTGTTTTTTTTTGTGAATAATTTATTTAAATGAATTATTAACAAAAAGTAGGAAGTGTATATTTTGTCTGTTCGTTTTTTTCTTCCGTCTGTCTCAGACATCTGTACCCAGCAGACATGAAGTCAATTACATTTTTTTTTAAGCAAAAGAAAAAGGTGGAAAAAGCAATATCTCTTAGTCATAAAAACAATGGGAGAAAGACAGAGAGAGAGAGAGAGAGAGAGGGAGAGAGAGAGAAGGCGAGAGGTTTTTCTTTGGTATTGGCCATTGAAATGGTCCCCAAAATGCTATTACAATCAAACAAACCTATATTCATCGTGAAAATGAATGGGCAGAGAGAGTGTTTGTTTATAGTTTAGATTGGCATCCATCCCATTTCATCCATCCATTCAATTCTTTTTTTCACTTCACTTTTCAAGACATTTTATACATAAGCGAATTGTCCGTTCTCTCTCCCTCTCTCTCTCTTTCTCTCTCTTTCTTCCCTTTCCTCGCTCTCTCTCTCTCCTTGTCTCCGTCATTTTTCTCTTTGATTTTGTTCGATGTCACCTTTTTCGAGCTTCCTATTGCGCATATTTTGTCGAAAATGTTGTTTGGCAATCATTCCTCCATCTATTACATTTTTGTAAAGTATACTTTTAAAGAAGGCGCAAAATAGCGAAAAGCGCTTTCATTGCTTTTTTTTTGTTGCATTTTAAAGGAACACTTCTGACACTTCTCTGATAGAGCTTTTGAAGAATGAAATTTTACATACATTTACTTACTAATTTTCTAACGATACGCACACACACACACACACACACACACACACACACACACACACACACACACACACACACACACACACACACACACACACACACACACACACGTAATCTCCAATGATCATTTATTCAGTAACTGATTCAACCGATACTACCGCACACATATACGTTACATATACAGTACATTTCTAACGTACGCACACGCACGCGAACACAACATATATATACGCAGGCAATCTTCAATCATTTGATAAGTAACCAAATCATCAAACACACATACGTACACGTGCACTATACGTACGTACACACAAACATGCACGCATACGCACAACAGGTGATTGATTGATACTAGGAAAGATGATCTGTAGAGGAGGGAAAATAAAGTGATACGTGAAGATTGTTTACTTTACCTGATAACTTATCACATCTTTTGTGAAGATTTTTTTTTTGATTTTCAGATGACGAAGCTGAGAGGTATGAATGAAAAAAAATTTTGAATTCAAATTTTGAATTCACTTCTGTACGATTCGATTCACCACTTATAGTAGAATTTTCAACAGCATAGGAGGAATTCAGTAGGAAAAGAAGTGGGAAAAAAAGAAGGAAGAAAAATCGGTGGACGGCTCCCTTTGCATTCCTAATCATTTTCATTACAAATACATTCAAAAATATATAATTAATCATTTTAGGAATTTTAAATTTGCTTTTTTTTGCTGTTAAAATGAATGATTTTACAATAGAAATTCTAGGAGAGAAACAATGGTAGTTATTTGCTCTGTAAAAGTTTTCCTTGTAATAAATGAATCCTTTTAATTTATTTTATTTTTCATCAATTTAAACATTTCTTTTTTTCTTTTTGCTATTTCGTCTCAGTGATATACAAAACGATCAAAATTAAAATCAAACACACACACACACACACACATACACATATATGTGTATGTGTGTACGGAAAACATACAGACAGTACCATTAAGTGTACTTCGGAAAGTACTTTTAAGTAACTTTTTAAAATTGACTGAGGCAATTTGTCGGTTTTTTTCCAGTACATTATTTTTTCCACCTTATCACAAGCATTTCTTTTGCGTACTTTTTCAGCTTCTTCGTTCTCTTTTTTTTTAAATTTATAATTACTTCAGTTTGAATTAATTTTGCTTTCATTAAACTTGTTTGTGTGAAAAAAAAATTTTTTTCTCAATTTGTTTGGTTGTTTCTTTCTTTACTGTTATTGTTCTTTTCACAGTTTTTAGGCAATAATTACTCAAATTGCATGCGTTTTCCTTTATTGCGCTAAGCTTTTTTTTTTTTTCATTTCTCAAGAGAATCAATCGTTCATTCGTTCAATTTAATTCAATTCAAATTGCAATTTGCGATTTTATTTTTTAGCGTTCATTTTTAAAAAGATTTTTACTTCTACTACTTAGTTGATACTTTGCAGGAAGCTAATACTAACTTGTTTTAATTCCCAAAAACAAATTTATTTCATTAAGTGATAAAACCATTTCATTAATTCATTTCGTCCTTTTTTTTTAAATTTGTTTCATTCAAACAATATTCAAATTACATTGATTAAAATTTGGATGAAATGAACTTACATCAAACTGTTCCTAAAGTTCTAAGCATTAGTTATTTGTTTTTTTGTAAATAATAATTGAAAAAATTAATATTTGTAGTGCGTTTGCATTCGTTTTTTTAACTACCTTTTTTGTTTCCCTTTCTCTCTCTCTCTCTCTCTGCAATTAATCTTTTGCTGTTAAAAGATTAATTACGCAAATTGCTTCAGCATGTAGGTGAAAAAAAAGGCTCGAAGAGTTAGTCTTAAATTTATTAGCATAATTGGCTAAGCCAATATTTTAAAAAAAAAATGTTTTTTGTAAAAATTTGCATGAACAAGGCTAATACTAATACTCTGCAATTATACGATTTGATTGCTATCAGTTGAAAATTATTTTCTCTCACTTCATTAAAGAAAAAACGCTCATTTAACCGTATTTTGTAAAATGAACGAAGAACAAATAGAGAGGGAGAAAGAGAGAGAAAAAGGGAGAGAAGGTGAGAGAGGAAGTGATGAAGGAGGGAAAATTTTTACAGAAACTCTTTGTCTGCGTATAATTCAAAAATAAAAAATTCCAACGGTATACTAAAGGGATTGAATATCATCATCATCAACGTCTATGTAGAAAAATTTATGGAATTTTGACACAGAAACTTCTACCAATTCCTTTTGTCCTCTCTGCCTCCCTCTCTCTCTCTCTCTTTCTCCCTCCCTCATCATTTTTCGTACAAATATGCATTGTATAAATGGATGCAATAATTAATAATATTATGATAATTTATTTATAATAATAATAATTTAATAAAAATTATTAATGATCAATAATATAATAATAATAATAATAATAATAATAATAATAATAATAATAATAATAATAATAATAATAATAATAATAATAATAATAATAATAATAATAATAATAATAATAATAATAATAATAATAATAATAATAATAATAATAATAATAATAATAATAATAATAATAATAATAATAATAATAATAATAATAATAATAATAATAATAATAATAATAATAATAATAATAATAATAATAATAATAATAATAATAATAATAATAATAATAATAATAATAATAATAATAATAATAATAATAATAATAATAATAATAATAATAATAATAATAATAATAATAATAATAATAATAATAATAATAATAATAATAATAATAATAATAATAATAATAATAATAATAATAATAATAATAATAATAATAATAATAATAATAATAATAATAATAATAATAATAATAATAATAATAATAATAATAATAATAATAATAATAATAATAATAATAATAATAATAATAATAATAATAATAATAATAATAATAATAATAATAATAATAATAATAATAATAATAATAATAATAATAATAATAATAATAATAATAATAATAATAATAATAATAATAATAATAATAATAATAATAATAATAATAATAATAATAATAATAATAATAATAATAATAATAATAATAATAATAATAATAATAATAATAATAATAATAATAATAATAATAATAATAATAATAATAATAATAATAATAATAATAATAATAATAATAATAATAATAATAATAATAATAATAATAATAATAATAATAATAATAATAATAATAATAATAATAATAATAATAATAATAATAATAATAATAATAATAATAATAATAATAATAATAATAATAATAATAATAATAATAATAATAATAATAATAATAATAATAATAATAATAATAATAATAATAATAATAATAATAATAATAATAATAATAATAATAATAATAATAATAATAATAATAATAATAATAATAATAATAATAATAATAATAATAATAATAATAATAATAATAATAATAATAATAATAATAATAATAATAATAATAATAATAATAATAATAATAATAATAATAATAATAATAATAATAATAATAATAATAATAATAATAATAATAATAATAATAATAATAATAATAATAATAATAATAATAATAATAATAATAATAATAATAATAATAATAATAATAATAATAATAATAATAATAATAATAATAATAATAATAATAATAATAATAATAATAATAATAATAATAATAATAATAATAATAATAATAATAATAATAATAATAATAATAATAATAATAATAATAATAATAATAATAATAATAATAATAATAATAATAATAATAATAATAATAATAATAATAATAATAATAATAATAATAATAATAATAATAATAATAATAATAATAATAATAATAATAATAATAATAATAATAATAATAATAATAATAATAATAATAATAATAATAATAATAATAATAATAATAATAATAATAATAATAATAATAATAATAATAATAATAATAATAATAATAATAATAATAATAATAATAATAATAATAATAAAAAATATAGTAATAATGTGACATTAATAGTAATAACAGTACTGATAACATTAGTTAATTATAAGTAATAATTCTGTTTGACAGATATCAGAACTTAATGCAAATTTGCAGCTGTCAGTTTCTCTCATCTTACAATGATTGTGTAATACTGATAATTAAAAAGTGAAAAACTGTTAAAATGTTTCAAACAATAGTAATATATATATATATATATATATATATATATATATATATATATATATATATATATATATATATATATATATATATATATATATATATATATATATATATATATTTGCATAACTTCTAAAACACTAATTTATCTAATTCCTCTCTCTCTCTCTCTTTTTCTTTATCACTTCAACTTTAACGATAAATTAGATTGTAAAATGTATGTTAAACATGTAAGTAAATGAATAAGTGAATGGATGAATGAAAAGTGAATTTCGTTTCACCGGAAATTATTAATGATTTGTAATAAATTACTTCACTACTTCCGGTGGCGATAATGTCTAACAACTATTTTTCAAAAACAAAAAAACAACAAAACTAAGCGCTTTCTCAACAACTGAATTCTGACAACTGTCCTCACGGCTATTCGTTGTATATTTTCAAAAAAAAAAAAAAAAGGGAAACGAAGGAAGCGAAAAGAACGCATTCATTTATTACAGTAATAATTGTTGTTTAGTTTTCGTTTTTGTTTTTTTTTTCTTGCAAATTTTCTCTTCGTTTTTTTGTTGTAAAATAAATTACTTTCATTTGGCTCATTTCCTTTGGTTATTAAATTTTAGCTAATTTATTTTATCACCTCCTTTCTCAACGCATCTTCTTTTCTCTCTCACAAATATGATGAATAAATTCTAATTGAATGTTGAAAATAGCTATTAATTTATGTGAATTTAAAAAAAAAATAAGAGAAGAGACTGGAAGAATAGAAATTGATTTTGTTTAATTTTAATTAATTGAATTCTTTTATCAGAAATTGATTCAACATTAGTTTCAGGAGAAATAAATTATGCTAATAACTTATTGATTTATGTCATCAATTTACAACAGTGCGACAGATGAATAATAAATAATTTTTTTTTTTAAAATCATTCACGGAAATTATTAGATGACAGCATATTTTTCAATATTTAATAATTTAAAAATTTAATAATGGTGAAAAATTTATTTTTGTACTTCCCGCGCTATTATTACTTTGCTAAATTCTGGAATGAATTTGATTTAAATTTTCACAAAATAGTAATAAATGCTACTTTTTCATTCATCAATTTCTCCTTTGATCATTGCTGATCACCGTTTGTTTCTTTGTCCGTCTATTTATTTGTGTTGTTTTTTTTTCCGTTATTTTAAATTTCAGTTGATAAATTCCGTCTTAAAAATTTACTAAATCGTTTTTCTATTGAGTAAACTTCGCCAAGCATAAGTCACAACATAGAATGTTTGTTGCATTCTAAGCTTTTTTTTTCCTTTACAATAAAATAAATATTCGAACGGTCGTTCTATTTCTCTTTTCGTAATTTTAAAATTTGCAGCTTTTTGATCATTTTTTAAAAATTTCACAAACATTGAAGCACCTCTCAAAATACCTCCTTCCTTCCTTCCCATTTGCTTCTGCACTTCTTTTTTTTTCAACATTAACAGTGAATTTTCTCATTTCTCAGTTCTTGCTAATTGCTTTTTGGCAACCTTTTCATCAAATATTATATGGTTTCATTTCTCAGTTAAATTTTTTATTTAACTCAGTTATATGAAAATGCTAATGTTTATTCATGTTTTATTAATTTCAATTAATTAATTTAGGATGTTACTTGAATTAAACTTCATTAAAATAGCACGCTAATTTCCGCGCCTGTTAGAATGAGTGTATGGAATGAAAAGAATTTTTTTGTTAATTATTATTTGTTAAAAAATTTTAGCAAATATCGATCATTAGTTTCTCCTTCCCTAAACTGTCCATCGATTTGTTGAAATTTCAATATGATATTTCACTGATCCCACTGATCCAATCGATCCTTTTGAGCATTCATTTTGTGGGAAACATTCAAATCGAAAGGTTAATTTTTCGTTTTTACATTTTCCTCCAATTTGCATCAACGAATATAAATTAATTTCCTGACCGAATTTGTTGATAAAAAAGAAAGTCAACTTTCATTATTAAATTTTTATTAAGGTTTTATTTATTAAGTTTTAAGCAGTTATATGAGTTGGTAAGTTTTTCACTAACAAATGATTTTTGAAGCAAATTCATCCATTTAACCAATGAACTGTATTACTGGCTGATATAATAATTTAGAAAAAAAAATTTTACAAAAAATTTAAAGCAGTCTGTCACTACTTGCATTGAAAATTCCTTCCGCTAGATTTTCAATTAGCCTTAGCCTAATAACATCTAAAATTGTGTTTTAAAAGTTTCTTTATGTTCTACCATGATGGTTTTTTTTCTTCCTCAAATTCTACAAATATGAAAATGTTATTACCATGTAATTAGCAAAAAATAAAGAAATTAATTAGCTGAAATATATAATTGAAACTTTTTCATTAAAAGAAAAACAAATTTGTCCACATCTATTATAAGCATAAAATTAATTCCAAAGGAAAGACTTCTTTTTGCAATCTTTAAGATTTTATTTTTTTTTGAAATCATTAAAAAAAATAAATTATTCATTTTTTTTTATCTCAATCAATTTGGTGGAAAAAAATTTTCCTTTCCTTTTTTCCACAACCTTTACGATGATGCCATTTCTTTTATTTTTATTCTTTTCTATACATTCATCTGGATGAGCAGCATAAATTAAAAAATGAAAAGTGTAAGAATTTTAAAATAATGATATTTTAACAGCAATATTTTGAGCTATCGTTCTCGTTCATTGTTTTGTTCATTTAAAAAATTTCAATAATTCCACCATCATACTTCCTACCCATCCATTCGTGTGTTCCGGAAGAATGTTTGTGAGTAAATAATGAGAGGGATGAAGGAATGAGAAAAACGTGAAAAGAAGGGAGTAGGTGAAAGCGAGCTGGAATATTTCAAAATCTACAAAGATTGATCAGATCACAAAAAAAAGCACTGTATTATTTTACTGCAATTAGTTGATGAGAAAGAATTTAATTTTATTTAAGAACGAAAGGCAAAAAAAGAAAGAAAGTCAATCGATATTCTCTACTTACTCTTATTAGCGTTTATAAATTGTAAGATTTTATTTCTTTAATGTTATTAAATTGTAAAATAATTAAATCATTTTTTTTCAAACAATTTTTTTTTTTTGCTAGACAATAAATGATTATTACATGAAATGTACTTCGTTTTCTCTTTCTTTCTTTCACTCCCTCTTTCTCTCTCTCTCTTTCTTCCTCTTTCTCTGTGACAATATTACTAAATGTAAAAAATGGAATAATTTCACCCACTTATTTATTTCATTTTTTTTATTTTTAATTATTTGATAAAGGAAAGAAGAATTTTCTTTTCCTTCTTCTTCTTTAATGTATTCATCATATCTCTCAATGCTTATCGGATCGGACAAGTGCACTTTATTTATTTTTGTTTTATTCGAGAAAGAATGAAATTATCAGCTGCCAAACGCTTCCTTCCTTCATTCCTTCATCATTTCATTCGTTTGCCTTTTTTGAGGAGGGATAGAGAGAGAGAGGGACAGACGGAGCGAGAGAGAGAGAGTAAATTTTTCAGCTTTTCTTTAAAATATTGCAATAAAGGAAGTTTTAACGCATTCATCACATTCTTCACATTCTTCTGCTCTTTCCACTTTCACTCATACCTTTTTAAGAGAAATTGTCTTTCTCTCATTTTCTCTCTCCCCCTTTCTCTCTCTCTTTCTCTTTCCTCCTCTCCCTTCCCTCTCCCTTCCTGTGAAATTTTTGATAATGTCATTAAAAAATTTTTCAAATTTAAAATTCCTCTTAATGGATTTCAAATGGTTTTTCCCTTTCCTCTCGAATTAGATTATCAAACGGCAGTGAATGAGAGTAGAATGGATGAGAGGGAGGGAAAAGGAGAGAGAAATAGAGGGAGAGAAAGAGAAAAAAATCATTTTAGTGAAATATAATATTTTCCACAAACAGAAATTGAATGCAATTGGATGAAAAAAATAAGAAAAAAAGTGAAAAATAAATAAATGAAATACACTTTATGCTATTAGAATTTTCTCCGTCTTTTTTTTACTTCCTTTTTGTCTTCCACTCTTTGTGTTTTTATTTTTTACCGTTGATAATAATGATAGTGACAGTGATAATGATAGTGATAAAGATGACAATTAGTAATGATGATGATGATGATGACGATGATAGTGATGATTGAAAAAGAATTAAGGTTTCGATAAATATTCCGCATAATTTATGTTGTCCCATTGATTGTTATTAGAATTCCAATATTATTATTTATCATCTAACATTTATTATTTATTTATTTATTTATTTATTTCTTTATTTATTTATTTATTTATTTATTTATTTATTTATTTATTTATTTACTTACTTACTTACTTATTTATTTATTTATTTATTTATTTATTTATTTATTTATTTATTTATTTATTTATTTATTTATTTATTTATTTATTTATTTATTTATTTATTTATTTATTTATTTATTTATTTATTTATTTATTTATTTATTTATTTATTTATTTATTTATTTATTTATTTATTTATTTATTTATTTATTTATTTATTTATTTATTTATTTATTTATTTTTTGACTGTTATTAGAATTTCAATATTATTATTTATAATTTGGCATTTATTATTTATTTATTTATATATTTGTTTGTTTATTATAATTATTATTATCATTATCATTATCATTATCATTATCATTATCATTATTATTATTGCCGGTAATTCAGTAATTCGCGTAATTTGCATTGTGCAAAATTGGAATGAAAATATTTCGTCGATATTTTCAAACGAAAAGATGAAAATGTCGAAAGTTATAAATTAAGCAAATATCAGTGATCCATTCTTTTCATCCTCGATTTCATTCTTAATTTAGTGAATATTTAAATGTGAAAAAACATTTAAAAACAGCCGTTTTTTTTTCGTCTAATTGTTTAGTTTTTTTTCATTTTTTGATGACAGATGGCGTTAAACTTTTTTGTCTATGACGTAACTATGAACTATACTTTTGTTAGTTGACAAATAGGAAACATATTTACCACACCTATAAGTTTACTTAAATTTAAAATGTAGTAATATTTAAATTTCAATTTGTACAATCCAGGAAATCAGCTTATTCTTAGCTTGTGAACATCATGGAAAAGCTATGATAATATTTTAAACATTAAACATTAATACATGTAAAATGTCTCTCTCACCCTTTTTTGCCATTCCTTTCTTTCTCTCTCTCTCTCTGTCTCTCTCTCTCTTTCTCTTTGCCCTAATGGTTTTGTTTGATCATCATTTTTTCACCTAATAATCATTGCCTTCCTGTCCTTTCAGTTCTAGCATTATGCATAATATCATTTTACGTCATAGCATTCAATTTTATTTTTCAAGAAAAAAAAACAAATTTTTTGTCCGAAATGTTGACAAATATTTTGCCTACGTGACTTTTCATCAGTTTTAGTACAATTCTTTTATTTATTGTAATATTGGCGACCTTTTTCTTTTTTAGGAAATTTTTTTCTGTTCTTTTTCAATATCTCTCCTATAGATGTTTGTTTGCTTGTTTGTTTGTTTTACAAAAAAAAATAATTTGAAAAGATTTAATTTTTAAATTTTATTGTTATTGTCATAATTTATTCATCGTTTTATCAACTTGAGGTTTTTTTGCCTATTTTTAAAAATTTATTCATCGGAATTATCCACTTTTGCAAATGCTAAAAATAAGATTGATAATTTAAATTAAATATCCGCCTGGGCACTGAACCTAACAATCATTCATAGAATGTATGGAAATGGGAAGAGAACGATAAACAATTCCGAAATGTAGACTATTTAGTAGGAAATGGTGAAGTTTTGTTTGATCAATGGTAGCCCCTCTCTTCTAAATTAATAAAGAGGAACTTAAAATGTGATTAATGAATAATTTAAATTACGATATGACTCAATTTAAGTAACGATATGTAATTGATTTTTATTATTTCGATTAGCTTAGAGTTTTTTCGCATTCCGCGCATCTCAATGAATATGACTGACCTCTTTCTTGCAATTTAGGAATGATTATCATTTGAGGTGTAATTAGGCCGGAATTAATTAATATGACGCGTGATTTACGTGACTACCGTGTAGTGCATCCCTCCTATCCTTTCTTAGACGAAAAAAACTTCAAGATGAATGAAATTTACTTGAAAATACGCTTAAATGGTAGAATGTGTTGTTGGCAGAACGCCATCAGTTTAAATGAGAAAGGAGGAGAGAGAGGAGGAGGTGCAGACGGGCAGAGAAATATGATTGGAGAGATTTATGGCTGGACTTATTGGATGTTTTCCAAAAAAAAAGAAAAGTGAATTATTCAATGATGCATTCCGAAAAAGTTTATTGCCTATCTCTCTATGCATTAATTCTATTCTATTCTATTCTTTCATTCAATAATTATTCATATTTATCTATCTACCTGTCCCATTCCAATCTTTTCAATTGATCAAATATGTCTGGGTAAATGAACAATAGACAGTCTCTCTGTCTCTCTCTCTCTCTCTCTCCCTCTTTCGCTTTTCTTTCTTCATGGATACTAGTAGCAGATGTGAAAGAGTAAAACCAGACAACAATCATTTCTCTTTCCCTCTCTTTTTCGCGCTCTTCCTCCCTCCCTCTCTCTCTCTTTCTACATCTTAGAAAGGAAAGCAAGAAAAAAAAAGTACATATTCGTGCCAAAGTGTGTCCCCTCTGATTGTATAAGACAAAATGGGAGGGAAGGAAGGAAGGAAGGAGCGGACGGATGCACGCACGCACGAACGCACGGACGGACGGACGAACGCACGGACGAACGCACGGACGGACGGACGAACGCACGGACGGACGGACGAGCGGGTGTGGACGAACAGGCGGACGTCATTGTCATTTATCGTTTGTAGTAGAATTTAGCCAAAACTGCTCAACTGTTTCAGCGGCTCTTTTGTACCTTCTCGAATGATACATTTTCATTGACAGTAATACAAACGACAAGCAGCGAACGAACGATTCAACGAGTGAACAATCTTAACCGATAATTATTAATTAGTTTGAAGATTTAGTAAGTGATATTTTATTTTAAATTTTTATTAAATAATTTATTTTAAAGTTTAGATAAATAATATTTTGATGTTTGATCATTTCAGAGGATAGTAGAAGGTACTATTTCAGTACATTGATCATTTCCTACCCTTCTAATATGTAATTTATTCTTTTAATTTTAAAATTTTTTTTTTTGTAATTACTTTAATCATTGATAGCGAATGAATTTAACAGCTAGAATTTACAGATATTCATCGTAGCATTATTAGATATCATTTTTTTTCCTCTATTTTTATTTTTTGTTTTATTTTACTATATGTAATTTGTTTCATTTTTATATAGGTTTCTCTTTCGCTATAAAGTTACCAGTAGTATTTTAGGTATCTCTCTCTCTCTCTCTCTCTTTTCCGTACACTTTCTGCAATTTAACATTTTATTAATATAAATTTTACATTTTATGAATGTATTTTTCAACAAAGTGATCGCATTTCCTAACAAAGTTTGAAATTGATTAATTTTAGTAAATGAAATAATTTAATTTTGATAACATCTTTTTTTTCAACAAAGCTAGATAGAAAGTTTTATGAAATGTAAATTTCAAACTTTTTTATCTTTTAATGAAACATTGTCGTCTATCTCTCATTTCATTTTAGAAGAAAGCGTAAGTCTTGTTAATTTCATTTTACTATTAGAAAAGGCAAACGTTCTTTTTTCCCCCCTTTTTTTTTAAAAAAAAAATTTGTTCCTAACCGCCATAGCTACTATCCACATTACGTACCACCTGCTATCATACGGCTAGTACCAGCTGTGTTCAATTATAAACTTTTTTTTCGGTTTTTTTTCCCAAAATTTTCTTGTCGAATTAAAACGAAAAAGAGAAAACCTGTCATAATAGTGTCAGCCTAATTTATCTGTCTACTTATTTATCGATGTATTTGTAATTTTATTTTATATTTATACACTATTAATTTGATGTAAAAAAGAAATGGAAAAATTTTTCATCATTACTCATCAAATTTTAATTTTAGTTTCTTTTTTTTCAAACATGCATATTTATGTGTAATTTTTAATTTGTTAGCAGTGGTGTAGCAACATCATTTTACTGATGATTTTCATTATTCTTCTCGTCGTACTTAATGATTGAAAAAAAAGGATCAGAATTTTTGTAGCGAAAAGTTTGTCATCATCATCATCATCATGGATTGGAGGAGACAGAGAAAGAAGGGGAGAGAGAGAGAGAGATGAGAAAAAGAGAAAATAATATAATGAATGAAAATAAATGAGTTGAAATTTGAGCACAAGAAAAAAAAAACAGTACTGATGTACAGTTGGATATGAATGAAAGAGGAGGATAAATGAAGGAGGGATAGATAGCTGGTGATAATTTGGTAAAATTATACGTTGCAAAACTTTTCTTTTTCCTACTGTCATTCAAGTTTGAAATTTTTTTTAAATTTTTTTTTAAATAAATAAAATAAGAGAGAAGAAAAATGAAAAAAAAAGAAGAGAACGAGAAGAAAGGGAAGAAATACAGTTTGTAGGACAGGAATGGAATGACGAATGCAATGGAATGTGATTTAAAAAAATAAAAATTTTCACTGATATGATTAATTGTTTCGTTGGTTATTTAAAGTATAATGAAATTAATTGAGAAAAAGGTGAAACCATCGATCGTTTATTACATGTGTCCTCCTGTAATTCAACGAACTGTTTGTTTGTAATTTCAACGAAATTTTTTCCTTTTTTTTTCGAAAAATTTTATTCTTTCAATTATATTTAAAATGAAAATGAATTTTTTTTTGCAGAATACGCTATTATTGATGATTTTTGGTAAAAAGAATGAGAAAAGAAAAATGAAATGATTGAATGTGAATGATGAATGATTTGAATTTTTATTATCATATAGACAAAGGAGGATGTGTCGATTGGTCGAGAATTGGAAAATTTTTTTAGACGAATTGAAAATGGATAAGGTATGAATTGCGCTCTATAATATTATTTATAATCGTAATACGTGTAAAATTTGAAAAGTTTTTTGCTTTGTTTTCTGAAATCTGTAAACAATAGATAAGAGTAATTCGTAAACTTTTTAACGGAAGGAGAAAAAATGAAGAATTATAATAGGTGAAGAATTTTCACAAACTAGATTGACTGGTTATGTTTAGGATAGGTATGAAATTTAAGGTAATTCATGTAGGTGAAAAATATTTGAAAGATGATATCGATTAGTATTTTCAGATCAAATCAGTAATTTATATAAAAATTTATGTATTTTTATTAACTTAAAATTTTTATTTTTGCGATTTTCAACAAATAGAATCGTAAAACTATTTTATGACGGTAATGAACTTATTCAGAAGAAATTATCCAATTATTCAAAAGATTTATTAATTTTAATTTAATAATTAATCATTATTTGATGGTAAGACTTCAAATAAATAGCAATGTAGTAATAGTACAATTTGAAATTTTTTTTAAAAAATCCCCTATTATTCGTATCAGAAGACTGGAGAAATTCAAGTAAATTTTAAAAAATTTGCTACTGCAAAAGAAGGAGAAAAACTATCATAATAATTTAATAACACTTCAATTGCATTTAACGATCTTGTTGATACAGCTTCCGCTCAATCCGATACAGAGAGAGAAAGAGAGAGGGAGAGAGACAGATAGGATATGATAGGATATATTTCTTTACTGTTATCATTTCATCAACTATCAATATCAATTGATAGTAGATATTCGTTTGTTTTATGATAATATTATCTCCCAACAATTACTTTTCTTTTACTTCTCCTATTTACTAAGAAGAAAAAAGAAAAAAAATTTTTTAAATAAATTTTTTATAATTATTGCAAGCAAAAAATTTTGTCTACTTATATGATATAGTGAAATTTGCTTTATTAAATATTGAATATCTCCATTAAATATTAAATATATGAGTGAAATAAATTTATTCGTTACAATTTAAAATAATACTTCAAAAGTTTAGTATTGTAGATTGCAAGAGGAGATAGGATTAAATATTGAAAGAATTTTTATGCAGAGTTTGACATATTTTTGTATCATTTCATTGTTTTATTCGTATAAATTATTTTAATTAATTAATTTATTTCTTTTTTGATTTTAGGATAAAATTTAGGAGATGTCGTGTTTGTTTCATTTTTTTTTGTTTTCAAATGATTTTAGGGATAAAATTTAAAGATTGTTTTTTTCTTGCATTAAACTAAATATTCCTTTTCATCATTTTATTCATTCTCATTTCGCTTTGCTCAATTGTTCATTTATTCCTAAACACGTGTTCCCTTTTTTTTTGCACACGTAATTTAGCGTGAGATAATGATGTGATATTGCAAGAATTTGTTATTTCTCTTCATTATATAATTTTTTTTACATTTAAGTTTATTTTTGATATCTTTACATTTGGTATGTTTTTTTTTATTTAAATGCATTTCTGTTAAATTTGTAAGTAACACCTTATGCTTCCGTGAGATTTATTTCTTTCAATTTGAGATTAGAATGTTTTCTTTTTTTTGCATAAAAAAAATACCCAAACTATTTTTATTGCTCTTTTACTGTCTAAGTAAAGCGACTGAGGTAGCTAGACAATTTCCATTCGTTACCATTTCATTATGATTTTTCATTTTTTTTTTCTTTATTCAACTGATGCACAGGTGTGGAATTTTTTATTTGCATTTTTAATTTTACACCATATTCTCGGAAGGATAAATGAAGAGTGATATGCTGCTGTAAACAAAAAAAATTTTTATCATCTCTGTTATCATTTATCATCTGAGAATATTCAGCCTAAGTGCTATCCCTTCTTCCCTCATCCACCTCTTATCTGATCTATTTATACAGTGGCGCACAACATCGTAAAGAAATAAAAGTACAATCAAAAATTTTGTTCCGAATGATTTGCCAAATCTTCCATTTTTTTTTAGTTTTTTCACTCGAAATATTCAAAAAAATTGTTTCTTTAAAATAAAATTCATTTGGGGAAAAAGGTTAAAAATTTTACAAAATTTTGCATTATTTTATGTTAAAAATTGGTCATTTTATTCCAATTGCTTCATTTCATTATTCCATTTTCAAAATTTTTGCTTTTTTGCTGGAAGAATTTACTTATCAAATTTATTAACACTAAAATTGTATTTCTTTTTCGTCTGGGAATTTCTTGGCAATATTTTTTATTTCAATAATGATGCAGACATTCCGAAAATATTAGTCATTCTGTAATCATTTCGAAAATATTAGTCATTGTATAATTTCACAAGTGTCAGCCGTACTGTAATAAGTCCAAAAGTGTTAGTCGTACTGCAATCATTCCGTAGATACATACCAGTTAGTCCAGTAATAATTCCATGAGTAATGCTTATTCCAGTAATCATTGTGATCTAAAAATATGTGTTTGATTAATAACTACTTATTTGTTAGTGAGTACTGTTAGATGTTCAGTGAAATTTGATAGTTTGTAGGGTTTTTCTTTTCTCTCTCTCTCTCTCTGTCTCTCTCTCTGCTTCTCTCTTTTGTTTCTTTCTTTCATCCATTTTGTATCTCAAATTATAGAGAGAAAGAAAATCGCATGAGGACAAGTATTGCGAGTTCGTCGTGGTTTTTTTTTCTTTGCTTTTAACTAATCTCTTTCTGTTTCAGAGTAAATCATTTCTCTTTAACAATAATCGCAAAGAGTTCCGACAAAAATTTACAGTTAGTAAATGCAACTGATTGTTTCAATTACTTGTAACATTTCGAAATGTTTCACTTTTTCCGCCCATCGTGTCTTACTGTCGCTGCGAAATAACAAAGAAGGAAGGCATGTAACATTCAAAGTATGAAAGTAAAATTTTTTTAATTTCATATTATTATCACTACGAGCACTTTTATTATTATTCCTATTGTTGCTGTAGTTGCTTTTATTTGTCTGTTTGTTTGATTAGTTAATTAATTAATTATCATTGCTATTGCTATTGTTATTTGTTATCATTATTATTATTTTGTTATTATTATTTCATTATTATTATTATTTCTTATTATTATTTATTAATTATTAATTGCTAATTAATTGTTAATTATTATTGTTATAACTATTGTTCATTATTATTATTATTATTATTATTTTCATAATTTGTTACTAAATTGCTGTATGAGCGAGATGGAAATTGTTGATTGCTGTTTTTGATGATCGAAATTGGCATATAACTGTCTCCATCTCAATGCGCTCATTACATTTACAATTGCATTTCTTTTAATTTACCATTTCTAATTCTGTTAATTGAATTTAACCTGAAATGATGAAATTTAACAGTTTCGCATGTTTATTTTCATCACTTTTTCCATCTGTTGTTGTTCTTTCAATGAACTTAATTGGATGGGAAAAGGTTAGACACACTTAGCAATGATGTACGTGTAGCGATGAAGTAACTAACAAACATCTAATTTAAGAATGTTAAAAAATGTTCCGTTCCATCCTTCACTTCCGCGATCACATCATCGGTTGCTCTCATTGCCATAAATGGAGTGGAATTTTTCCACACGTCGATCCACTTCAATTATGAGTCATTTTATTTCGATTAGATGAAATGTTGATTCTAATTGAACAAGGAAGTAATCATCCTCACTCTGTACTTATGCCTTCTTGCGCACAATATTCTTTATGATTATTCACCATTCACACTACTTCGTGCATTTCAATTTTCCCATTCCTCCTTTCCTAACTGTGTGAACCTGTTCCATCAAAACATTCTAATTTTGGATTTAGGATGAGGGAAAAAAAACCATCACACGTAGTGTACGTGTGTCTATCTGTCTGTATGTGTGTGTGTGTATATGTGTTCATATGTCTGTACATGCATGTGTGTGTGTGTCTATATGTGTATGTATATCTGTATGTGTGCATGCATGCGTGTGTGTATGTGTCTGCATCTGTAGGTTTGTATTTGTGTGTTACTTGTCTCTACGTATATCTGTATGTGTCTGTGTTTGTATATATGTGCGTATCTGTGTATGTGTATGTGTGTGTGTGTGTGTATGTGTCTGTCAACAAATTCCCATCATTATCACTGTCATCGTCATCACTATCACTATCATTGTTATCGTCATTATTATCAATATTATTGTTATTTATTTGCGATTAATTTATCATTTTTGTCAGTGCTATCTACATGTTATGATGAGTCATCACATCATCATCGTCATCATCCGTCCAGTTACCATCATCTATCGCTCGCTCGCTGTGTTACTGCCGACAATTTTAATTTCATTTATTACTCCAAATTTTTTTTACAAAAATTTTAAATGATTAAAAATTAAAGTTTCAACTGGCAGTTGCAATTTCTCCAATTATCATTAGTACGCAATTTACATTCCGTAAAGCGCCAATATTTTTTTTGTGTAAATCGCAAAATTGTAAGATTTAAATGTATTGCAATGAATGAATAACAAATAGTAATTTGAAAAGAAGTAGTTTAAATTTATTCGGATAGTAATAATTAGCCATAAATGTTCATTATATCATTACAACCGTTTCACGGATTCATTATTTTCTCTCTACTTCTCCCTCTTCCTCTCCCTCTCCCTCTTCCTCTCCCTCTTCCTCTCCCTCTCCCTCTCCCTCTTCCTCTCCCTCTCCCTCTTCCTCTCCCTCTCCCTCTTCCTCTCCCTCTCCCTCTTCCTCTCCCTCTCCCTCTTCCTCTCCCTCTCCCTCTTCCTCTCCCTCTCCCTCTTCCTCTCCCTCTCCCTCTTCCTCTCCCTCTCCCTCTTCCTCTCCCTCTCCCTCTTCCTCTCCCTCTCCCTCTTCCTCTTCCTCTCCCTCTCCCTCTTCCTCTCCCTCTCCCTCTTCCTCTCCCTCTCCCTCTTCCTCTCCCTCTCCCTCTTCCTCTCCCTCTCCCTCTTCCTCTCCCTCTCCCTCTTCCTCTCCCTCTTCCTCTCCCTCTTCCTCTCCCTCTTCCTCTCCCTCTCCCTCTCCCTCTCCCTCTCCCTCTCCCTCTTCCTCTTCCTCTCCCTCTCCCTCTTCCTCTTCTCTCTCCCTCTCCCTCTTCCTCTCCCTCTCCCTCTTCCTCTTCTCTCTCCTTCCTTATAGCTATATTTGTAGCCGGATCCGGAAATTTATGATTGTTATCAAAGTGATTTAGATGGAATTTATGTGTTTGAAAAGAATAACATCGGTGTAGGGAAAAATTCGAATTGAGTGAAATTTTATTGCTGATTTTGTAGCAATTAAATTAACAGAATAGAACATGTATTGAAATTTAAGTTTTTAATTTTTTTTAAAAATTTTAAATTTTGCAATGTTTGTCAAAATTTTAATGATATATGTATGCGTTCAAATCATTTCAGTGAATGTATAATTTCAGCAACAAGTTTTCATCTTACATAATCCAGAATTTCTATATTTTCCACATTAAACATTCTTTCAATATGCAAAGGGACAGAGAGAGGGAGAGAGAGAGAGAAAGAGAGGAAGAGAGGGGGAAAATGTAGATTGGCTTTGTGCCCTTTGCTATCCTTTTCTCATAGTAGTACTGTTCAGAATTTAAAAATAAAGAGCGACAAAAACGGAATGCGACATATGTTTTAAATTGAATATTTCAACGGCGAATAAACGGTCAATTTAATCGTATTTGATGAAAATTGATGTTTGGAATAATTTAACTAATTTCAGCTATCAATTTCAGACAACAATTAAAAACAGTTGTACGCAATAGATGGGAACAATTTTTAGATAATTGTAATTCTCTAACATTGCAAATGATAGATTAAAAGTGTAAAAAAAATGAAAAAAATAATAACAAAGCTCTGTTCACACTTCCATTTCAAAAATGAGCTTTATTTAGGAAGGTAGGAAAAAGAAGTGTTAAAAGTAAAAAATTATATCATTCATTAAACAATGGCAAATTATGCATTGAATAATTCCAGCTGATTCATTGGTAAAATTTTTTTTAATTTATCAAAAAAAACGAGAAATGAATTCACTTGTAATTTTTGTTTTTTGCAAATAAAAATGATCATTAAAATACAAAAATTTTTACAGACAATCAAACACAATTAATTAGTAAATGTTTCGCTTCAAAATATTGACATTTTTTTAATGAAAAAAAAACGACGAAAAAAAATTTTCAAAATACAAAGAAAAAAACAAAAATGCGACAACGTTTGCAAAAATATTTGCGTTCCAAATTGGAAGAAAAAAAATTGATTTGCAAATGTTTTTTTTTTCTGTTTGATAGAATTTTCTTGTTGGAAGAGGGAAAATTTTTTTTTTGTTGTAATTGAAGAAGACATGTGTTGCGGTGGAAAGGACGGGGGAAAAAGCGAAAAAAAAAACATTGGTCTAAATGGTTGACGGATTATTAGCCTTTTTATTTTTTATTTTTAATTTTTCAAAATGTATTTTTGAAGTGATGTAGAAAATGGGAGCGATAGCATCCTTTTTCAATGATGGCTGTTTCTTCGTTTTTTTTTTCTGTCTTTCCACTTGTTTCAAACAACTCATATGCTTCTCGGAAATAATTTCATAAGATTGTCTATATCAATGATGTAGAATGAAGGGAGAGAAGAAGGGAGAGAGTGAGTGAGTGAAGGGATGAGATAAAATGTACAAAAATATATTTTCAAATTTTTTATTTTTTGAACTTTTTTTCCTTCCTTTGTTTTTTTCTTTCTTTTATGCTTGACAGTAACAATTGTATTTGATATAATATATTAGTGAAGTTTCGGTGTTCAATTTAAATGTGCATCTTTTCATTTTAATCATCGATTTTATTAAATTGTAAGTTTTGATCTGTTTGAATTAGTTCCAATTGCTAAAAATTCTGCGTGAATGTATTTACATTTGATTTCTACTAGAAATTGAACTTATATTGTTCGAATATTTCGTTAAAAACTTCAAAATAGATCAGTTTGTAGAGTTTTGTTTTTTCCGTCTTTCACTAAGTATAGTTTAATTCAATTTCAATAGTATGACAGCAAGATTCATATGAAAAATGAACTGAAGTGTTCTAGGTAATTTTAATCATATGGTAAACTAATTTAATTGTTCGATTTTAATTAAATGTGATTTAATGTGATCATTCATTAGAATGAATGCAGTTAACCTTTTGAATTTGAATTTCCATTTACAGTATTAATCTTTTTTTTTTCCTACACCACTCTGTTGCATTGCATCATTGTAAAATGTTTTGATTTTCTTTCTGTTTTTTTTTTCAACAATTTCATCCATCAAAAAAAGGCTGAACTGTTACAGATAAATCTTAGTAATAAATTATCAAATATTTAAATGTTTAAAATGGAGAGGAATTTGTAGTGAAGCTAATAAGAAAATGGTGTTCATCATTGGTCTGTTTGTTTTAAATATCATCAAAGAAAAAAAAAATTGTCAAATTTTTGTCCCTCCCACAGCTCATCATCAGTTGGTATGTGCGTCGCACCAACGAACAAGACGGCGACGATGATGACAGCGGCGACAATGGTGACGACGATGGCGACGAGACGACGACTACGACAGCGACGCCGACGACGACAACGATCCTGGGATGATGACAGTCACCAAGCGTAACCCAATCTTATGCTGCCAAATAGCTATCACCAAAATTTTTTATGCCATTCTATTCAGTTCATCATTACTATATAACTTAAGATGATTTTGGTTTTTTTTTTAAATTTCAATTTTCAATAGATTGGCATGTTTACCGATAGTGTGTATTGAGTGTTTCGTTTATAGCACATTTAAAATAGATTTATTGAGTGGACTAATTATTCCATAATTAGAGTCTAAATATTTGATAATTTGATAATTAAGAGTTCTAAATAATATTTGATATATGTGTTAGATGAAGTTTTTCAGTACGTTTATCATAAAATTAAATCAATCAGTTTGCGTGTTAGAAGAACGAGTGAGTACGTATAACTTTGTAAATTGTTGATTATTTCAGTAAATGCAATAGATGTGAGAGACAGGTAAATTGAAAAGTTTAGGTTGATAACATATACTTTCTGAATTAACATTCATTCATTAATTCCATTCCATTGTTTTCATGTCATCTTTTTTTTTATTTGCTCTTTTCCTTCAGACGGAATCATTAAATTTTCCTAGTAGAGCTCGTCAACTTACATCCTCCAGCACCTTCACCTTCTTCCCTTCTTCAGTCATTTTTTTTTTTCGAAACGATCACTCTCGGATAGAATTTCCACATACGTCTATTCAACCGTTTATCTGAATTCCTTTTTTTTTCGATTTAATTTTTTTTCCACTTTTTAACTTTGATATAGTTCCATGTTATCAACTTACTTTACTTCTTACACTTATTTGATATCAGCTTTCTTCTTGCACTTCTTTAAAATTAGCTTAGTTTACTTCGTACACTTCCCTGATATCAATTTAGCTTTCTCTCTCTCTCTCTTTCTCCTTCTTTTTCTTCTCTCTTTTTAATCACATTTTTTTTGATAAAAAATATTCATAATGTGATGAGCTAAATTAGCGTATATAGTATAGTTTGAAATAAGCAGTTATTAATGTGCATATAATTTTTTTTGCAGTAAATGGATGAGTTATTATAGAAAAATTTGCATATTGATTTTTTTTTTTCAGACACAGCGATATTTATTAAATAATTTTAGCTTGGTTGAACCATAACATCCGGCCTTGTGAGGTTGTGTTATCGGTTTTTTTTCCCCTGCTTCTGCGAGTATATTAGCTTCAGTTGAGTGAGTGTAAGTGAAACTTCGGCAGTTTGTTTTAACTTTGTAAAAATTAAATTCCAATCACTCATTACTTTCATATTTTGTAAAATTAGCAGTACCAGTATTAACATTATACAATTAATAGTATATATCACGAAGAGCTATGGATCCTGCAATGTAAGCCAACATGGAATAATACATTATCACTCATAGATATTTCATATAGCATGCAATAATTAAGCTAATTAACTGCTTAACTGTAGTCTTTTAACCTTTATTGGCTAGCGTTCAGCATTGATGAATTTTTGCTAAAAGTTAAAATATACATTTGTTGAGAGTGATGGTCAGTGGATTGATTCATCATAAACTTAGACTTAATTCTCTTACCATAGAAAACTTTCGGATGCTTTTTTTTCTTCCCAAACTTCCTATGAGAAAGTTTTGCAAAAGTATTTTAGTGATGGTGTTGGAGAGGGAGAGAGAGAGAGAGAGAGAGAGAAAGCGAGAGAGGGAGAAGGAGGAGGGGGAGAAAGGGAAAGAGGAAGAGGAAGAAGATTGTCGTGTTGACAGACATGTCTGGTAAAAAAAAAAGTGCCACCTTTCCTCCTCCTCATCTTCCTACTCCTCCTCCTCCTCCTCCTACTCCTCATACTCTAATACGTCCTCATTTATATCCAATCATTCATTTTTTTTCATCATATCACCCCCACCACCACTACTACTACTATTACTACTACTACTACTACTACTACTACTACTACTACTACTACTACTACTACTACTACTACTACTACTACTACTACTACTACTACTACTACTACTACTACTACTACTACTACTACTACTACTACTACTACTACTACTACTACTACTACTACTACTACTACTACTACTACTACTACTACTACTACTACTACTACTACTACTACTACTACTACTACTACTACTACTACTACTACTACTACTACTACTACTACTACTACTACTACTACTACTACTACTACTACTACTACTACTACTACTACTACTACTACTACTACTACTACTACTACTACTACTACTACTACTACTACTACTACTACTACTACTACTACTACTACTACTACTACTACTACTACTACTACTACTACTACTACTACTACTACTACTACTACTACTACTACTACTACTACTACTACTACTACTACTACTACTACTACTACTACTACTACTACTACTACTACTACTACTACTACTACTACTACTACTACTACTACTACTACTACTACTACTACTACTACTACTACTACTACTACCACCGCTGCTGCTGCTGCTACTGCTGCTGCTACTGCTACTGCTATATTTTGCGCTATATTTTGCAATGGATAAGTTATCCATTGATCATTGAACAAAATTTCAATTGCAAATGTTAATTTCTTTTCACACTGATAGATAGCGCCGTCGCCTTACACAATAGGAAGGTGTTGTTGTATTGCACTTCATAAATAGCACTAATTTTTCATATAAATTTCATTTTCATCATTTTCATTTTCCGATTTTTTCCACTTCCCTTCTCTCTTCTTCTCTGTTCCTCCCTCTTATTCCTGCACGATTTCCCTCTATTATCTCATAACATCATTACCACTTATCAGTTCTTCCTCAAATGTGATGATAGAAGCTCACTAGGAGTAATTAGTGGATGGCGAAATGATAACGAAAGACTTCAATATGTGTGTGTGTGCGTGCGTGTGTGTGTGTGTGTGTCTGTTATCTGATATAATGATAAATACATTTACTGATACCATACTGATAAACGCTTTTCAATGAAAGAATTAGGAGGCATTCTTATTCCTCTTAGCACTTCAATTTTGAAACTATTAAATGGCAACAATTGATGCATAGCTTAAATAATTGTTAATTTAACTGAGAAATTTTTGACAGAATTTCTTCTCACTCAGCTTAATACCGGTTTTTATGATTCCTAGTTGAGCTTTTTTTTCTATTCGTTATTTAAGAAATCTTGTTATTTTTGTTTTTTACCCCTTATTGTATAAATAGTCCGTTGTCGTTATTCTTTCCGAATTTTAGCTATCTATTCCTTTGTTACTTCAACTACAATTTGTACATATTGATTTATTGAATTCAATATATATATATATATATATATATATATATATATATATATATATATATATATATATATATATATATATATATATATATATATATATATATATATATATATATATATATATATATATATATATATATATATATATATATATATATATATATATGTCATTCGTCACCAGTTATTTCCACTATTCATTTCTTTAGTTCATAGAAATGATAGAAATGAAAATCTACAGCATTATACCATTGTGTTGGTAGCGTTATTTAAATTCCTGATTATTTTGCATTAAATTTAAAGAGTTGACATCGGAATAACGTTACCATCATGATCATTGTGATTGTATATTTTGCAACTAATTCGCTACTTCGTTTTTTATTTCGTTTTGCATTTTTATACATTGCGAATTAAATCATCCCTTCAGTGCATTTGTCGATATGAACTACTCAGTTCTATTTTAAGGAATGCTCATTTATCATCAAACTCTATCGGTGATTTCTTTTTTTTTTTGTTTCAATTAAAAATTTTTTTTCCCAAGACATCATTTTGTTAGGTGAAATTCAATGATTGAAAGGAATTGTGCAATTTTGATCAGATAATATTTGACAAATTGAAAGTTCTGTAAATACAATTAATTAAATAACATTGATTTTTTTATTTTTCATTAATTGCTACACCTCATCTCTTCTCTCTGCTAATTTCCCACTTTAGTTATTTGTTTAATTACTCATTTCTTTTTCACCGTAATTTTAATTTTTGTAATAATTTGCACAATATTTCTTTTTTTTTTAATTTTTGCAAATTGCGAATTGATGCACTTTTCATTTTGTGTTGCTGAAAAAGCAACAATGTACAAAGTTGGTCATATCAATCAGTACTTGTTGACTTCTTCCTTCAAATTGATGCTCAACAATTCATCATTGATCGTGATCGTACATCTGTTAGGTGGTTTTACATATGCTAAAATTTAGGAATGATTTTTTAAAATGCAAAATTATCATGATAGAAGAAGAGAGGTTTAGTAGAGAGAATGATGATACGAGATGTGTGGTAAGTATATCCTTACACATATATACATATGTCTATTATCCGTTTCAATATTTTATTTAGCTTTTCAAAAATCAAATGAAATAATGTGTGATGTCAAATTTAACTTTCTAAATACTTTAAAATATTTCCATCATCTCTTTTTTTTTCTGTTAAGAGACCGGAAATTAAAAGACATTAAAGAGTGTTGGACTTGTGGTATTGAAGGAATTCAGGTCCTTTTCATGTCTAATAACAAATGATTATTTCTGATCTCTCAAAGAGAAGGAAAAGAGGAGAGGGAAGAAAGGAATGTCGTATTCATTGCATTTTCATTCATAATGTTTTAAAAAAGCATCTCTTCTAAACACTCATTATTTTTTCCCACCTCTTCAGCGAACGGTATTACTGCAATTGTATGAGTAGCAGTAGCAGTCGGGAGAATTTTATGTAATGTATTCATCAAAAATACACTTACTTATTTAGGTTTAGGTTAATTTAAAATTGATATTGTTGTTGTTGTTGTTGTTTTTTTTTTTCATATTCGTATTATGTAACATTTGCGCTTGCATTCATCATCAATTGCTTCTCGACGTTGAAAATTGTGTATTGTTGAGATTATTGAAATTTTTATAATTTTTTATTTATAGCTTATTATTTGTTGTCTTATATCAATCAGTTGTTATCATCGCTACTACTATTACTATCAGCAATAACAGTAACAACAACAATAACAACAACGATTTATAATTGTAACAATGTTACCACCAACAATCAAAAGATCACGACATGTTTGTTCAGTTGATGATATTCCAGTGGAAATACTACTTATGATTTTTAAACGGTATGAAATTTTTTTTTTAGTATATAATTGCTAATAGTATGAATGTAAGCTAATATAGATTGGTGATAGGTTATAATAGCCAATTGAACTGATAAAAAGAGAGGAAAGAAGGCCGGGGAGGAGCGAGGAGAGAGGAGGGAGGAGGCGAGTGGGAGGAAGGGAATTGAAAAAAAAACCATGTTTTTAATAATTTTTTTTCAAATGTATAGTTATTATGAATTCAAAAATTTCAATAATCATATGGCTATGCAATGTGTTCAGTAATGTGCTTAGTTCCGGCTTTTCCGCCTCTCTTCGTTTGCTCTTCTACTACCTAAAGCCATTGACGTCACTGTTAAAGAAGACGAAGAAGAATGAATGAATGTCTTGTGGAAAAAAAGGCCTTTTATAATTTGTAGTATGTGAATGATGATAGTATGAAATGTTTGAAGTGGAAGCGAAATGAGTTATTGTTGATTAATGTAGGAGAGAGCGAAAGAGAGAGAGAGAGAGAGAGGGAGAGCTAGAGGAAAGGATAAGTAAAATGTGTTCGTAGCAAGTGAAGATGGAAGGATTTTATTAAAATTTTCACTTCACAAGAAAAAAAAAAGGGGTGAGAAATTGCTACGTCATTATTTTCTTTTACTGTCATTATGTTGCACTCTTTTTTTTTCTTTATTTTTACGTTTATTTTAAATGTTGAAATATTTTAATGGAATAATAAATTGATACCGTTTAAAAATCATGAGTGATAATTTTTTTCCCATTAGTTAAAATTTTAAATTAGAATAATTTAAAAAAAGAAAGTGTTATATTTTTCCTCTCTGCTAATAATTTTTTTCATGTTGTTCAACTATGGGTACGTGGTACAATCACATAAATTACAATAATTAATATAGTGATGTAGTACGAGATAAAATTTGAATTTTAGATGCGAACCATTAGCGTGTTATCGAGCACGTTTAGTTTGTCGACGTTGGCGTATCGTAATTGATAAAATGGATAAGGAAAGCCGTGATGCAATTGTTGTTGGTGAAGGACAAGCTCGTTTGTATATATGCGATCGACGACGGTACGTCTCCATGTTTTTTATTTCTTTCACGGATTCCTACTACTATCTTAATTGAAGCTAAGGTCCTCATACCTTCTCAGATACATATCTCTATGAGAGGAATAATTTACTTCGCTATTACGTCATTCTTACTTTTATTATTGTGGCAAACATCCTGTTTATATATATGTTTTCTATATTATTATATTAGATGTTTTTACACGTAAAATGACGTACATTCATTTGTGTATGTTTTTTGTTTCGTTTGTTTTAGAGCAATCCTAGAAAAGTTTACCAGTCTTCCGTCATGCTCGAATTCTGTTAGTGAACTAATAACGACGCGTAAGTCGGTTTTTTATGCTGATTGCTACGCACATACTGCATTCAATAATTGGACCTATCGTTTTGATATGCTGGAATGGATACGTAATTTTGATATTATTGAGGTAAATGTTTGAAATATTATGGGAAAAAAACATTTAGAAATTAAAACATTTTGGTATTTTAGAAGGAATTTTGATAAATTTGAAAATTTTTTTAATAATAGTTATTTCAAATTGAAAAAATAATATTATAACAATTTGATGTTCAATTCAATATTCACCATATAATTATCAATTGAGAAGGAGGAGAGAAGGATGCGAGGCTTAATTTATGAAGATTACGTGACGTGTGTGGGTGTGTATCTCTCTCTATATGTAGTAGCGTGATATTTGATAATAGTTTTTTCCGTTCCGTGAAGATGAAGGAGAGATGTATGCGTGAAGTGTTTGCATTTGAACAGTAAATTGTATATGAGAACTCAATGTAACAGTGAGTAGTAGTCAGTCAGTCATCAGTAATATGCAAAAGAATGTTTGGCATTCAAATTGTTCGTTCAATGGCAAACATAAAATATCGTTTTGCTGTACACTTTTGAAGGTCGTCGTTTTGTTTGAGTAATGAGAGTGCAACGGGGCATTTTGAAATGTCTCGAGAATTGCAAGGAAGGAAGTTGTTGAAATTTTTTTTCTACGGGAATTAGCAAATCGAATCTGCTCTAGTTTTGTCATTTTGATATATCTATATGTATTTGCATATGAAGGAAGCTGATGGAAGAAATTCTCTAGTGAGATGTGTATTTTCTATAGTAAGATCGAAGTATCAATATTAAAGTGATTAGAATAAATTTTTTGAAAATTGATGAAAGTGTTCGCTTAGGCAACAGATCAGGAGAGAAGTGATTGGTATTGGTACCAATGAGGAATGTAATAGGAAAAAAAAAGAAACGTGAAGTTACGCGGGTGGGAATTTTTTTTTCCTATTATATCACTACACTAACTGATAATATCGCGGGATTATTTGTGAGAAAATTTAAATTTTGTTAGTGCAGTAGAAATTTGTCAAAAATTTTTGCTTGTTTGATTTGATGATGATAGGACGAGTGAAAAAAGTGTGAAATTTTTTGAATGTCAAATGAAACTTTTTTTTTTCCACATGCAACATATCAGATAGCAACAAACTGTAGTGGTAGGTGTATGATTGAATTTTCATTTTTGCTATTCTTTTTTGTCCTTTTCATCGAACACCTTATAATTTTACACATTTCATCGTTTTAACTCCATTTACTTCCAGACGATTCATATATGATAACATTCAATAAGTGCTTCTATAATTTTTGTGAATTATAAATTAAAACAAATATTATGCATTCATTTCTGCATATTTGAAATAGAATCTTTTAGTTTTACGATCAATAATTTAATTTATTAAAAGAAATTCTAATATTTGTGTGTTGTGGAAAAAAGGAATTTATCGAAAACAAAATGAAAAAAGAAAAATGATTTATTGATGTGTTTATGAATTCATTACTGTACAGATTCATGCATCAATTATTCCACAAACTTTATTGGTTAATTTTTGTTATTTTGTTCATTTGTGCTTACTTTATATTATTGAGAAAGGAAAATTTTTTTTTATCTTCAGGTGTGGGTGCAAAATTTCGGTGCATTCCTTGAACGTGATCAAGGATGTCTTATCATTGATAATGCATTGGTTCCCCCGGCAACATGCAATCAGACAGGAAATGCTAATTCAGAAAATAAAATTGCTTCCAGTGCTGTATGTTTATTTAACAGTGGATATTTTATTTGTTTATTTTGCTATTAAATTGACTTTAGACAAAAAATAAAATGATATATGCATGTATACATTTACAAATATTAGTGCAAAAATGTAATAAAAGTGATTTAATATTTTAAAAAAATGTTATGATTCGTTTTTTGGATAATGATAGTTTAAAATTTATGTTTGTCGCTCTTCCTCTCTCTGTCTCTCTTATTGTAACCTAATTTTTTATTGTTTAACAACAGTATCACTAAAATTATCAAACATATTTGATGATCACACTTGTTTATTTGTTTTCCTGTGTGTTTTAATTTCATTACAAAATATGATGAATTAATTTAATTAATTTTTCTTTTAGTCCTCACCAACATCTCGTGCTTCATCGCAATCACCGCATACTAACCGAAGTGGTGGAAGTTCTTCTGGATCATTTTCATATGCTGCAAGTGTACCGTACAATTTGCTTCCATCAAGTCAGAAGAAATCACAAATTATACCAAATGTTACATCAACTTCTATTTTAACAGAGGCGAGTAATATTTGACATTGCTAATTGTTTGTTTAATTATTAAATTTTTTTCACTACTGTTATTGTTATTTTTTGTTTGTTTGTTTACCTTTTTCAACTTATGCTATTAATTTACCTTCCAATTTTTGCATTTAATATGTTTTTTTTGATAAATGCTATTGCATTGTGTTTCATTCAGTATACTGTAATGCTATATGTTAGTTTTGTTGAGTTTTTTTTTAAAAAAAAAAAATTGGCTAATCGATTTTGCGGAAGATTAGTTAAATTTTCCAGAATGTGAACGCTGAATTAACAAAGCTTTCTGATGGACGTTTTGAAAGACTTGCCGAACAGCTTCGTCAGATTCATCCTCTTCATCTAATTTTTCATGATCTATCATGGTATCAGAAACGATCAACACTTCTCCTGTTTTGGTTTTTGAAAAAGTAATTGTTGAAGCTAATTTTGCATAGTGGCAGAAGCTTGAAAGGAGGAATTACAGACATAGTAATGATGGATGAATGTTTCTTGCATGTACATTTGCCTCTCTGTAAGCAACACTTTTACTACTACTACTACTCCTACTCCTACTCATACTCCTACTACTACTATTATTACTATTACTACCACTACTACCATTGCTACTGATAATGGTGTTTTTTTTTTGTAGATTACGAAACTTACGTCGTTTAACTCTTCATTCAGTTCGAGGCGATCAAATGGTTGAGTTACACAAGGTCCTCTGCGTCGATGGAATCGATGAATTGAATATTATTCAACCGGTGGAGAATTTAGCATAATTTAATTATTAGTTTAAATTGAATTATTATCTTCCTATTTTTTTAATGATTAGAAGATGCAATTAAGAGTGTTAATTTTAGACTTATAACGCATGCATTATTGTTAACGAAGGTCTGTTCGATGCATTTTTGCAAGTAAACAGTGCAATACGTCGAAGATTCCGTTTACGTGTCACCGGTAAAACGGCCATTAATGCTTCCACACTTTGTAATTTCATTCGTGTAAGTTATTCATTGCATTTTGCTCAGAGGCTAATGAGCGGAAAGTTTGGCACTTTAGCTCAACGTTTGATTCATCCCATAGCGCCAGTTCTGCTTACCAAAAGTGGCTCACGTTGACTACACGTATTCAACTTTGGTAATAAGTTGAAGGTGGTGGTTCATCCCACAATTCCTCTAATCATTCGCTTCACCGAATATAACTGTCATTTTTATTTCGAATTGAGAACTTTCAAATATTTCAATTAACAATTACAGTTATGCAAAAAACGATTGCTTCTGCATCGTTGCATTGTTTGATGCTTAAGAAAACGAGTGAGATGAGAGTGTAACAGTTGGAAAATGAGAGAACTCATTGTTGTTGTTGTTGTTGTTTTAACAACTGTAGCACCACTCATTGACTGTTTATAATTTATAGCTATAAGCTGTAAAAATTTTAAACTTTATTTTTTTGATCAGATAAAATTGAATGTAGCAACATTGAACATAATATTACTTACAGTAGCAATGGTTTTCTTTTTGCCTAAAAAGTTGTGCATAAAGACACATATTTAAATGAATTGGCAAATTAATTTTTTTTAGAAATGGCGCAATCATCGTGAAATTGTACCATTTCATAGTATACTCATTGATGAAGCATGTGTTTCATCATCGGAATTTGTTCATGCAACAAAATGTCCTGGTTGTAGTGATTGTGGTGGTGAGGTTAGTTTTTCATCCTTAATTTGTTCTTTATTTTTTGTTCTTCTTCACCGATATATATAATCAATTTAGTCTCAATTCGAAGCAGTTGATATTTTGCAATTAATTTTATGAAATTTAACTATTATAGGTTTTACGTCATAAGTCTAATGGTACAACTTGGAACACTAAGCAACTTGTTTTTCGTCATCGTAAATACAATGTTTGGATCAATTACAGATCCGAGAGTGGGTGCGTCCTAGTTTATTCGATTTAATAATACGTTCTACCATACATATGTTAGAAGAGTAGGAAAAGTGTGTGTGTGTGTGTGTGTGTGTGTGTGTGTGTGTGTGTGTGTGTGTGTGTGTGTTTACTTTCATTCTTTGAAATGATAATATATTTTTCATAATTTATCAATTTATGATGAAATGAGAACATTTGAATGATTTTGACTATTTTTGAAATTCTTTGTTTATCATCACTGTATCTTTTAACTACATATGCAATAGGTATATTTAAAAATCGACTATTATTTATAGATATCTTGTCTTCACCTATTACAATCCAAAAGACAGTAATCATTTCACGGTGAAAAAAACGGAACCAGAAAGCACTGTTGTTTCATTCTACTCATCAACACCAACAATATCGCAAGAAAAACCGGAAGAAAGTGATATGCCTGATCGTAGTTGGTCATTATTCAAGAAATCATCGGATAACACAGATGAATTAACAATGTTACAGCGAATTTTTGCTCTTATTAGAAGCAAGGCTTAAGTAATAAGCAAATTTTCATTTCTCTCACTTTCATTTATTCACTGTTTTTCTTCTTCCTCTTCCTCTTATTATTATTATTATTATTATTATTATTAATGTAAACAGTTACGAATGGTATTCCATTTATGATAGTATTATTTAATTAATTTCAAAATGTTTCTGACAAAATGCTCACTTTTTTTCTTACCTATAACTTGAAATATCAATGTATCAATGGTAAGGCTGCATTAGGTGAGGTATTTATTTTGTCTATTATTTTGAAAGGAAATGTTTTGCAGCTTTATTATCACTTTGTAATCACTAATATTTTGAAATGAGCATTAGCGATTATATATATATATATATATATATATATATATATATATATATATATATATATATATATATATATATATATAATGTGACTATCAAAAGGAAATCGTTTTCCTATTGGATTGGAGAAGTGATGAAATTAAATTAATTAGTGATAGCTTGAATTAGTTGGAAGACTTTTCCTCAACATATTATCAGCAGTAATTTTTGTTAAGTAAAATTGAATTAATAATAATAGATTGTTGAGAAAAAACAAAGAGTATAAGAATTTAGCTGCTCTTTTGTTTCTTCATTTTTCCTTTTAGGAAAAAGATAACCTTGTTTGTGAATAATATTTGGAAAAGCATTTACAGTGTTTGTTTTTTTATTGATTGTATAATTATTTAATTTAATGTAAGCTTTTTTTTTCTTTCTTTCTCTGGGACTGCCTAGCTGTAACATGACTTGTGAGCTTAGTGAATCTTCCTTTTTTTTTTCTCTTTTTCTTTTTTAACTCTCTTCCAAACTACTATCACATACTGAAGATCCTACTATTAATCCTGAAATCCTTTAAATGTTTTTTTTTCGATCACTAAATCTGGATATTAATGGATTATTTCTAAACACCAGACATTTGTTGTACATAATTCTGCTGTATATGTATCTTGTGCGTGTGTGGACGTGTGCGTGAGTGCGTGCGTGGGTGTATGTATATATATATATATATATTTGCATATTTTAACGTCTGTTTTTACAGACATGTATATAATATTTTTGTTTTTGTTTTTTTTGTTGTTATTATTGTTGCATGTAGCTGATCGTATAAGTAGCATGTGCGCTTGAATTATATTCTATTTTTTGACATATTTTAAAAGATCAAATTTTTTTTGATTAATTTTTTATAAATGATCGGCTTGATTGCATTGTTTGTTGTATTGAAATATTTATAATTTGTATTTAAAAGAAATCATGCAATCTTGAAATGATTCCTTTCCTTGCTCTTTCTTCAAATAATAATTAATTGCCATTGCAACACTAAAATTCTTCTCTTTTCTATTTCTTTCTCTCTCTTTCTCTCTTCCTTCTCCCTCTTAAATGCTCAATAAATATTTCAGCTCTCTCCCTCTCTCTCGCCTTATTTTATATATTTTTTTTAAGAAAATTTTCTCTCCTCTTTACAGACATACACACTCTCTTTTTTTGCTATCAACGAAAAGTGATATTTTGAAATAATAATAATTTGATGAGAGAAAGATAGAAATGACGAAAATAATGACATCTGACAGTATATAAATACATTTTTTTTATTTTCAAATAAACTGCTCTAGGATATTTGTCCAAAAATAATTCCTGAAGGTTTTTTTGCATTCTAAATTTTTTAATGGAAAAATTTTCCCCTACAATTACTCCTCCTACTATTGCGATGACGACGACTACTACTACTACTACTTTGAAGTATACTAAAAAATCTTTTTTTTCAATCCTATATACTGTTGTGTAAAATTTGAAAACATTACTTTTTATCAGTGCAAAATTTAAATGATTTTGCAAGTGGGCGTGTTATTTTATTTATTGAAGGTTGTCCGCTTAAACTAATTGGATCAATAAGTAAGTATGACAAAGTATTTCTGCCACAGTTAGTTATTCAATCCAATCAATCAGTCAGTCAATCGGGCAAAGTTAAACAATTTTTACTTTTTTGTTTCCACTAATATTTGAAATTAATTTCTCGAACATTTTCCATGAATTGTAATTTTAGGTGTACAAATACCCTGCACTAACTATCCTAGTAAACTTACGATAATTTCAATTTCACGCCTACTACGCTGTAGCAATTTCTGTTCAATACGAAAGCAAATATCATGATTAACTTATTGTTTCACTAATCATAATGATTATATATATATATAATTATCATAAATCACATCATGTATATATTCATACTTGTATATCGCATTGTTATTTCAAGTATTTTTGCATCCATTAAAAAAAAAACACGTCCGTCGCACGTTTCTTTTTTTGCGACATTTTCCAGGCGGAAAATTCCTATTATTATAAGAGGAAAGTTTTATCGGAAGGATGAAAAATGTAATAATAATTTCATTTTATATCATTCGCTGAAAAGAAAATAGTATTTGGATGACCACTGCTAATCGACGATTGCCATTTAGTGGAACGCGAACTACCACGGCTAGTTTCTTGAAAAATTAATTTATTAAATTGAATTGCGAAAAAAAGCGCGAAAATAAATTGAAACTTTTATGAGTGGGAATAAAATTTTTCTTCCCTTAAATATTTCAAGTTCACTTGAATTGTACTGCTTTTAAACTAACCGAATCGATTAATTATATGGGAGGAATAAGTTGCAAGCAATCTTTTCACCAAAAATACTTCATTCATTCTTTGTATATAAAATAATTTTGTGAAATTACTCAATTTTTTTTCATCTATTAATTGTTTTGGGTATTGCATTTTAATTATGCTTTCTTTCTGTAGTTTTTTTAAAATTTTTATTCGTACTGGAAATTATCCGAAATTACGTATTTATTCAAAAAAAACCGTAAAAATTCACCTTCAGCCCTTTCTTTCACTTCTAACTTTTTACTTCCTTTAATATTTCAATTTCACCTGGTAACCTGTCATCAATTTCAAGTATTCAAATCATTTTTGTTCTATCAATTCTCCTCTCTCTCTCTTTCTCTCTCTCTCTCTATCCCTCATTTATTAGCTTTGGGTGAATTGTCTTCTTTTTAATCGTTGCATTACATTGTACTGCGATAATTTCATTTGGAAATTACTTTTTGCAATATGCCACACTTCTAATCTATCCATTTTAATCATCATTTATTAAATTAATTTTATGCGGTCTTTTTGGGTGACTTCTTTTTCTTGCAATAAATTTTTTAAAAAAAAAAAACACACATTTGTTGAATATTTCATTTATGGGAATATCGGATGAGGAATTGTGATCGCACTCATATGCGTGTGGCACCAACGTTGTAAGGAATTCCTGACAGGGAAATTAGACGTTGTCAATTTTCCTCAGAAAGGAAATGTAAATTTTTAAAAAAAAATTTTTTTTTTTTTGAAAAGGAACTCGAATAGCATAGCAACATGTATCATTCATTAG
This sequence comes from Litomosoides sigmodontis, assembly GCA_963070105.1. NCBI lineage: Eukaryota > Metazoa > Nematoda > Chromadorea > Rhabditida > Onchocercidae > Litomosoides > Litomosoides sigmodontis. The sequence goes on from OY718808.1 coordinate 2,028,049, forward strand.
TTGATTTATCGAATAGTCGAAAATTTTTTTACTGTCATTAAACGATAATATCGATAATATCAGTTCCATGAACACGAGAAGCATAAAATTGGATTTGAAAATTAAAAAAAAATTTTCATTCTAAGAAAAAGTGTTATCAGTTATCTTGTTTTCCTTTCCATAGTATTTTCTATCATTGGTATACTTGGAAGAGAACTGCTTTAATTGAGAATTTAATCAGTTTTAATTAATTGAAAATGAAGAAAAGAAAAAAAAGATGGCTTTTGTAGTAACTTATTGTAGCTTACTGTAATCGTCTTATGTGTGAAGAAAATCAGAAATTTCACGGAATTATCATATACTATTATAATATTTTTTAAATGTAACATATTCAAAAGCATTGCCGTTCACTTAGTCGTTTCAAACAAAATCCTTTGCCAAATCTATTTTTACGTATTGTTCCATTTTGGGATATTCATTTGGAATTCAGCGAAATGGAATATGTTGATTGTAGAAGTGGACATTTCGATTTGGTTCATAGCCTTGTTGACTTTTTATTTTCGAGTTAAATTGCATCAAGGTAATATATCGTAGCAGGCTAACTGATATAAAATTATATTACATCAAACTTCAAAAGATAAAATAATTAAATTGCATAAAACGAAGGAGAAATTTAATCAGCTAAAAATTCACAATTTCATGAAATAACTAATTTTTCTCACAATTATTTCTCATTTTTCATTCAATAATTTTAGAGAAGAAAGAAAAAAATGCTAGCTAGAAAATTAAATTTGCATAATTTTTTTTTCACAGATTTTCTTCCCTTCCGATACAGCAAAATGATGATCTTTTCTTCCTTTTTCTAAATTACTAAATGAAAAATATGAAATTCCAAATGCCATGCAAATTTTTTTGCAACAAAAAAAAATTATAAAAGTAGCTGAAGGTGATTGAAAGGGATTATTTTAAGATTTTATTAAGTAAGATATAGGAGGGTGTGGTAGCGTCGAAAATCTGAAATGGCTCAACAACTGGTGCAGCTTAATCCTGGTGATCAAGTTGATCGTTGGCATATTGACAAGAAGCTTGGTGAAGGTGGCTTCGGAGCTGTGTATTTGGTATATTCTTGGATTTGTGATAAATTCGTTTAAAAAAAAAAAAAAAAAAAAAAGAAAGTCAAATTTGCAAAAAGTATTATTGCAAAACAATTGAAAAAGAGTATATTGGGGAGGAGGGAGGGTGAACGATGGAGGAAGAAATTTTCAACTAAAATTAATTTCAAACATTTTTTGCCATCATAGGTGTCCGATCCAACCGGAAAGTATGCATTGAAAGTCGAAGGTGTCAACGAGCAAATTCAGGTATTTTTACTGTTACTAATATGTCTTGCAAATTGAATTTAAAATTAAATTTAATTTACAATTCAAAATTAAATTAAATTAAGCTAATTTAAATTCAACCAACACCGTGAACCACATGGATGGTCTTTTTGAGGTACTTAAAATGGAGGTATTTGTACTAACCGAACTGAACAAGCGTAACAACCGACATTTCTGCAAAATCGAAGATAAAGGACGCTTTGGCACATTCAATTATGTCGTGATGACTTTAGTGGGCAAAAGTTTGCAGGTTATGTGCATCATTAATTAGCTATTGTTAATTAGCGAAGTGGTGAATGCTAGAAAATCAGATGTTAGAGGGTTTGGAAAACCTTAAAAGAGTTTAGGATCTTCGTAAAGCTGGTCCAGGACAGCATCTTTCAATGGGTACAGCACTGGGTGCTGGAATTCAAGCACTGGAAGCACTGGAAGATCTTCACGCAATTGGCTATCTTCACAGGTTCAACAATACAATCATTCCTCTCCGATTTCATATTCTTACCGGAATTCCTGAGCTTCTCCTTTGTTACACGTAATTGCAACAAGTATACATTTCAAGGGATGTGAAACCCGGAAACTACACAATTGGTCGTCCGGAATTGAATGAATTACGAAAAGTTTACGTGCTTGATTTCGGAATGTGTCGGAAATTTACCAATGCACAGGTAAAGTGCTGCTCAATTCTAGACGGAAAAAGCGTAAAATTGTAAAAACATAGCAAGATGATAGATGAGAAATGAGTTATTTCACAGAATGTTATCCGTAAACCGCGAGCAGCAGCTGGCTTTCGTGGTACGGTACGTTATGCGCCTATATCATGTCATCTTCAACGTGAGCTATGTCGTAAGGATGACGTTGAAACATGGATTTACATGCAAGTTGAACTTACCACCGGAAATTTACCGTGGAAAAATATCGCTGATATGAATCAAGTTTGTTCCAGGCGTTTTCTCTCATCACATCATCCATCCGTATCTTTCATCCATGAAGCAAAGAGCTAGGAATAAAAGATGGGACGTGAAATATTGAATTTTTTTTTTTTTTGCCCATACCGATATTTGAGTAATCATTTCAGGTTGGCGAATATAAGAAACGATGTCGATTCGAGCCAGCAATAAACGAACTACTGGGTGGTTGTGCACCGGAACTGCGACAAATTTTGCAAATCGTTGACGGACTTAAATATTACGATCAACCACCGTATCAGCAAATCTATCAACTGATGCGTCAGTCGTTTCAGACAATGGGATGCCAGGAATTTCCATATGATTGGGAGAAACCTGGTGGAGGTGTCTTCTGAATGTGACGTACCGATAGACGTAATAATGGTATATCGTAGACGCACGTATTCGTCATCATCCATCATTTAAATGAAATGTTCACGCTACAGCTTATCCATGAAATGATGATAAACTTACCATACTTCTTAACTAATTGATAACTGATTATTGATTATTATCGATCTATTACTAATGCCTATCACTATTGCATAAAATATTGCTAATAACTTTTAAGCATGCCTTAGCACAAAGTCACAAGACTGGAAAAGTAAATCATATATGCCAATACGCAGTCGTTAAATTGCTTTCCAAATTGAATTCCGAAACGAAATTTTTTTCGCTTTTTTTTTTCTCCAATCATCACTACTCACATCTTCGACAACATTTGGCAATAATAACACTGTGAGTTTAATGATAAAATTTGTATGGAAATCGGAAAGATGCAACATTTCGCTTGTTGTCACTTCGAAATCAGTCGAAATTGACAGAAAAGAAAAAAATTCAACGATCAGTTTGAGCGGTTCGGTTGCAGTAATTAATTGATTAATTGAAATTAAAATTTTACACAGGCAATATTGTATTACTATTTTCGCAGAATAGCTTTCTTCCTAAAAAGTCCTTTTTTGGAAGAATGAGAAATTTCGTTCTCTTCGATGTTTCTAAACTGAAATAACAGATCATAAATGCCATCAGGTAGGCTATCACTAAAATCCGGTTTCATTACTTTCGAAGTCTGCTTGCGTAAAAAGATCCTCATCGGTCACTTTTTTTGATGTTGCTCCTGAGCATGCTTCACTTCCCGCATTTTTTGAGTCGCTAATTCTACAATCAAAATTTTACAAATATTTCTAATTAATTAAATGAACTGAAATGAACGAAAATAGCAAGCAAAATGATAGGTTAGATGAATGAATCAAAAAAAAAAATCATCTTTAAAGAGTTCCATAAAATTCAAAACTATGACTTTTATGAGATTACAGCTTTCCACTAGCGATCAGTGGTAATTTGAATATTTGTACAGTCAACTAATGAACGGTGATAATTTGAATCTTAATTATAATAAGATTAAATCGCAATAGATAAAGCGAACTAGAAAAGAGATTTTTTTCTCTTCCGCGATTTTTCCTTAAATAATAAAATAAAATATTATTACATATCAGCTGACATTGGCGTGTGAGAACGCATACGTGATAGCGATCGACTTACGTACGTTAAACCTTTCCTGATTGAACTAACAGCACCAGCGGCTTGTTCCTCCCAATCATACGGATCGCTGAATCTGACGAGAGAAATAATTGTATATCATTTCCTTACAGTATAACTTCTCGTCTTATTCAAATAAAACTAGAATATACTCTTACAATTTTAAAACTAAATTAAATTTTTTGTTTGCTATGAAATTAAATTGAAAATTTTTACATCTTTAAATTATATATCACTTCAAGACTAGCACAGGTAGTAAAACTCTAAATTTTAAGCAAATTTTCAATTTCAAAAAAGAAATCACACGTAAAATTGCAAATCGTCTTGCTTGTCTTAATGTTCACCTACGTGTATCACTTCATTTCTGTACATTTTAAAATTTGAAAGTAATAAGCGCGTTTACTTGTAATTACAGTTCTTCATCACTTCGTACAATTTTTCATATATGTAGGAGTAGTTAGGACGCGTGTAGTAATCCAATGTTCGAAGATGTGCTGTAATCTTCATAAAAAACAAATAGCAAAATATTTTAAGGTAATGAAATTGGTAATTTAAAATTTCAGTCATAAACATTGACGAAAATAATTTGAGTGAAATAAATGCTACAATTTACAAAAGGAAAAAGAAACATGAAAAATACAATTGCTCATTTGCTCATTATGCAATTGAGCTTCTAAATTATTCCTAAATTTAAAAAAAAAAAACGAAAATCCAACATCAAGAAGTTCTTTAGGACTATTTTTGCATAATGTTGTGTCGAGTGTTTGAAATTTCGCCCTACCAATTTCATCCTTACCACTGAAAATTTTTTAATTACTTCAATTTTGCTAAATGATCATTTAAAAATTAGATTTTGAAATTTGAAAACGATAAAAATGAGGTGCGGAAAGAACACCGAATATTATCCCACGGTAAGGAACCACGCATTTCCACCAAAACATACACCATTGACCACAAATCATCTGGTCGACCCTGCTCGCTACGTGTGTGGGTGTTAGCGGAGCAATATCTTATCGTACCGCTATAATTTAATTTTAACTCCTAAATTTCAGCATTACAAAAATGAAATGGAATAAAGCACGTAATGAAGATCCTGTTACATTTTTTAATTTATTCCAACTAAAAATAAATATAAGATTGATCGTGAATTGTGTTAATGCTTCACTTCCTCTTAAATGTGCTAGCTAGCAAGAAAAATTCCGACGTTTTAAATTTATTAAAAAATTTCAAAATACTTTTTTGTTGATTTCAGGAGAAAAATGTTGAACAATTCACAATCTATTTGACGTTATTTACGTCACTCACACCATTATCTTCATAATGACATTTATTTAAGTTGTTGGGAAGAAAAAAAAAAAACGAACTCATACGAACCGAAATAAAGTGTTTGTCCTGGGCATTCGTAACTTCACACTTCCATCACCACGTAAAACATACTCACGTGATAGACCAAAATCAAGAATGTGAACGATGTGAATTGCTTGACCTCGTCGACCGATAGCAAGATTAGCTGGCTTCACATCTCGATGTATGTAACCAACCTCAAAAATATTTTACAAAAAAAAAAAAAAAATTAATCATAAATGATTAATTTAGCTAAAAAAAAAATTTGAAATTTTTTAAAAAATTCAAAACAATAACAAACTTCGTGTAGCTGTTTTAGGCCGTGTAAAATGTTTATTCCAACTCGAACTTGCGTTGAAACGGTACAAATGGGATATTGCTTAAATAGTTGATTGAGCGAACGTCCTAGAAGTGTCATCACCATGTACGAATATCTACAAGTAAATATCACTCTACTCCTCTATCGCTTATCAGTTAATAAACTTTGATCAGTTAAAATTCCCTTACAACAACTGCAATTACGAAGTGGCTGAGTGACCTGGTTGACGCTAAAGAATTTCAAAATTAATTAGTAATACACAATGCTCTCATCCTACATGGCATCGCAGTTGAAAATTATCAGTAAGGAATGAAATGTCTGTATTTTTTTTTCTTTAATTAATTTTATTAAAAATTTAGCAAACTCTCATCCTACATGGCATCGCAGTTGAAAATTATCAGTAAGAAATGAAATGTCTGCATTTTTTTTTGTTTTAATTAATTTTATTAAAAATTTAGCAAACTCTCATCCTACATGGCATCGCAGTTGAAAATTATCAGTAAGAAATGAAATGTCTGCATTTTTTTTTTGCTTTAATTAATTTTATTAAAAATTTAGCAAACTCTCATCCTACATGGCATCGCAGTTGAAAATTATCAGTAAGAAATGAAGTGCCTGCATTTTTTTTTGCTTTATTTAATTTTGTTAAAAATTTAGCAAATATGTCGAAATAAAAAATAAAATAAAGTGAATAGGAAGAGAGGCGAGAAAATACCAACGTTTCCTTTTTGGCAGATTGAAATAATTGTACCACATATTTACGACCTTCTAAACGCCTGAGTATCTGCACTGATATCATTGCTATTAGCAATATTATAAGATAAAATAGGATGTTTTTCTTTTTTTTTTGATATTATAGAAATTTGAAAATTGAATTGCTCGGCAAAATTAGCAAAATAAACAATTAAATGATTTGTTTTTTTTTTTGAAAGTATTTTGATTGTTATTATTTTCATCTATAAGCTACGCAAATTCTTTTGATTATCGATTTCAGATTTAAATATTTATTTGAATTTCAATCACTTCTTCTAATTTTTTTGCAAGCTCTAATGTGAAAAAAATTTTGATTTTAATTTTTTTAACTTTTAATTTACTTAAAATATATTATTAATATTATATTTATGTTTTATGCGTATTTTAACCATCTTTTTTTCATTACCTTATCATACAAGATTTGTTGTTAATAAGTGAAATTTTACGTTACTGCTTAATTAATACAAATTAGCACTTCAAAATTACTACTTTTGAATTGAAATTTTTCACTGTTAAGGAAGAGCAATTAATTTTTGGAACTGTCAGAGGAGATATATGGATGAACTACCTGTACTTCCAATTTCAGAACACTGCCACCTTCAACAAAGTTTGATTCAGCTTTTAATGCTGCCTGAAATATTTCACCAAATTTTCCTCCCTCTCTCTCTCTCTCTCTCTATCTCTCTCTCTACCAATCTTTGAGCGGTGTATGAATCGACTAACCTTAGCGAACGTCTGGATATCCTCAACTTTGTAAACTGCACCGCAACCACCTTCACCTAACTTATCGATTATCCTCCAACGTTTACCGACAATTAAGCCTTTTTCCAGATGCTGTGGTCCTTTACTGGTTACTGAAACATACGTAGTTTGCGCAAATTACCTTTTAAAAATAGCTCTCATAGTTAATCACACTAAAACTGAATTTTTTTTTGAAAAAAAAAAGAGACATGAATTCAATTATTTTTTTTTTTAAATTTTCTTTCATCCATTGCAAAATGCTTGCAAATCTTACAGCGAAACATAAAATTTTACGTAATTTTCCATTCATATGTTTTTTGTTTTTTTTCTTTTTTTGGAAAAAATTGAATTGAAGAATTTGTAATTTCTTTTTTAAATAGGCTAATTAACTAACATAAGTAAGCAACTAACTAACATAATTACTTGATCACTTCTTTTGCAAAATTTTCAAAATTATTAAATGAAGGATTATTTTAAAAACAAATTATTTTATAATATTTAAGCAGAATGAAATATGAAAAAGCAAACTTGGTGATTTATTTTTTGTCATCTCAACGACAGTTACACGTGCAATATCACAATGCTAGTCCGAATTAACAGCACAGATGCAAATTTAAATTCCACCACCAGTGCCAACACCAGTTACAAAGTAAAAAGTATCAAACAGTAATTGTATTTCAGTAGACTTCTTCCATATAAGGCATTGTATACAGGAAAATTAGCATAAATTTATGAATATTTTAGGTAAGAATTACCATGAATACCTGTTATTACTTTGAATATTTTGAAGGAAAATTTCAACTTTATTCTAAGCTAAATTTCACTTCATTTTGCAAAACGCAAATGTTTGAAATGAAACAGTAAGTGAGGAGAGCGAGGAAAAAAGCTAACAGTAAGTGAAATTGCAGCGAAATGCGGAAAATGTAAAAGAGATATGTATCGATTTCAAATTCCCTCTCTCTTTCTCTCTTCCTCATATTCCCTCATTTGCTTGACAACTTAATTTGAGTGTGAAAACTGCTGCAACAACGTCTTTCTTTACGTCAACAACAAATGTAAAACGAAAATAGTAAGTAATTAAACAGCTGAAACACTAAGCGATGCTGTTGTAAGTCATAAAAGAAAGAGAAAAATTTTATTGAAAAATACATTTCAATATGAAATAGCAAACTTTTAACAATTTCAATCCTTTCATTATCAATCAAATAGTTACACAGAATATTTCAGAGCGTCACAACTTCCTATTCGCCAACTTTTTTTCTGTTTTTTTTTTCGTTTAAATAATATAAAATTATCATTGAACACGACGCCTACGTGGCGGAAGAGCACTTTGCACTGCTACGTTCCCAAAAATATAATGTTTTAATGGTGACGCATATGTGGTGATAATCGAATGCGAGTTTATCATTACATTTGAAGTACTTGCGAAGTTTAAGTTATAAGTAAGTAAAGAAGTAACTAAGTTACATTGAATAAATTAGTTACGAAAATTGTCATTTTACTTTTACAATTTTAAACAACTGATGGTTTGAATGGGAAAAAATTTGCTAAACAATTTGAAATAAATCTTCTCGTCAAGTACTTATGTATCTATGAAGCACTTAGTAGTTATTATGACTTAATAACAGAAATACTACTATAATAGAAATTGGGAAATTAAAAAAAAAGAACTATTGTTGTTCGGTGAGAAGTGAAGCGAGTAAGTGATAGTATTCCCCGCGGCATATTTTCCGGATATCAGAAATGAGAGAATGATTGTAATGTTTGTTATACTCACAACAGATATCCGATAAATCAATCTGCAAAAAATATTTTTAATGAATTCTGTTTCATTAAATTTACTCAATAAATATTTCCTTTCATTATAATTATAATAAAATTCATGAAATATAAAAAAAATATTTAATTTTTAACAAATACAAGAAGTGTAAAAGTAATACCTTTAGAAATTTGTAATCAATGATGATATGATTATGAAATTAGAAATCTTTTTGTGCAAATTTTACCTTTAGTAATGTTACTAATAACAATATAGATTGATTATTTATGCTTGAAATATTAACATTTTCATAATGTTACCCATTCTAAACCCGCAAAAACTTTGGTTTTTGCAAAAGAAATAGAAAGAGAGGGAGAGAGAGAGAGAGAGAGAGAGGGAGTGCGCGGGCAGTGTATTCATTCCTTCATGAATTAAACTGAATTAAGCTAAATTCGAGCGAACATTGAATGAATCATTTTTAGATGATTAATTGATTTTAAATGAAACGAGATTCTGCGCGAAATGAAGCAACCTCACTCCTGCTTACAAGAATCCTAATGATTGCTTCATGGTCCGGTTTTGAACTGCTTACTGCATTGTGCAATTTCTCAGCAAAATACCACTGAGTGTTACGAGATATTTTCACTGAAAAAATAAATTAAAAAAAAAACGCTAAAATGTTTGTTTGTTTCTGTTCTTTTTTTACATTAATCAATTGAATTGCCAATTTTTTTTCCCACCCATTCTTAAATGAGTTTGATCAAATTGTTTGTTTTTTTTCCATTTCAAATTTTAATAACATTTAATCATCAATTACACATGCAATATCATTTAAAATTTTATTGAAATAAAATACCCACCTATGGTAAGTAACATATTTTTAATATCGCTTGAAATATTTTCATTATGCGCAATTTGCATTTTGATGAAATGCTCATTACCGCCATGTTTAGCGTCTAATTTATCCATAACTGCAGCAATATGTTGCCATGAATGACCGATGAAAATTTTCTCAAAAAGTTTCACATTATGACTCATCTCGTCCATTCCGTTTGACTCCTAAATGGCCGATGGATAAATCAGGTAATTTACCTTTATCAAAATATTTTAATTACCTTTATGATAATATCAACATGTTTTTCTATCAACATTTTACTTTCACTGTATTCCTCGTCACGCAATGAACAGAGTAACAATTGAAGCATTGCACCAAACACACCTTCAACCTGAAATTAAATCAGAACTGTTGCTTGAACATATGATATAACTGGAGGCAAAGTTTCATCAATAAATAAATTTAATTTTATTTTTATTTACATTTTAAAATCATCACCTTCACTACAACATCACGTTCAAGCGTGGTTGAAAATGATATACGATATGCATTCTTAATCGCTTTCATTTGCTGAAAGTTAGAAAAAAGAGAACAAATTATAAATTAATTTAGAAATTACGAATAACATTAGTAAAATATTACCATAGATTTTATACAGAAATAAACCTAATTTATTTGCTTTTTTTTTCTTTAAATTTCAAATTACATCGTTGTTGTATGCACTCGAATTGCACGCCCAATTAATTGTTATGCATTTATGCACTTTTCTTTTTTCAACTACTCATTTTCGCGTTTTTTTTTCCTCGCTTGGATTAATTTATAGCGAAAGCTAACTGCGATATGACAATTGAAAGTTTAGGTTTGAAATCTTTCCGAACAATCCGAAATATTACGCATAATTCTGTTCATTTCGATTTTTAATAACATAAATTGCTCTTTCAAACACCTACCGTTGCTGTTCGTGTGCAACCAATTTCCACTGCAATAGCATAATTTGATTTTTCCTTCTGAAATTTAGCTCCTTTTCTGCTCACATTTATCATTTTGAAAAAAGAAAAGGAAAGAATGAAATTCAAAAAGTTAAAAATTGTATGTGTGATGGTTTAGTTCATATTCATACACAGAGTGATTGATGGAGTAAATTGGCCAGGTAGAAATGTGTGGGAATGAACAGCGATAAAATCGTATCCAAGACGAATCCACCAAGTTCATCTTTTAAATCATCCATTATTACCTAAATGTTTTCAGTTACAAATCTATGACTCAACCATTTTGCGCATTTTTTTATGCATTCATCTATTCAAAATGAAAAGTGTAATTTCGATTTATCAATTTATTCAATTATCATACACAACCATTTCACTTAAATAATATTGAATTACAAGTGTTTATTAAACGTCAAACCACTTCAAAAAAGTTTAAGTGCAAAAAATTTCATACTTATACGGTTTATAAGTATAAAAATTTCATACAGTTCAAGTATAAAATTTTAGTAAAATCGTGTTCAAGCTGTTAGTATTCTTTTTTTTTGTTGTTAATAATGTAATTTCGATTGATGAGTGACTTAATCACAATCATATGAAGCTAATTATTAGCTGCAAAGAGGAAAATTATTAAATTCAAAATGAAATTAATTTAGCTAAAGAGGAGCACCTTGGAATGCAAATATTCACACGTACTGACAATCTGTTGACGTTGAAAATTATTATGACCAACAGCAACTTCAATGATTGCCTGCTCATTGGTATCTGAGATTTCAACTTCATTTTCGATATTCCACGTGACTTGTTTGAAACAACAATTCAACCTATCCCTTATTTCACCTAAGTTCTTGACTAGCAAATCTCTACACCTGTCTTCTGCAACATCAACTGTCTACTATCATTTCACTATAAATTGTATAAAAAAAAAAATTAACAGTTTCTATTTTGTGTTATGCCGTTTGTGAAATCGAATGAGACAGACGTAAATGAATCACTCATTTTTCACAATCATTTTCCTACCGCAGTAGTGGTAGTAGAAATAGTAGTGGCGGTGATGTGTCACCCAGATGTATATCATAATTAATTTCAATTTTCTTTCTTTTTTTTTAAAAAAAAAAAGAAGGGAAATAACTGAAATAATACCAAGGCCATTTAAAGCTTGTCGTAGTTTTTCGCTTGCTATTAACGGATTAAAATTCTCATCCGATGGACCAATTACAGTTCCACGAACTTTTTTATTCTGTAAAACATACCATAAATGATGTTCGTTTATTTCGACAAGCTTTTATCAAACGGCAAATTTCATTCTGTTCTGCAATGCTAAGGATTTAGCTGGAAAAGTGTGCTACCGTAGCTGCCACCTTTCCTCCTTCCTTCAGTGCATTTTTTTTCTTTCTTTTTCATTTTAAACAAATTTACATAATCAGTTCAAAAGTGTTGATCTTCCGCCAAAACATTTTATTAAGTTGGAATTTCGTTTTTCTTTTTTCAAATTAATTGTAATCAATTTTTCGGCTAAAATTAAAAGTGTTTCAGTTTAAAAATTTGAAATAAAAACTTTGTTCAAATTCATCTGATACAACAGTGGCATAGACAGTCGTTTTCGTCGAAGTAATTGCTCATCGATGAGCATTTCCTCATCCTCACTGCTATCCTCCTCATCCTTTGTTGTTTCATCACTGTTTCCCATACAACAATTACTGTCTGGCATGTTTGGAATGCTTTTGCTAATTGGAAATTTTGCTACGTTCACCTGAAATACTGAATTACTCATGGAATTGCAATTGAATGAGCGAAATGAATGAATGAAACAAATTCAAAAAAGCGAAGAAAAGACGAAATTTCTAAAACCATTAAAAAATTCAAAAAAAAAGCAATTCTTTTTCCAACTACAGCACTAGCTTATCAACAATTAATTTGAATAATTTAAATTTATTATACGCTGTCATCGGTGCTCTCACTATCTCTCATTGATGAAAGCGATGACGTTGACAACGACGACGAATGACGCATCCTTCGATTTGCTTAATGAATAGCTTGTTGCTTCAATTAATGATAATGATACTGCTTGGATGAGCTGAAGAAGGCTCAATTCGTTGCACATGTTGCTAGGTTCAAAAGATGATGATGTTGAAATCAATTTAAATTTTCAACAAAATCACACGTTCACGTAAATTTGAAACTATAATTGCTAATTAGTATCATTTTCATTTTTTCATCGATAATGCTAGTCCATCCATATGAATAATTTAACGAAAAACGCAAACAGGAGCTGAATTTTTTGAATATTTGAATAAGAAGAATGAAAATGAGAAGGAATTGAATAAATTGAAATGAAAGAGAGTTGTAGGAACGATAAAAGACAGTGTAATGAAGATGAGATTGCAAAAATGTGTCTTGAATTTTTCAAAAAATCTCCGCAAACATAAGTCATGCACATCTATTAAAAAATCTATTGAAGATTCAATTTAATACAGTTAAAGAAGCCTGTATGGAAATGAAAGGCCTTTAGAAATGTTTTTTTCTCCGTTTTATGTTAACCCTTCAAATTTTACATTTAAATTTACATTCAAAAAAAAAATTTAGTCATTTTTTTCCTTTCACACATAATTTCTCGCACAACAATTGCAATGAAGCAGAAATGCCAAAAAATAATTCACACTTTAAAAATTGTTGAACTTTAAATATCAAAAATGAGCTATCATATCTTGCCAACGGACAATAATAATTATTCTTATTCGTACTTAATAGCACTAATTTTATTCCGAAAAATTTTTTCTCTAATGTTATACTTTGAATGATTTATAATTTTATCATATTTATTATTATTATCATTTATTATTATCATCATTAATTATTAATAATAATTATTAATTATTATTGTAAATCACTACTACAACTATTCAATTCTAGAGCACTGAACATGATAAGAGAATGAAATGGAAATTAATTTTTTAAATGAATAGGAAAAGTGAAATAATAAGTTGAGATAAGCCATATGAATGCGCTAATTGGAAAGAAGCATATTGTCTCGACGATGGAAAATGTTCCAAATGTTTATACAACGACTTTTGCGCATGCACAACCATTTCAGATTTTAATTAAGTAGAGTGATTTTTGAAAGTCATTTGCATGTTTATATTGATGAAGTAAGTCTTGGTGGATGATTTCGCTTGCATCCTCGATTACTGGAATCAAGACTTTAATTTCTCTATAAAATTTATCCATCGCAAAAATTGAAAATTATCATTCAGATATTTATTTGAACATGAAATATTCTACGAGTGTAAATTCGAGCGTAAATTTCTAATATTTAATTGAAGCTACTAAGCGCTTGAGATTTTTTTTCAAAGCATTTACCACATTTTTCCATGTAAAAATGCAAAATTCAACAAGTATAATTATAAAAATTAACATTAAATAGTACTGGCATAAAGCGTACAATACCAATAGATCACCCCTTGCAAATATTACAGTTTGAAGTGATTACGTAATGAAATGACCTCTTGCGGTGCGTTGCATTGTAATTGCCAAAAGGAATGCTAAAATTGAAGTAAATTAATCATCAATAGTTTACTAATACTAAATGATGAATTCATTAGATGATAATGATTTTACAGCTCAGAGAGAAAGAGAGAGAGAGAGAGAGAGAGAGAGAGAGAGGGAGAGATTATAATTCAATTTTACTGACTATCTTCCAAGTGGCTAGTAGTATTACAGGGAATAATTGTTTAGTAACATCAATGACGTGTTATTAAGTTACCACTCAGACAATATCAATAATTAATCATTGTAATGCTCGTAGGATATTGCATATGATGAGTCATCACAAGTAAGACTGGTGCGCAACCATCCAATATCCTATTATTGAAATGAGAATATAATTCTTAATGTTCCTTAATTCATAACAAAATTTAAACTGTACCGATAAAAGCTAGAAGAGCGGTAATAAGAAAGGAAAACTTGTATCCAACAATTGTTAAAACATACTCACAACCAACTGCTAGGAATACTGCGCTGAATGCCTGCAACAATTTTTTGAAATTCACACAATTTTAAACGATATTTTGGAATTTAAAATTTGAAATTAGCAAGTTTTAGGGAATATATTTTGAGACATACGGTGGAAAGGATTAAACATCCATAATTAGCTGATTTGTAACGAGATCCAAAGCATTTCACACATGCTGTTATGAAAAGAGCATGAGTAGCTGCTACACATACAAACATAAGATTCATCTGAAAATGAACTCCTTTCACAGCTAAGAGTTTTATAAACTAAGACAGAGAAATATTGCAAAAAAAAAAAAAGTAAAATAGATTTATACGGCATAATTTTCATTTGTATAATGAATAATGAAAGCATTTAAGCAGCAATGAATTTATTGCCATTGTGACACTGAAATGAGTTAAATTCACTTACCCAAATTAAATACATCCATTTTCCACCAAATGAAGTAAGCGGCATCGTTAGCAATAATAAAGTAGCCAGAAAAGTAGCAATTGACAATGATATCTTTAAAAAAAAAAATGAGGAAAGAATTCCTTTCAAACAAAAATTTTTAAAAGAAAAATCCAATTGAACAAAAAAATTTTGCAATTGTAAGCTTACAAAATCTATCGAATATTCGATATTGATTACATTCAATGATTTTTTTTTTCAAATTTTGCAAAATAGCTAAATCGAAAATTTTTGCATTATAAATAAATGAACCTGAAAAGTGGTACGATCAGCTAGAATACCCCATCCTATACGTGCTAATGCATTACATATTGAAGCTATGCTAAATGCATAAGCTATGAACATATCATCATCAATGAATGTTTCACCGAATGCCTGAAAGTATCTAAACTATTCGCCAAATTTAAAAATTTTAATTAATTGAAGATAAGAAATGGGAAAGAGCTGTTAGCCTCTTGCAAAAATTAGCAAAATGTGCAACGCACTAGCAATTATTTGATTGTTTACGAGAAGAAATTAACGAGTAAGCTTTTATTAAAATGCCTACCTTCGGCAAAATGAAGTTGTAGCAGAGAAGTAAAATTATAGATTAACCTTGTAGAGATTGTAAAACATATTTCCATAAAATGAGCAACAGAAGAGAGCGCCGAATAACCAATAAAAGGTTGAACTATGTAGCATTTGCAATGGACTCAAAGATTTCTGCTCCATTGATAAATTTACAATTTCCTCATTCAACGATTTCTAGACAGTTTATGTTAGCAGAAATTGAATTAAATTTTAAACATGTTAAGCCTTCCTCTCACAAGCTAACCTCTCTTACTCTCTCCAATTTTACTACATCTTTAATTCACGTGAAAAAAAAAATTTTTTCTTCAATTTCCTTATCAATTTGGAAGCTCTAACCCTTATGGTTCCCTGATTGCAAGTTGGTAATCTCGTATAAGCGTATTGCTTCGTACAAAGCGAAATACGTTTACTTACATTAAAACAGTTCCATATTGAAGTTGAAATTTGCATCTCAAGTTCTTCAGATTGTCTATCCTAAAAACACATACAATATTTCATGCATACATAAATCATTCATTGTTTGTGTAAAATCTCTTCACCCCCTTTTTTTTTTTCAAAACAGTAATTGCATATGAACTACTAAACATGCATATATGAATTTTTGCATTTCAAACTAACCACATCAACAGGATCACAAATAACTATTAAGCCAATAGCTTGCATAATTGCATAAACTATTGCAAATGTATAAAATATGGATGGTACTCGAGCAATAACATCTCTATCTGTGAAGTAACTGCAACGATTGAATGCATCAACTTTTTTTTTATTTTTTGTACTAAAATTTTAATTTCCTCACCACAAAGGGGATTTGGAAAAAGAAATGAAGGTGCAGAAGATTGAGCAAAATTTTAAATTTAATTTAAAATCTATCAATCTTTTTTTTTTTAGCTTAATGAACGAACACTTTCTATGTAGATAAACCGACCCAAATTCAGTTGGTTTATGATTTAACGGATTGAGATAAATTGTCTGAAGAGGAGCAAAGATCGATGAACTGATGCCGAAGCCAGCTGCTACAACACCACTCACAAATCCAACATGTTTTGGAGCCCACTGAAAAACAAAGTTACTGTTGTAGCTTACACCATACAACGTACTCGGAAAATTGAAAATCCAGTAATTTAATAATTAAGTAATTTACGAAAATTAATTGCAAAATACTAAAATAAACCTTAATGATTATTTTTATAAGAAAAATTAATTCTCTTTGCATTTTAGGCAATAGCTACACCAATTTCCTACACTAGGTTAGACGTGATAATTACTTAATATTAATTATATTGCAATAAATAACATACTATTTTTAAAAATAAGTTAACAGGAAAGCAGGGTAAACATTTTAGTAGACAATACAAGTGGAACACAGAGAACGCAAAGAAGTTGAACGCATCAAATAATATGACGCTTTTTTTTTAATAAATTTAGAAGAGAAAAAAAAAGCATCGCATGCTCACATATGAATTTTTTATTTATTAGGACAATTTTTTTTTTCATATTATTTTATGGAAGTTCTTATTTGCAGAGCAAATCAGCCCTGTTATCTGATAAAATTATATTCATTAATATAATTTAAATTTTAGATTTTAATTTCTAAATGAAAACTTCTTTTTAATCTCTAAATGAACAGAAGTAATACTTACATTGATGACACATGAAATGGTAAGAACGTAAGCTATCCCTTGTCCAAATCCAAACATTATCCCATACGTTACTAAAAACAATACAAATGATCGCCTAATCGTCCAGTACGATAGAAAGACACCAGCACTGAAATTTTTTTTCTTTCCTTAGAATAATAAAAATTTGTCCTCTAATAAAAATCTTAATTCACAAATAAAGTTTCACTACTAAATTTTCACTTCCCTCTTCGAGCTTTTTTTTTTTCGAACTTAATTTTACCATTCCTTAAATATAAAACATTCACGTCATGATGGTACATCCTAGTGATGCGGAAATCCTCAATCCTAATTTAGCATACATGCAACCACCAATTAACATCGCGAAAGGAAAAGAACCTGAAAGATGAAGATGGATGTGTGTTGTTTATGTCTATTGAAATTAACTTTTCTTTGAGTGAAATTAGAACGGAGAAATTAGACTGTAAAAAATTAATTTACTACGAACTGTTTGCTTATCTGCTGCTTCCTGATAAGCATAATCAGTGTAACGTCTAAAGATTGTTAAGGACAGAAGTGCTAGGCACTACAAGGAAGGAAGCTTACCCTGAAACGTAGGTATCCAAACTAGCATTTCATGATTGATTGTTGAATCTGTATTGTTATGCATGTATGATGCCATATATGGTAACATATTACCTCAACATTCAAACTGTACATTTAAAATTCAACATGATTTATACTGACTGCTCATCACAGATAGTGCCGATTGACATGACTGATTAATATGAAATTAAATTTGAGATTGCAAAAACTTACCAAACGTATGATATGTTCCTAGTGAGAGGTGTATCAGCATAGCACCAAAAATTACAATAGTCAAACGTGCTAATGGACTAAATTTGAGCAGAAATACGGCTATCGGATCTTGCAAACCGAGCATTTGCATTTGGACAAATTACAATTCAACAATTTCTCGAATGGTTTGAAACCGCAAAATAGCACGATATCTATCAACCTGAATTAGCAATTAGAATACAATCGTTTAAAAAAATTTCAACTTGAAATTATTACTTTACTTTTTTTTTTTTGTTTTCCTTTCACTCAGTGAATTAAAAGTGACAACGATGCAATGAAAAAACGAAGAGAGCATTTTGATGATTGAGAAATTGTGCGCAAATAATTGCAATTTAAAAGTACCAAAAATGGTAAATGTACAATAAATGTGCCTGTCGCATTCATAGGATGATGTCATGCAGCATTTCCTTATCAGTCATTTCACAGAGATTATCAGCATTTACTGATTGGGAGATTTTTCAACGGATTAAATGGTTGCGATGAGAAAGCACAGTAGGACGAGCTTTTGAGAGCAAAAGAAACTCTCTCAGAGAGAAGATTGTAATGCAGGTAGGCTATCGTGACAGATAGGAGCTATGCTAATTACATTTTTGATAACATAAATGATGAATTCTTAACAAAACAATACGCTTACTTGTGTGTGTGTGTGTGTGTGTGTTTTTTAAAAATAGTGTGTATAAAGTGTAAAAGAGTGAAATTTTAAATTTACCAATAAAAATCAACTGATATAATTGTTGTTGAATTTACTAAAATTATCCATATCTTCCTCAATGATAGATACCAGATAAATGACTTTTTTTCTTCTTTTTTTACTTTTACACACAAAAAAAAAGTTTAAACTTACAGAAATTTAAAGAATAAATGTGGTCTGTAATATCCAAAAACAATAAATTCCATGCTCAAAATTTCAAAGTAATTAATTAGTCGTAGAGGAAATTGTGAAACAGTTGAAGGAATTTCTATCGCATCATTTCATCTAAGTCTAAGTCACTTTTTTTTTGCATAGATTGGCATTGATGGTAGGAAATCGTAGAGGAAATTTTGCTTTCTATTTTTGCATACAAATTGCATAAATTTAAATTAGTAAAAAAAAAATTTGTATGAGAATAAAAGAGAACTTGTGACATTGGTGAGAAGAAAAAAGAACTGATAACCTGTTTTTTCGTTTTTTTTCTTGATCATTGCCATCCTGAAATCGATAATACTGAATTTACGCCCAATAAATTGTGTAAAAATCATTCCAGTTATGTGCGCCATAATTGTACGCCATAATTGCATGTGTGTGTGTGTGTGTGTGTGTGTGTGTGTGTGTGTGTGTGTGTGTGTGTGTGTGTGTGTGTGTGTGTGTGTTTGTGTGTGTGTGTGTGTGTGTGTGTGTGTGTGTGTGTGTGTGTGTGTGTGTGCTGAAAAATTGTTTGATAGGAAAAGTTGCAACAAAAAAAAATAAAATTTTTTTTTAAACACTGAAATATATTTTTTCTCTTTTTTGTTTTAACGTACTACATTGAATATGGAATTAATTATTTTTTCATTAAAAAAGGAAAAGAAAACAAGAAGGAAGAAAGCTGTCACTGAAATGATTAGTTGAAGGATAAGGATGAATGAGTGTTTGCAAAATTGAAAACTAAATTCACTGTTAAATATAAATGTGAGAGGAGAGGTAATGTAGAAATAACGCTGAAACGTCATATTTCACGTCGACGCTCTTCTTGCACTAATATAAGAATTCCGAATAACTTATTCAACAAGACATTTTCTAATATTTGAAATGTTTTTTATTGAAAATTGAAAAAAAAATGTACGACAGTCGATGCTAATAAGAAATAAGTTGATATTATAGTAAATAAATACTTAGTCTTTTTCAGAGCACATAGAAGGAGAAAAAAAAAAGGAAAGAGTAGACTTAGGCTTTGGCTATGAATTCTCACTCTCATCAACAAACGCATAGGCTCAATTTAACCAATGACAAATCGATAGAGAGAGAGAGAGAGGGAGAGAGGGAGGAAAAAGCCCTACACCTCCCACATATCATCGCATCAAGTCATTTGCACTCATTTTAATTTTAATTATTAAAAATTTTTTTCCTCGCATTAAAAATGAAATGTGGAAATTATACGATGTAACATTTGCGTTCTTACTTGTTGCATCTATCATATCATTGGAACAAAAAATCAGAGAAAACGTAACGTAACAAACGTTACCAATGTTACTCGAAACACCTCATTCTCATCACTCAGAAACCATTAAAATGAAATTTGCTAGTTAGGGAATGACTGCTCGTAAAAAAATAAAATCCATTCATTTGATGAAGTGGCTCGTAGAGTGGAATGATTTATGCAACACTCGTCCGCATGCTAATTCCAAGCGACGTCTAAAGCTTCCTTGCCTAGTACAATGAATCCGACCTTTCAATATTCTTCACGCAAAAAAACCTTATCATTCAACCTCTCTTCGAAACAGCACACTCACACGAGCATATTTTATAAGCGTTACACCAAGCACTCAGCAAATGCATACATAGATAGCTAAATCGATCTGGCTATAAATCCCTATAAAATTAAGTCCTGCAAATAAGTTGTAGCGCATGTGGCTTAATCTTCGACCTTAAGGGAAGATGATCGACTCGGTAAACAATTAATTGCAGTATAATCACTATAGAGGTGTTGCACCTCAAACAGCAAATTTCTCCAGAGGAATACTGTGGTATTCCTGGGAATGTATGGAGATGTTGGCTTTCAAGAAAAGTGTAATATTCCTAAATTTGCTCTTCTTCATATGTTTTCCGCAACAAATAATGTTTTATACAGATGACGACTTTATGAGGAACAATAGACGCAACTGATTGGCTAAGCAAGTAGACGTATATGTGGCGGATAAACGAACAAATGCATAAATAGAAATATGTAGCGCCGAGTAATGTAGATTAGACGCTATAGTCGTGCTGAGTAATAATTGTAAGAGAATAATTCGGCCCAAAAGGTTATTTCTGTACAAATAATGAACAACATATGCGGAAACACTAATGACAGAGACCACAGTGAAGTTCTTAGACAATAAATTGAGGTTGCCGAGGAAAACTTTAAACTTACTATCAGATGCTTCAAACGTCCTTTTCCCGGTTCTTAAATCTAAGCGCACTAAAATATCACTTCCATTCATTCCAAGATACCGCCTCAGCAACCTCATTATATTCTGAAGCATGTTTGGACCAATAGCTCAAGTATACACTATAATTAAATTGACAAAAAACACCTGAGCAAAAAGTAATACTAAAAATACGTATATCTGCACAGAAATAAGTAACGAAGTGAAAAAAATGACAACGAAAAAATACTGCTAAATCAATGTAATTTCCTGAAATTAAAAAAATTCCAAATAACCGATAAAGTTACCTCATTTCTCAGCAATATTAAAACAAGCGAAATTTACCAGAACGGGTTGAAAAGATAATATAACACCTCATGCTTCAAAAGTATTACACTGAAGAATGTCATGTTCAACACATGTAACTAGATTAATAGCATAAGGTGACTTAAATTAACGACCACTGCATTCTTATCCAATCAAACCTGTTAAATGAATTCTAAACGATAGAAAGTGCTCATATCAAGGAAGTTACAACTACTACGTCTAGAAAATGTACACGCATTAACCAAAAGTGTAAACAGATTAATTTCGTTGTAACAAAAAGGAAAACCGCTTAATTACGTATCAATCTACTGAAAACAATTGAAGTTGGAAACAGAAAATCGAAAGCACAGTCTGTGGTCATTCACAAAGTTAAGTTTTGCTTACCAATACAAATTTCAGCGGTAATGTACATACATATAAGTGGCATAAAATCACAAAAAACTTCACTCGCTATATGTTTCATGCATACACAGCCTTCCTCTTTTCAAATAAAATCTCACAACTAAAATCTGAAGAAATTTGAAAGATAATAAAGAAAAGAACAATAAATTAATTCCGATAAACAAAAATTTCCATCGTGAAATTATACAAATACCGCAAATTCCGAATATAAACAAGCACACGACGTGATGCAAAAGATGACACGAATTAAAATTATTTTCTCCATGAAAATGTTTTCACGACACAAATTCTTGCCAAATAAAACAATTTCATTGTAAAACAACAAGTTCACGAGATTATTCCAAGTTTGGAACACAAAAAGATTCCTGCTAACAGCTGCCACAAAAAAGTAAATAAAAAAAAAACCGTCAAACAAATCGTAAACACAATTCTGTAAAATCCTGCACTTCATGCTTGTCCTGTTCTCTGTCTTATTCTTCGCGATTTCATTTTGCAAAGCCATTTTTTGCATCTACATATTCAGTTTATTTCCTTAATTATAAATGTGATAAAATCCTGGAAAAATTCATTTACTGTAGATTCTAATTGTAAAAATCAGGTAGTGAAACAGAAAAGTTCATTGCTAAAGAAAAAACAGGGTTTTTCTAAGTTGAACTTCAGTATTTCCTATCTGTTCCCCATGTAACTCATTTTGCAGCTGTGTCTGATTTCTTGATCTGTGGGTCATCTATGTGATCCTCATTATCACCAGTACCCTCTTCACCACCAGTCTGAGCTCGTTTTGCTGGTGGTGATAATTCACGCATATGAAAGTAAGCTCTTCGCCGAGTAGGATCACCAACAGATGGGACTAATCCCTCTTCTAATCCTGATAGCTGATGTGGTACTTCTGGCGATGTACCATTTCTTGAAGCTAAAATGCAGAATACTAAAAGTCAGCTAACGATATTAACTGATAGGTATATTAAGTCGGCTGTGGGTAAGCAATATAAAGCGAACTGACACAGGAAAAAACCAAATTCCACTGTTAAGCAAAAATTACATACGAGAGGCATAAAAGGCATTAATAACATCACGAACATTAAGAGGCATCACCTGCAGCATCTATTGCTTCTTTATGAGTCCTTCTAGTAGGTGATTTAAGCGACTCCTGCCACCAATAGTAATGACGCACCCTTTGTTCAGCCAAATCATCAGATCGTCCTCGTGCTGGTGTTTTGCATACGAAGGGTGAAGGCGTTGTATTACTTGGCGGTGTTGTGTATCCACTACGCAAGGGAGATCTTTCACTTGACGATGACCGATGTGGAGACTTCGGTCTATCTAAAGTTTAAGAATCAAGTTACTGAGATGTCTAGAAGAGCTTTCCAGTATGGACAAAAGTAGGAAGTGACATTGATTCATGACTGATAGATACTGCAAAGCGGAGTTTTATTATGCTCGTCACATTCTTGAACCTCTTTTGTACAGGGGTAAAAAATTTACGATAATTCAAAATGATGCAAGGAAATAACTTTCATAGTTTCAATGTCTTCAGATGTTAAGAGAAAGTTTTGATTTTAAGTATGGTAAGAAATCATCGCTCACCAGAAGTACTTCCTGATGTGCCAGGCAATTCATAATCATCATCAGAAGCAGCTATAATCTGCCTTATCACAGATAATTGTCGTTCAAATTCGTCCTCCTGCAAAGTTAGACACTTCGAACTAAGGAAACAGCAATATCATTCAAACTCCGAAATGCATTTATGCAAAAGTGAATAAAAGAACAAAACCAAGCAATCACCACGTTAGAGATCATTTCGCACGGAATATATTCCCTACGTAAATTACTGCCATCATTTCTGAAAAAAACTCTCATCTGAACTGAAACCTTGGATTTTTCAGCAGCAATATCTGCTGCTGAAATTGACATCTAAACTAGACATAAAAATATGCTTAATTGGTTTTTAGATACAAAAGGTAACTTATGTAATATGGAATGAGCTTCAAAAACATACTCCTAAATACTCACCTCCTAAAAAGACTATCCTTCGGTCCAACTCGATAGAAAGTAACTTCGTCACGAAATAAATTACTCAAACCATTTGTATTTCCAACAGGATCATCTGCAGACTTGTTTGATGAAAAAAGTATGTCTAGCATATCTTTTTAAAGACAAAACATAAATGTTCAAAATAAACTGAAAGCCACCTCGTTCATTGAAGTTTTCCACACTATTTGAAGAGGAGGCGTCAACATCCATCCCTGATTTTTCATCAATTTCGTTGAAATGTGGCTCTTCGTTAGCACATGTTCTTGCATTTTCTTTGACTTCGTCGGAATGTAACTCTTCGTTTAGAGATGTTCTTGCATTTTCTTCAATTTTGCCGAAATGTGGTTCTCCGTTTACCGATGTTTCCACTTCACTAATCGGCTCATTTTCATTTTGACTCATCGCCATTTCATCACAGCTTTCAGTTTCGATGTCATCGTATTTGTAATCTGAAATTATGAAAAAAAAGAAATTCAGTCCTGATAGTCTACTATTTTTATATAGACACTTAGCAAGCTTTCGATGACGCAATTAAAACTAAGTAACTACATCAATCTGATCTTTTTAATGAGAAAAACCACCTTCGTCATCTTCCTCAAATCTTAAGTCCAACCGCGATGCGTCAGTGACACGAGGGATAATTCCATTTTTAAACATCGGCGACTCATCAGATGTCTGAAACTATCATTCATGCTCCGTTAAACAAATCATAATGTAGCTCAATTTGCAAAAGCAATTTTGCAAAAGTGATCATATATTTGTTATTCCTCACAGCTCTGAAAATATGACGAAATGCACATCGCCGACGACGAAACAAACGCATTCTCTTTAGATAAGTTGCTGCATGCATCATTCTCGTACATGTAGGTTGTATAATCCACGAAGATGCGAAAAGGGACGAATAAGCAATTGTTAATAATATCCACCACAAATTATGTTTGAGATATTTGCTCTGAAAAATTATTTCATTTAATCGAAAGGCCATGATTCTATTTCAGTGAGGATATATAAATAAACTGTACGCAGCAAAATAATGATTTAAAAAAATAATACCCGGCGTTCACGGATACATTTCGCCAAAATCGGAATGCAGCAAATTTCCTCAGCAGTAGGTCGTTTGCTGGGATCTGTTTCCAGAAGAAGCAAAAGAACATCTAACAAAGCAGGTGGGACATCTACAACAGCATAAAATGATTATTCCAAGTTAAACAATAAGTACAATAATATAAGCAGCCTAAAAAGCTGAAGAAAAAACTGCCTTTAACAAATCCATAATAGATCTTTTTGCACCGAAATCCCTGCCAAAGATCGCCTGTAGACGGCAATTCAAGATCAGTGCAAACGTCAATCATTGTCATTCCAAGCGAAAATATGTCACTTGGTTTATGAGCTCCCTTCTGCAAGACTTCAGGTGCCAGATATTTTCCATCACCTTCTTCTTCTTTCGAATCCTTAACAGTAGGTTATCAGTTAGACTATGGAATTTATCATAATGCGTCAGACTTAAAACTAAGAAAACCAGAAGCATACCTTTTGTATATCAATAATTAATGAGAAATCACCAAGTTTGCAAATTCCGTCAAAAGAAACCATAACATTTTGTGGTTTAATATCCAGATGGAGAAGTTCATTGCTATGCAAGTAGCGCACTGCCTAAGAAAACGATAAATTTCAGATAATTATGAAGGTAATTTGAAATTTCAGCCCGATAAAAAAACTCCAAAATGTAATACTCCCACTCCTATTTCTCATTTATAAAATGGCATTAAAGGAAGCAATCATAATTAGTAAATCAAGGCCGTGACAAATAGATTGCTTATTTGTAGATGAAATACCATACCGATGCAATGTCTCCAAAAAAAAGCCATAGATCCTTCTCGGGAATAGTCCCCACTTTCATTTTGTAATCCAGGAGGCTGAAAATAATTTCATATCGTACATAAATCTTGCAATTCCTTGTTATTTGTTATTCACATAGATTTTTATCTGAAAAAAACGAACCTGCATTGACAGAGTTCTGTTTGTATATATAGAAAACCATACTCTTCCCATGCTCGTATATACGAAATAAGATTTGGATGTTTCGGGAGCAATTCATGCTTTTTAACTTCTCTCAACTTATCCTCACGATCTGCTGGGCTGTGAAATGGTTCTACAGTAATTTTAATAGCGTAGCAACGCTTGTCGTCCCTGCTGAATGCCTTGAAAACCTATAAATATTAATGGCAGATCAAACGATAACAAATGTAGAAACTTCGTGACAACTTGAAAATCCTGTTTTGCTTTTGTAATATCTGCAACTTTATAAAAGCGTTAAGTAAAAAATTAAGCTATCAAACACAAAGTCTACCGTCATTACTTCAAACCACATTGTTTTGAACCTTCATATCAGCTGATAGTTACTCATCCCAAGTTGTATCTTAACTTGTTATGTGAATATAGCTTATACTGCTATTGTTGATTGCTTTTTTTCAAATATACGGTGGAAAAATTAATTTACGTTCCCAGATCAACATATTTCCAGGAAGAAAATTTAACATCATAGAAAAGCGTGTTTTTACCTCACCAAAGGAACCTTTCCCAATACAACGTGGATTCGAGAATGCCTGCTCAAAAAAACTCATACGACACCTTTCGTCATAATAATTTGTAGCGATTATTGCTGTAACAAAATAAACACCCCAGTTATGAACTTTTTTCTATGTTGCATAAACAGTGATGGATGGAATAACAAATTTTAAAGCTCAATATCCCACTTCCCGTAACGAACTTTTTTTTTCAGGGGACTGAAATTCAAAAGCTAATATATTTATTTATTGTTCCGTAGTAAAAACAAACTAATTCCATATTTTTCAGTAACTGGCAAAGTCGCTGAGAGATATTTCGACAGGGTGTGAATCACTTAAGGATCAAATTAGCATACATCATAGATTGTAATTTCATAATGAAGCCTCCATTAATGTAGTTGACCATAATAAATATAACCTGGTCTCTTCTTAAAGCTTATGAAAAAAGGGCCTTTTGGAGGCTCATTATTCGTGAAACGCAGAAATCGGCAAGCACTTTGCTGGCATGTACGATGATGCGAAACTCTGGTGTAATCAGGAGTTGCCTCAAAATGAATATCAAAATTACGAAAAGCTATAGAAAACGAAAAACATTAAGTAACACAGTTGTTGTCCTCATCTCTTGTTCAATAAATTCAACAAGAGAAGTTTTGAAGAAGTTATAAGAACGACAAGTATTTTCTTAATAATCCAAAGTTCAGTCTCACAGAAAATCAGTAAAATTCGTAATAATACATCAATTTCCTTCGAAATTACGACAACTGCAAGTTTTTGCATGAATACTCAAAATAGTACCGGTTTCTTATGAACTGAATTAGCTATCTCCATAATTCTTGTGCATGTGATTGGACCGTCCGGCCTTCGCTTAACTTTGTTTTCATCCTTTACGGCATCCTCATTTGTCCGATGCATCAGCGTTCGCTGATCATCCTCATCCGAATTATTTATGTCCGACTGCCGATACTGAGTAAATTTATGGGCGGTTGGTTTCCTCCCGAGTGGCATATCTATAAGTAATCCAAATTAAAATATTTTACTTCTTAATTAACTTGTTTTCGTAGTAATACTGAACAAGAAAGGATACATGAACATATGTTAGCATTTCAAAATTACAAATTCAAAGAAAACGCTAAATTCAGAAATATGATTCTCTATGTAATTAGAGAGACAAACATGAAATACTTCACATCCTTTCCATCAAGTACAAAATCTTCACCTCCTAAACTTAATCTTGCCAAACAACTTTACAAGTAAATGATGTGGTGGTCATCCATTTCAAATTGCTGCATGGAGGGAGCAATTTCAATCGATAATCATTATGCTTTTACCGTATGACGGCTGCAATCGTCAGCAAATCGATCTTACCCTCTGAGAAAAGTATCAGTGGTAAACGTGAGGTCTTACTAATAGGAACACAATCTACCAGAGTTTCAAGCAAACATCTTCAGCCATCAAAAAAAAAAAACACCAACAATTCTCACTACGAGCATGAAGCGCCCAGAAAATTTCAAATAATATTTTCCACATAGAACCTATACAATGCTCCCCATATTGCAGCACTATTTCGTTTGGGCGCGCAAAGTTTGAATTCGAAATTGAACAGCTTGACTTACATCAATGACCAATTAACGAGCATAAGCATTGTTGCGTTTTCATTATTTGAATCCAAAATTTAAATTCGAATGGTTATTTTGGGCTTGCTTTCGTGAAGTTTGATCACTTTTATCTTCGATTTCTCATTATTAAATACGAAGACTTTGTTAATTTCCAAATTGGTATCAAATTTATCATTTAATCGAATGATTTCAGATCGAATGATGTATTAAATGTGAGGAAAAAAAAGCAAAACATTTAAAAAAACTTAAAATTTGAAATAATGTAAATAATTTGATGAAGCATCCTAAAATTTTGAAGTTTTTATTTACAAGCTAAAAAGCCTTTCTGTTAAGCTCTTAAGTACAAATAAAAGAATTGAAATAAAACTTGGTAATCTTATAATTTATTAAATGTCACTTTCGATATGGTGCTACTTTCATCCACATATTCATTCCTGTTATTTTTATGTCAAAGAATAGGTAAAAGTGTAAAGGAATTAAATTTTACGCTCAAAAAAGTTTAACAGTTTGAAATGGAAGGTGAAAATGATGAAGGCTTGAAATTATTATGCTTTTTTTTTCAAATTTAAAACTGATTAAAACGATTAGTCCCCTGAAGTGAAGTGAATAATTGTATTGTTCCTTTCTCGCGGTGCTCATGAAATAGGGCTGTTTGACCTATGACCTATTATTATTTGTTGAATATGAAAGTATGGGTGAAACGCAGAGTGATAATCCGCGTCTTACTTTTCACAGGGGATTTAGCTTCGAACGAAGTAATTAACCTACTATGGGTCATTCACATCATTTAATTTATAATGCCACATCCCTCCTATTCATCGATGTTAATTAATTAAGTTACGCTAATTGTAAATGCTAAAAGAAGCATGAAGTAAAAAAAAAGCTGATGAGTTGTTCATTCCCGCTTTCTTTCTCCCTCTTTCCCTTGGGATAGTTTCATTGATGAATTGATAAGAGTTAGCTTATCTGTTTTAATAATTTTTTTAAATAATCGATTTGCATATTAAAATTTTTCTTTTGTAATTTTTATATGCTTACCATTTTTATCACAAACAGTTTTTGTATTATAAATTTTACTATTTAATTCTTTTTTTAGCAAATCCCTCGATCACACATTTGAGTGTTGTAGGCTGAATGAAGATGGGGGGAGGAACTAATATATGCTAAGTGCTAATTAAGACTAACGGCCAAAGTGTGTGGTAGCGGCTTTCGCAGAGGGGAAATGGACGATCAATTATCGCCTAAGCATAAATTTCAATCTAACAGTTAAATTCGCTGCGCAGCGAAATTCCTCATCAAATTTCTTCGTCATCATCAAATGTCGTGCCAATTTAAAATTTAATGTAGTCATGCATTTCAAAATTAGTATTCTGTACAGTGTAGCATAGTTGTTTGCTTTTTATTGCATTCAAGAAATGAATGCAATAGCGGTACTTGACAATCTCTTAACAAATTCATTACATGCAGCAACTACCTGAGTTGAAAGTTTGAGTTGAAAATTTGTGAGCAAGTTCTGATTGCTTGATTCTCTCCAGCGCCGTGTTAGAAGTAATAAGACAATAAATTTTTACTATATTTTAATGAAAACAGTGTTGTAGAAATTTTTGCAAATCAACGCAAAATTCGTCTTTCATGCAAATGTTACCTATAAATTTATTCAATTATAAAATTGAATAGTGCAATAATTAAGCAGGAAGAGGTAAAAGGCTTATTTTTTTTTTATAAATTTTTAATCTCTTTTGCACATACTTTTTTTAAAAGTGGACTATAATTTTGAAGTTTTAAATTTTTAAGTTATAAGTTAGTTAAAGTTGAGAATAATAGAAGCTGATAGGGCTTCATTAACATCTAAACGCACACTTAATTACTGCTAAAATTTATGTCACAGAATTCATGTGTCATATAAATTTCAAAATTGGCACAGTTTGATGGAGGATAATTGGTTGCATTGATAAGAAAAAACGGTAACAGTTAAGCAATCAGTAAAGTAAACGCTGTAGGAGTAAAGACGAACGGTGCAGCTTCATTCGTTGCAAATATCTGATGTGAAAAAGAAGTGATAAGGTTGAATGTTATCAGTTCCTATCCGATGATAGAATGTTTGTGCACAGCAACAATACACGTTGCTTTTTTCCGCTAAATTTTCAAATAATTTAATTTAATTTTTGATTTAAATAAAACGTTCTATCAAAATTTTAAATGAAATTTAACTGAAAATATATTCAAAATATTTCCTACAGGAGTCTCGATGTTCAGATAGGTGTGATTGCTAGATTGTGCGAATGCTGGTTATTTTACTGTACAAGTGTCGTTAATCGGCCTTACGAAACACATATTCTAATTTAATTATACAAAAATTGAGAGATTACAGTTAGCAAAAATTGAGGAATTAAAATTTAATTATGCAAAATTTGAGGGATTAAATTAAAAAATTACTATTTTTTTGATTTTATTATTTTTTTTCCAAAAAAAAATTTCTAATATAATATAATCAATAACCAATAATTGTAATTATTGAAAACAAAGATAAATCGAGCAACTAATAGACAATTATCACTGTTATTAATTGTTTTGTAAGTAAACATAACGTAAATGAGAAAAAAAATTAATTTTCAAAATAAGCAAAATGATAAAATTTAACTCAAGAAAAAATTAAATTATCTTTCATTTTTCTTGAATTTCTCATCCTTTCATCTCTCTCATCTTTCTTTTCTCCCTTTTTTGATTGCGAAATATTTTTGCTATCAATTTTTTTTTTCTTTCACTAAGCGAACATCAGCAATTCAAATATCAGGATGATTGCTTGTATGTGTGTGTGTGTGTGTGTGTGTGTGTTTTGCTGTTGTTGAAGCATTGAAAATAAAATGAAAAAATTAATTTGCATAATTCTGGCTGTAACTAATGAAATATTTGTTGGTATCAGACGGATATGAATGATGGAATCTTTCGGGGTGGGTTTTTTTTTGCTTTTTTTTTGTTTTTTTTTTTTTTTTAATACATATTCAAATATTTTTTGGTGGGAAAGAAACGTATAGAAGAAAATGTGGCAGTGAATCCTTTTCATTCTTTCATCCCTCATCCTCTTCCTGCTTCTTCGCCTCCAAAGCTTCATTGCTAAATAGCACTTTTTGAATTGGTGCGATTTCAACAGATGACGGCAGTACTTTACTTTTCCCATCAGCATTATTCATCATTCATTTCAGAACTAAAATGTAACATTCGCCTTCCAATCACTTCGTCAATATGTGCAAGATTTTTTTAAATTTAATTTCTTTGATGAAATGAAGGAGAAAAAATTAAATTTGGAAATTTTTACAAGAAAAAAAATTAGTGGAAAAAAATGTTGCGATTTTTTTTGTGTCTTGCAAATGTTGTTATGATCATTTTTTAAGTAATTGTAAGAGATAATGAGGTGTATCATCTCATGCAAACCGCTAACCAGTTTCATTCGAAACAATTATTCGTCTACCTAAATGACCATTAATTCTCGTTCAGTTAGGAAAAGCTAATTAGGCTAATTCATACTGTATGAAAAGACATGAATGATGATACAATTAGAGAAGAATTTACAAAATTGGAAAAGTTAAAATTTCAACTGAACTATAGTATTGCTCGTGACCTTGTTTGGACAATGTTGCATTGGTCATTCATTGCTGGACACTAAATTAATCATCCAAAATGGCATTTACAAAATTCATGGGCATTCATTCATTTTCTTTTCTCTCCTTTTTGGTTAGAGTAGCCGATACCGATATCATGCTACCATTACACTGTAATGAGAGCAATGAAAAATTCGAATTTTCAACTAACCATCCATCCGGTTTTTTGATGTTGTGATTGGCCGACTGCAACGATAGAATTTGATCGGTCGTCCTTGTCCTTGTCAGCCTATTGGCTTCCTTCAATGTCCATCCACTCTTTAGCCGAAACGTTCTTCATTTTCATCCATCACTTTTGTTTCCCTTCAATTAATTAACAAAACGTTGTTGACCTTCAAATAAATTCATTTGAACAGTAGGAAAAATTTCCACTCAATTTTTTTTTTTATCAAATTTATTCATTCGCTCATTCAATTTTTGATGGTTAGCTAAGTGTAAGCAAACTTAACATAATATTTTATTCGTTTGCTTTTTTTCAAGCGAACAATTTTGTTAGTGTGTAATTTAGATTTGTCAAATGATAGCTTTTGCTAATATTTTTGTCAATAATATTTTTTTTTTGGACAAATTGATTCAAATAATTATATTTTAAAATTTTTATTAGTTAAATCGCAAAGAAAACGATATAAGCAATGATAGTGCTATTATGACAATAGTTAATAAAAATTTTTAATTTTAAAAATCTTTCAAAATATTTCTTAATTATAGTAAAAAATTAATTACAAACATTTTGTTACGGTATTTGTTGCATGAAGTAAATGAGTGATGGAAGTAATAATTTGAAATTTTTTTTTTCTCCTTATGTTGTTATCTTGTTAATGGAGGAGAAGAATTGAAGAGGTATATTTGAGATGCGAAACGACCAGAACGTTTATTTATTTACTCAATGAAAGGACAGTTTGCGGAACGATCATATTTGAACATCGATAATTCTCCTCGCTCAAATTTATATTACATTTAGACATACGCACGCACGCACGCACACACGCACGCACACACGCACGCACACACGCACGCACACGTGTACACCTCGTACCAGTTACTACGAATCTCAAATATGAATTAGCATTTGTGACAACGATGACATTACACCATTTATTTGAATTTATTATTTTTTTTGTAATTTTAAAAATTACAGATATATTTTTTCATTTCAATAAAACACTTAGATGACAATAATAGCATTTTAGTTATATGGAAAGAATAATATTTTTTTTTAGTTAGCTAAAAGATTTTTTTTTCTAAATTAATTTGAATTTCAAAACATTTCTTCAAATTTTAATAAATATTTTGAGAAAAAAAGAATGTAAAGTTTTTTTCAAATTAAATCTCCCACCCCTCTTTTGCATTTTGAAAGCTTTTAGTTTCATTGTTTTGCTATTTTTTTTTAAAAATATTTCTATTTGAAGTTGATAATAATTGAGGCAATAAGTATTACCGTTAGCTTTTAATGAATTATTGCAAATGAATTATCCCTCTATTTTAACTTTTAAATTAAACTAGTCGAATAAATCAAAATTTCTAATATCAAAATATTTTGTTTGTATTTTACCAATAAAATACCTGTAAATGGCATAGAGCTTGCAACGGAAAATTAATTCGTTTTTCTTATAAAAAACGATCAAATATAATTGCTGGCCATTGATAGCTTCGTCCTATTTTGACCACTCACACACATTTCAAGCGGACATCTTTTATCAAAATGATATGCCATCACTCCTCTCCTCTTTACCTCATCACTAATATGTGTCTGATTTCAATTTTAATTTTGAATTCACTCGTTTTTTTTTTCATTCTTTGGATTTTTTCAAAAATGCATTTCAAGAAAGTGATGATGATTATATTCTCTTCCTCCTCCTCCACTAATCTCTGACGAATTGAAGGCATAGCAGGTGCAAATGTGATATTTTTGCCTCTTTTCAATTGCTACTCATAAAATGATTGACCCTAAAATGGCTAGTTAAAGTTTAAATTTGCCTATAATCAACGATTTTATTTGCTTCTCTTCCCCTAAAACTATTATTGCCCCTAATGGTAGTCTCTAATTTTCACTATGCTAATTTCGAAAATGACCATACACACCACCTGGTGATGTGTCAAAAATGTCCACATCACTTTGTAACTTTCGAAAATGACCACTGAGCAAATTTCGAAAATTTCAAATGTTTCAAAATTTCTAAAAAATTCACACCACGGACAAACGTAGAAAAATGATTTAAATTCAAAATCTTATCCTTCCTTTCTCTCTTCGTCATCCCACTCATTAACTGTTTGCATTGAAGCTCTCCAGTGCTCATCACCTTCATCCAATGACGTGCAATCGAACGTTCAAATATTCACGGATAATTTCACCGCCTACGCCTTTCATCCTTCCTCGCACTTCACCTCTCGGACAATCAGTCTCCTGACACCATTCAATTAAACTAATAAAAAAATTTCCGATTATTTCATTTTTTGCTTGTGATCAAAAAGCAACAGTCACTCTGCTGCAAAAAAACAGAAAAAAAATTATAAATCGAAAAAAAGCAATTTACAAATTTCAAATATATTTACAAAATTTTCAGACAGTTCCTTTTCTAAAGAAAATACAAGAATTTCAAAACTTTTCAAAGAGATCTTTCCGCTGTTGTACCATAAATGTAGTGTCAATGGTTAGCTCATCGTGATAGGGCAATTTATTACTAAAATGCAATATAAATTAAATTAAATTAAATTACTAGGAACCTAGCTCAGTGGTTTTTGCTAAAATTAATTCAAAAACTTATTACAGTCTAGAAGAAGTTGTAATATTAAAATTTTAATGTTAAAAATTTTCAGAAATTTTTATTATTCTTAGTAAAATGTCGAAGTATAAGCAAAAATAATTTTCCTCTATCATACTTCTTTAACGTGTGGAAGTAAATTAGTTCTTCCTGAATCATAGACGTACTTATTGACTTGATAAATTTTGGAACAAATTATTACCAGTTCTAATTTACGATTTTTACAAAGCATTAGCAGTTCTGCCTATTCAATAAAATAAACAAATTAATTCATAGGAATGCAATTTCAAGTTATCATTTCAGCTTTCTGTCAAACTTGCCTAACTGTCATTTCATGCGAGAGCAAGACAATTTGACGGTGAAATTTAAAGAAAAAAAAATTTTCAATTTCACTTTTGCATACTAAATCGTCCGTGATGGAAAAATTAATCAAATAGTTAAAGAGTGAATGAATTACAAAAAGAAAAAAAGGTGTGCGATAATATTTTCCTTTTGATACACCGATAAGTCCTATGCTGAGCTACGAAAATGTTCCTTTCCTTATCACTGTCTGATAAACTGATAAGATTAGGAAATATTTTATGCACGTGTACTTTTACAAAATGCAAATATTTTTCAATGGTTTTTTTTAAAAAAAAAAGAAAAACATTTTAAGAGAGTTGGGAAACAAAAGGAAAACATCTTTTGATTCAATTATTTCAAAAAACTAATTCAAATCTTCGTCACTACATGTCCGACAGGACCGTACATTGTTCTCCCGAAGGTTAGATTTCCCGTACCGATTAAATTATAGCTTTTCTCGTTAACTTTTTCAAAAATTTCATTTCGTTAATTGATAATGGTCAAGTTAAGACCTATGTCCATGTGTGTTCGTGTGTGTGTGTGTGCATGTGCGTGTACGTATGTGTGTCTGGTGGTGTCGGTTCAATCGGTCACCAATTAAATGATGATTGAAGGTTGTGTGTGTGTGTGTGTGTGTGTCTGTCTGTCTGTCTGTCTATCTGTATTCAACATTGGTGATGTAATGTCCGAAATGAACCGTTATAAAAAATGAAAATTGAACCAAACATGGATTTTGTTAATTATCATCCGTAGCCTCGTCCCTTTATTCCTCTCCGTTTGTCCTCCTTCCCTATTATTATTCTTTAACAGGTGCAGCATCATTTCTGTACAATTAATCAATTTGAATCAAATTTGTAACTGTACCATGAAAGACCATTCCATTCCTCTTCAGATATTTTAAAATTCGCACACATTTCAAAATTAATGTTCCACTGTGATTAATCATAATAATACCAATACTGGTATTACTGATATTAATACAGACACTAGCAATACTAGTACTGATAATGACAACTACTATAACTATTTAATAATTAGTAATAATAGTAATGATAATAAGAATGATAATGACAATAATAATAATAATAATAATAATAATAATAATAATAATAATAATAATAATAATAATAATAATAATAATAATAATAATAATAATAATAATAATAATAATAATAATAATAATAATAATAATAATAATAATAATAATAATAATAATAATAATAATAATAATAATAATAATAATAATAATAATAATAATAATAATAATAATAATAATAATAATAATAATAATAATAATAATAATAATAATAATAATAATAATAATAATAATAATAATAATAATAATAATAATAATAATAATAATAATAATAATAATAATAATAATAATAATAATAATAATAATAATAATAATAATAATAATAATAATAATAATAATAATAATAATAATAATAATAATAATAATAATAATAATAATAATAATAATAATAATAATAATAATAATAATAATAATAATAATAATAATAATAATAATAATAATAATAATAATAATAATAATAATAATAATAATAATAATAATAATAATAATAATAATAATAATAATAATAATAATAATAATAATAATAATAATAATAATAATAATAATAATAATAATAATAATAATAATAATAATAATAATAATAATAATAATAATAATAATAATAATAATAATAATAATAATAATAATAATAATAATAATAATAATAATAATAATAATAATAATAATAATAATAATAATAATAATAATAATAATAATAATAATAATAATAATAATAATAATAATAATAATAATAATAATAATAATAATAATAATAATAATAATAATAATAATAATAATAATAATAATAATAATAATAATAATAATAATAATAATAATAATAATAATAATAATAATAATAATAATAAAACCACTATGATGGAATTGGACGCAAATTTGTTTTGCAAATGAAACCGAGAACTTTGCATATTTCGTTTCAGAATTGAAACATAACTTTAATGTTTGACAGTAATAAATTGAGGTTTGGCGGATCACATTACAGTTGACATTGGTGGAAGGAACAACCATGGAACTGTAGATGGAAATTGGAGATATGCATTCGATGATGACTGCTTGACAAATTTAAAATATTTTCCAATTTATTTATTACTGTTAAATCTGACGTACTTCTTTGACATGAAAATCACTGGAAGCCATTTTTAATTTCTTATTGTGTCAGGACAGTTCCTATAAAGTAAATGCTTAATTGATGCTGCTCACTAACTTTTTTTTTGCAATTTATATCGGAATTGAAGTATTTGTTAAAGTTTGCGAAGTGAGCAATGTTTGAGGTCAATTGACTAAAACTTCATTTATTTCGATTTCATATTTAATTTATACGCATAAGCTTGCTGATTCGATGAGAAATTCAATAATTTGATGAAAGATTCCGGAATTTCATATTTATGTTGGTTGTATTTTTAAACTTTTCAAATATTCCATTTAATTAAATTTCAAATTTAGAAATTAAAATTGAAAACAGATAAAAGAAATTGGGGAGATTTTTTTGCAATTACTTTGTTAAACACTAGAATTCCACATGATTTCCACACTATTTGCAGGGCTGCAATTTTCATGATCGCATAGCTTTTACCTCCTAAACAAGTTTTTTTTGTTTGTTTTTTAAATTTTCCACCGGGTACGCTAAAAAGTGCTTTGAATCAAATTTCAAGATTACCTATCTAACAAATTCAAATTTGCTGTAAAAATTTGAATTGCCTTAGAGAAATAGATTTTTAATTTTATCAAAAATTTTCCACAACGTTTACTTTACGTATAATTTTATTGCTTTAAAGTATGAATTCGTGCGACTTTGAATTAACAAATATCTCTGCGAAATATTTGAACAACAAAAAATTTCCACGAATATTTCAGCAAATAGTATGAGAGCGAATTTTTTCTTTTTGTTAATTGAAATTGACAATTTATTGTTCTAACTTTTTTTACGAGCAAATTACATCACCACGTTTTATGTGATAATAAAAATTTCAAATTTTAATATTAACGAATTTGAAATATTAAATGATAGTAGGGACGCACAGCACACTTCTGGTAGTATTCTCATAAATTTTTTGCAATTTTATTTTTTAATTGTATTGTTAACTCATTTAAAACACTACGCATAGTTTGTTGAAAGAGTTAGAGATAAGTTTGAAATGGTAATCATTAATTATCTGCCATCATCCTCTCCTTCTATCGCAATTGAACAAAGATGAAATTCGCTAAGATAATTTGTCAAAATCTCCTGGCGGAACATTTTGATATAGCCAATTGCATTATTTAGCACATTTTTTTTTAATTGAACAATCACTGTGAAATTTTGTAAAATTTAAATACTTTTGTGATAGAAAAAAAGATAAAACAGTTTTTTTTCTCTTTCTCTCTCTCTCTCACTTTTTCATGTTTGTTCCAAAAAAGAAGTGGAAGGCGAAGAAGAAATGAGGTGAAAAAGTTCAAAATTTTAAATTCTTTGCGCAAAAAAGAAAGAGAGGAAAAAATAGTGCAACATTTTGCATACATAATTTGACGGAATTATGTTTTGTTAAAAAAAATTCACTTTAATTTCCACAAAATCATTAAGTGTTTTTTAATTTCTATAAATCATTTCAAATTATTCAAATTTATTATGCAAATGTGCGCGGCCATATCATAGTTTTCCTTCCCGTTGATTTTTTTCCACAATATCTGTTAATTTTTTTCTTGCCACATTTTACATTCATTTTATGAAATGGAGTGTGAATTTTACAACAAATTACTTTGGGACATTCGTAATTAAAAATTTTTTTAAAATTTGATTTATCGTATTTTTTTTAGATGTTGCTGTATTTTTAAATTAGCATAAATAACACGAATTATTTGTGCGTTGACGTTTTCTTTTTTGTAAAACAAATTATTTTGATAAATTCTACACTTTACTCGTGTTACTTTGAGTTGAAGAACAATCTGCAGTATGTTAATTTAAGGTTTAAGGCTCATTTGTAGTATGCTTAAATTAATTTAAGGTTTACATTCTCAGGTCATTTGACCTTATGAACCATTTTCAAGTAGGCGCAGTGCACGTGATGTCTTAATGATGTCATTAATTGCGCAACAGCGTTGCACAGCACTTCAAATTGTCCGAAAATACCCATGAAAATGCATAACTTGTGGAAATAATTCACTCGTACGCCTGTATAAACGTATGAGTTCACGGTGATAACGGCTGTGATGGTCCATATTGTGTGTGTGTGTGTGTGTGTGTGTCATGAAATTTATTTTGATTTTAAAATTGATAACTACTTTCTTTTCCTCACTTCCTCCTCCCAATTTCAATTCCAATTAAAATGCTACTGATATACGATTGATAATTGTTTAAAACACATGACCTTGCCAATTTTTGAAATTAAACGCTTTTAAAAAATGTTTGAATTACAAGCAAATAACTATTTATTACGAACATGTAGAAATACTTTTTCTCTTTCTTTCTTTTTTTTTTGCAAATTATTACAACAAATAATTTGTTCACAATCGCAGGAAGAAGCAAAAGCTAAGCTTTTTCTTCCCCTTCTTGCTTAAGCTAAACAAACAAAACAAAAAAAAAAGGATTTTTTTTTACATAAACAAGTGAATGATTGATATTGGCAGTGTGTGTGTGTGCGTGTGTGTGTGTGTGTGTGTGTGTGTGTGTTGGTTCCGTTCAAAATTGGAACAAAAGACATTTTCGAGATGAAATATTTAATCTTTTTCGAAACAATTGTCCGGAACTGTTGCTGGTCAATTGCCACTTCTTCTTTTTTTCTTCCTCCTTTCATCCAAAATTGTATGTTTGAAGTAAATGAGTTTTGTGTAATTGAGGTGTGGTAGGTGGTAGCAAGCACAGATAGCACACCAACTTCACTTTTTGTTCATTTCATTTTACTTACTTCCGTTCAAAAATCATTAATTAATTCATTAAAAAAAAAAAAAAGAAGTTAGCAACATTCAAAGATTTTTCACACTGAAAAATTCATCAGTTTTTTTTTATGAATTAAAAATTACAACAAAAAAAAACAAGAAAACAAACAATTTTGATAATTTTCGAAAAAAAAAAGAGAAGGATGAAAAACTTCCGTTGTTTTTCATCCTTCTCCTCTTTCTACCTCTTCTCCTTCCTCAATTTTTTAGGCGTGTTTTGCAAGTGAAGCAAAAAAAAAGAAAAAAAAAGGAAAAAAAACAACCGTAAAGAGAAAAGTGGGAGAGCGAATGAAATCTTTTTTTTTTTTTGTTTCTGCTTGTAACAACAAATAGAACGGACAAGAAGAGAAAGAGGCAAAGGAAAAAAAAGTTAAATGTAAGAATTATTTCTAATTAAAAAATGTTCAATTTACTATTTTGGGTGAATTCGAACGAACAACACTTTCATCACAAACAATCATTTTGTCATACAGTAATGTATGTCAAGGTAAAATCCATCTTTAGTGCCTTATTTTTGATCCGATAGGTATTTTCGACGAAAAAAAAAGGAAAATAACAACGAAGTTTTTCAACAATCACATTTGTTCTATTTCAAATATTCAAAAAAAAAATTTTTTTTTAAATGAATTTTTAAAATGACGAATACAAACTTGTGCATTTCAACAATGATTTATTTATGTTGAAAGAGTGGTGAAAATGAGCAGCGAAAATGAAATTGTTAGCAAAACCATAGCTGACTGCTACTTGTAATTTTATTTATGAAAAAAAAAAGTGAGTGGAAAGAAAGAAAGAAATTATTATATTATTATAAAATCTCTTGAAAAAAAATTTTTTTTGAAGTTAAGAAAAAATTTATGGCAATTTTCTCCTATGATTTTTTTTTATTTTTTACTGTTTCACTTACTGGTTAAAGAATTTATGATTTTTTACTCTAAATTAGAAATAATAAATTTTACCAGATTCAAAATAAAATTTTACTTCATCCGCGAGAAATTATCAATATTTTTTTTTAAATGATTTATGCTGTGACATTTTCTTTTTTTTATGATAATTTTGCTGGAACTTCTTAAGAAGTTAAAATGAGAAGTCCAATTTGAAATGGTTTTTTTTTCTTTTCGTTGTAAAGATCAAAGTTGATTAATTTATTGTCACCTGCAAACATTTCATTTACAATTCTGTAGTATATGCCGTTCCATATGGTTTCTCGCTCTCTCTCTCTCTCTCCTTCCCTCTCTCTCTCACTCTCTCATCTATTCCACATTTTTATTTTATTCCAGCATTTATTTGAAATTTGTTTGCAAAATTACTACCTTGAAAAATTGCATTTGCATTTGGCCGATCATAATCAGCGTCTGCGATCTGTTTGTTACCAATGAAAGCGTAAACGTTAAAAAAAAAGTTTTTTTTTTCTTTTAAAAATCGAAATTTTAATCAGCATTAATTTGTTTTTCCATTCTATAACAGTGTGTCCTCGAAGTATTCGTCCTTCACATTTTTGTGGTCACTTCAATTTCACCTTTTCTGTTTCGCCCTCTCTCTCTCTCTCTCTCTTTCTGCTTTTAATGTTCTATTACACTTTCTCTTTTTTCAGATCAAATACTAGTTACTATTTGGGAAAGTAATTAACAATTTCATTTACTCTATGCAGCTAGTATGAAATGCTTAGGTATGCTGTACTACTTACTGATCATGTTTGAAATTAGCACAGCATATATGTGAACGTTGAAATGCGAATGTGAGAAAATTTTTTGAATTAATTAAAATTTTTCTCATCAAAATTTGTAAAACATTAAATATAAGCTAACTAGATGAGCTAATGTAATATTTTCAGTAAATTGAAGACGTTTAACTTACAAAAGTGGTACGAAATTAACGGAAATATGTGAGATGATGATCGTTAATGAGATAATTGCATAATTATTAACATTTTCGGTCCAGTTAAAATTACAATTTCATAGCTCCTCTACAACGAATTAAATTCAAAATTTTTACTTAAATTCAAAATTGAGCAATAAGTGAGCAAATTAATTATCCGATAACTGGTCGTGAGATAATTAGAGTAATTAAAGCAGTAGTAGTAGTAGTAGTAGTGAAAGCAAGAAGTGATTGAAAAATTGGTTGGTAAGAAGTATAGCTGATGGCTATCTGTCATTACAGCAACGCTTACCACAGTTGACACGATGGGTGATCCTTTGTGTAGCAGCAGCCTACGACCCTGAACCATTCGATTCAAATTTGACCTGAGTATCTGATTGTCGGCCGACGCATTCTCATTTTACATCTCATGTAATGTCTGGGTTAAAGGTCTTCCTCTTCCGATCGTCTGGGTCAAGGGTCATAGCAGGCTTGCACGATAATTCACTTGCTGTATTCTTCACTGTCAATTTCCTCGCTTCTTTATTGATATGTTTAAACGATATGCATATTTAAACAGCAGCCAATACGTACGTACGTACGTGCAACACGACGAATTCAAAAATGCACAAAAATGTGAGTGAGCAAACAATTCACATCAAAAGAGCGGTTCGTTACACAATTAAAAGGGAAATAATCGTTCAGAAAATAAAATACGAACAAAATCACAATGAATATTGATAATTAACAATTTTTGAACTTTTAAAATTATTTAAAATACACAAAATTTATGTGAAAATTTTGTTTAATATCTAAGCAATAGAAAGGGGAGGAGGGAGGGAGAGAGAACAAAAGACAAGGAGGTGAAAAATAAGAGTAAGAATTTTGTGTATTTCTAAAAAATTTTAAAATGCATATAGCAAATACCAATTTCATATTAAATTAAAGTAATTCAAATTTTTTTTCTATTTCGAAATATTTCAATTATAATGTTGAAATTTAATAAATTTATATGAAAATGATATGGGAAAGCAGTGAAGAAAAGAAGACACAAAGGAAATATTTTCTTACACTATTTTAATGGAAAATTTAAAACTTGAAGAAGATATTAATCTTAGCGTTGTTGTAGAAATATAAAAATTTGAAAAAAGACTTCCGGTAGCAGACAGTATCATTAATAAATGATACTGTCTCATTTCAATTATCCTTTGTGCACCTTTAACATTGCCAGTGATATTTTTCGTAGCACAATGAGATGACTAAATTCTCAAATAAATATCTATTGCATATTTTGTTGTTATTTGATGTGTGCAAAAAGTTTTAAAATATGAAAATTGTAATTAAGCAAGCTGTAATTGGCAAAATTTTGCATATCATTTAAAATTTCTCAATTAAATTTATGTTCTCATATAATAAAAAAATGCCTATCCTAGAATTTTTCCAGCGCCTTAATTATGCATTCATATTTTAAATTAATACTTGTTCATTATCATTACTATTGCTTTTATTATTGTTGCTGTTGTCATTACTATCGTTATTGCTAATTTTATCGTTATTACTATTATTATTATTATTATTATTATTATTATTATTATTATTATTATTATTATTATTATTATTATTATTATTATTATTATTATTATTATTATTATTATTATTATTATTATTATTATTATTATTATTATTATTATTATTATTATTATTATTATTATTATTATTATTATTATTATTATTATTATTATTATTATTATTATTATTATTATTATTATTATTATTATTATTATTATTATTATTATTATTATTATTATTATTATTATTACTATTATTATTATTATTATTATTATTATTATTATTATTATTATTATTATTATTATTATTATTATTATTATTATTATTATTATTATTATTATTATTATTATTATTATTATTATTATTATTATTATTATTATTATTATTATTATTATTATTATTATTATTATTATTATTATTATTATTATTATT
Source organism: Litomosoides sigmodontis (assembly GCA_963070105.1). Lineage (NCBI taxonomy): Eukaryota > Metazoa > Nematoda > Chromadorea > Rhabditida > Onchocercidae > Litomosoides > Litomosoides sigmodontis. Next base: position 2,071,786 of record OY718808.1, read on the forward strand.
ATTATTATTATTATTATTATTATTATTATTATTATTATTATTATTATTATTATTATTATTATTATTATTATTATTATTATTATTATTATTATTATTATTATTATTATTATTATTATTATTATTATTATTATTATTATTATTATTATTATTATTATTATTATTATTATTATTATTATTATTATTATTATTATTATTATTATTATTATTATTATTATTATTATTATTATTATTATTATTATTATTATTATTATTATTATTATTATTATTATTATTATTATTATTATTATTATTATTATTATTATTATTATTATTATTATTATTATTATTATTATTATTATTATTATTATTATTATTATTATTATTATTATTATTATTATTATTATTATTATTATTATTATTATTATTATTATTATTATTATTATTATTATTATTATTATTATTATTATTATTATTATTATTATTATTATTATTATTATTATTATTATTATTATTATTATTATTATTATTATTATTATTATTATTATTATTATTATTATTATTATTATTATTATTATTATTATTATTATTATTATTATTATTATTATTATTATTATTATTATTATTATTATTATTATTATTATTATTATTATTATTATTATTATTATTATTATTATTATTATTATTATTATTATTATTATTATTATTATTATTATTATTATTATTATTATTATTATTATTATTATTATTATTATTATTATTATTATTATTATTATTATTATTATTATTATTATTATTATTATTATTATTATTATTATTATTATTATTATTATTATTATTATTATTATTATTATTATTATTATTATTATTATTATTATTATTATTATTATTATTATTATTATTATTATTATTATTATTATTATTATTATTATTATTATTATTATTATTATTATTATTATTATTATTATTATTATTATTATTATTATTATTATTATTATTATTATTATTATTATTATTATTATTATTATTATTGTTATTATTAATCATCATCATCATCATTGTTATTATTAATTATTAATCATCATCACTAATAATATTATTATTATTAGTGAAATGACGATTGGATGAGGAAAGAAAAAAATTGAGCTGGACAGATTTGGGTTATCACAAGCTTATCATTTTCAATGAATCATTTATCAGTGGAAATGAACCTGTAAGCTTAATTATCATCTTTCACTGATTGTCAAGGTCATCGTTGCTACCTCCTCCTCCTGACCACTGGCTCTTCTGTGCTACTCAACGACTACGCCTTTTCCTCCTATCCCTCTGCCAACCGACTCCGTCCCTTTCAGTGAAATTTCACAGACGTCAGATCGCAGCTATACACACACACACACATATGCATGTACGTTCACTCTAATGCCACACATTCATCCGATCAGTTGCATTTCTTTCAATTGTCCAGCAGTCCGATCGGGGCATTCATACGATGTCACTTTAGCGTTGTATAGTAAAAACTTACTAATCTTTTAGATACATTTTAGAGTTTTAAAATTGCTTGAGCAATTTATTTAAAATTAGAAATTAAAATTTACCCATTATGATATAGCTAGTAATTTGCAAGTAATATACTCTTTTATGATATCTTTTATTTTGTGTAATTTTTCGTTTTTCTTTTTTAATTAATACTTGAAAAAAAATAATTTCAAAAAGTTTTCCTTAGTAAGTCTTGAAATATATAGTAATTTATTCCGCTGAATTTACAGTATTGGAAAAGTAATTTACACGTAATTACAGTAATTAGTTTCTATTCAAATGTCTCTGAGCTGACTGCTTAATGACCTTTTGCGGACGAAAATTTATTCTGTCAATATCAGCAAACAATTTTCGCCACTCTTTCGAAGATGAAATTTATTATCAAATGTCATTTGAAAATATTTCGTTTCTTGAAAAGTTCAAAAGCATATTTCAAGTTTTTTTTCTAAACTCATCAAATTCCACATATAATTTTAATTCATACCTAAATTTAAAATCCATTCAAATTAAGGAAAAAAAAGCTCAATTTGAATTCAGCTCTTCTGATATACACTAATCTATGAAACATTTAGAAAAAGTTTAAAAATTTCTGGAAATTAAATATTCAAAATGATATTTTCAAAATATTCAAATTTATGAAAACTTTTATAATATATATGAAATATATTCATTTCAGTAAATCTTCTCCTTCCTCAATAAAAAAGTGTCAAAATTTAAATTATCGTTGTATTGATATTCAGCATAAAATGAAACTGCGTGGGAAAGACTGGATTTGACGAATTGATCGATCTGACCATTTTGGACAGATCTATGGATTTTGCAGCTGTTTAGTTTTATTTCAAATATTCATATAGCTTTTTTCCATTAGTGAAATTGAAATTGATCGATGAAATGATAAGGAGATGTGAAGAGAAGGAAAGCATCCGATTGATTCTCGTTCTTCCTTCTCCCAACCTCAACATGAAGCATTGAGAGACTGGACATTGCTCTCCAACAATTGATTGCACTCACATTTAAAATTTTGGACATTGCTCTCCAACAATTGATTGCACTCACATTTAAAATTTCAAATCTCAATTAATTATTCGTTAAATTATCATCCGGATCATTTCGTTATATGCCATTTGCCATCCATAATAATAATTTCCTCATTTATGCCTTCATTAATTTTAAATCAAAATTTTACATTTAGCAATTGTTCTATGGATATCTTTGTTTGTTTACAAAATTAAACTGTTAATTGAAGATGTTTAAAATATGTTTGCATATTTAGGTGTGATATTTCGTTCAAATACTCGTGCTTTATAAATGATTAGTAAAATGTATGCAAATTTCAGAGGAAAAAAAAACGGAAAAGGAGGGGGATGAAGATCGGAGGAGTTAGCGGCGGCACGAATTGAAATTTCACCGCAACTCTTCAAATGCATCCCCTCTCTAGCAGCAGCTGAATTCACCTGGTACTCTTGAAATATGAACTTTCGGCTATCTGATCGATAATGAAAATTTGAAAAAAGTTGACGATTTCATTTGAAAAAGGAACGATAAACAAATTTTGCTTACTTTCACTCGCTAAATTCAATTTACAATTCATTGCTATTTATCTACACTTTCTATCCATCCACTCAGCAACAATTTGAAAAAGGTAATTTATTAAAAATTTTACTTCATTGATTAATACGAATGTTTTTTGGTGTATTCATTAACATGCGTGGCGCAATTGTCGACGCGCCACATCTGGAAATCATTTCGACGCTACCATATTAGTGAGAAATGAGTGAATATTGTATAAGAAGAGAGAGAGAGAGAGAGAGAAGGAAAAGTGGAAGGCGGTGGAGTTGAAAAAAACGATGAAAAAAATTAATAGGAAAACAAAATTGGAACAAATTTCCTTCAGCTTTATAATTAATGAATGAATTACAATAACTCAACATGTTGTAAGCAATTTACTGTTTAAATATAATTAAATAAAACTACGCGAGAAAAATTAATAATTAAATTGTAAACAAGAATGTAATGAAAAAATAACTGAGCAATTTATGTTTTGTTATATTTTTAGAAAAATAACTTTCACTGAAATTTTGTGAGGCGAAACTTTTCTTCAAATCAAACTGCATTGCCGACGATGTTTCCAACAATTTTTTCATCAGTTCAAAGGTTTGAATTCAACTCGTTATTTTTATTTTTTAAAAAGAATTTAAAAAAAAAACTTTTTTTATTCAAAATTTTTTGCACACTTAATTTTTTGCTGCTTTTTTTAATTAAATTGGTTTTGCTTTTTTTTTCGTCATTTTTAACAAATACAATAAAGAGATGAATAATTTAATTGCTTCTTTCACATCGTTGTATGTCATCTTATTATTGGGTTAATAGCTTTTACTTTTTGATTTTTATAATTTGTGAAGGCAATCACTCGGGTAAAATTATCCAAAATTACCGTTATTTCAACTTCCTGTTAATTGCTAATTTGAATTTTAACTAATGTAATTTTTTTGAAAGTACTCATTTAACTCTGTAGCGCTAATTGTTAGGTACCATGAAGCCATATGTGTTGCTAAACTGCACAAATTAGTAGTAAGTGATCGATCATCTGAATTATTGATTGATTGCTGCAATCATTGCCGGAATATTTTTATGTGAGTGGAAGCCGATCTGTCTCTTCTCGATACTGTAAAACCATATGTTACTGATTCATAGTGCTCACACCAATTTTCCAACCTAGTTAATTTTAAAATTAGTTTATTCATGAAATTTCCTGCTTCCAATCTGTTCAAAATTAAAAAATATTGAATTTATTTGAGGAAAGCAATATTTCAAAAATAGAACAGGACTGTGGATAAAATTCGAATTATTTATGAGTAAAATTTGAATTATTAATAAAAAAAGGAAGTGATTAATTTTATTAACACTCCAGTAGCGCTACTCTCTTCCACTTCCTTAAAATTAAGAAAATAAATTGAGGAAATTTTTGCAGCTGAATTTTTCAAAAAGTGATAAATGATATTGATAATTAACGTTTTATCATTGCACTCCATTAATGATTTTTCGAATTTAACAAAGTTAATTAAATTTTTAGCTTCGCTTCTCACTTTAATACATTGTTTCAATTGGAATAGTTAACTGTTGGAATTAGTTTATTGAAATTTTCTGCTAATGATTTTCAGAAGTGTGTATTTTAGGCTTGGTGCTGCCAGTGCTAATGATGAAAGCAATTCAATTGGTTAATTTTAATTTAATTATTCTCCTTTTTCTTTCAAATATTGCAGTGTGACTGTCATCAGAAATTTTTTAAAAAAATGTAATTAGCAATTGATATCCAAAAAAAGTTGACTTTAGATGTGACAATTAATTGAAGTTTATTTAAATTAAATAAATTTTAATTGGTGTATATATATATTAATGCCGCAGAAATTACTGCTTTAAGAAGATGTGATAAAAAGGGACTGTTTAGGAGCAATGGATAATACTCGAAGTGAAAATTTACGAAATGAAAACACTCCTAATTGCAAGCAACTAGAAGGAGTAATATTTTAATGAAAAATTTGATTGATTACAAATTTTATTTTCAAATTATTATTTCCGTTCCTTTTTGTGAAATTTTTAAAAAGTCGACTGTTAAATTTAGTTTAATAATTTTCTTTTCGTAAAATTCATTTTATATTTTTATTAAATGTGAATTTGCAGACGGCACTAGCGGTTTTAATGGAAAATAGAGCGAATGCATTCGAATGTGATGAAAATAAAGATGTAACCAATCGGTACTGTACTTCTTATTTAAAATTTAGTAATAATTTTGAGTATCAAAATAATTTAAAATTAATTTCCTGTGCAAAATCATTTTCAAAAAAAAGACAAAATGTAGAATTTACTAAAATTATGTGATTTTTCTCAAATTTTATTAACAAAAGAAAATGAAGAAATATTAGATAAATTTATTTAAAATAGAAAAAGAACAGAAAATTTTTCTAAGAAATTAAATTTATAACAATCCTAAAATCTCAACGCTTTTTTTTCCGGTAAAGGCGAAATGCCTATTGGTTGACATTTGATATTTCCGCTATTTAATAAGAAATATTCTTTTAGTCAAAATGGCCGATATCAGAAACGTAACGTACCGAAAAACGATCCGTTGCAAACATCAATTACGGATTACGCTGTCGTCAAACATAGGCCAACAACTTTTGAACATTTACAGAAAAGGATAAGAGTGGAGGGTGAGGAATGCCTGAAACAGACTGGACTGCTAACTGCTAACACAACTCGTTCCTCACCTCATTCAGCTTCCGGAACGGATATCGAAGATGAAGTGATGCCGGACTCATCATCATCACCATGTTCCATTCAAAATGATAGCGATAATGAAATGCGTGATTTGCAATCACGTTTTACACAAGCGCTTGGAAAACGTTTCAGCGGTGCGCAAAAGGAACATCATGAAAATGCGCACGAACCACAGATTAAACGGCGGAAAGAAGTAATTCTAGCAATATTGCATATAAGAGCTATTGAAAATTTAACTGTCCACATTACACCTTCCTTAATGGGTCACGGCGGTCTCAGTTTTAGCGTCAGCCTGCATGCACCCTCTCAGCCAATGTTTCAAATTTCTCTTTTAACGTTTTTGCTAGATAGCCTTATTTTCTCTTACAGTCCCTCCTCTCCTCCTATCGCTTAGTTAGCCCAAACTTGGTCTTGATTGCTTACTTTAAAATGAAATTTTATTCGATGGATGCACAACCCACTGAGTTTTACCAACAGTAATATTTTACTCTTATCATTTATTTTAATCATAATAATGATAATGATGATGATAACAATAATTTAATAATAATATAATAATATAATAATAATAATAATAATAATAATAATAATAATAATAATAATAATAATAATAATAATAATAATAATAATAATAATAATAATAATAATAATAATAATAATAATAATAATAATAATAATAATAATAATAATAATAATAATAATAATAATAATAATAATAATAATAATAATAATAATAATAATAATAATAATAATAATAATAATAATAATAATAATAATAATAATAATAATAATAATAATAATAATAATAATAATAATAATAATAATAATAATAATAATAATAATAATAATAATAATAATAATAATAATAATAATAATAATAATAATAATAATAATAATAATAATAATAATAATAATAATAATAATAATAATAATAATAATAATAATAATAATAATAATAATAATAATAATAATAATAATAATAATAATAATAATAATAATAATAATAATAATAATAATAATAATAATAATAATAATAATAATAATAATAATAATAATAATAATAATAATAATAATAATAATAATAATAATAATAATAATAATAATAATAATAATAATAATAATAATAATAATAATAATAATAATAATAATAATAATAATAATAATAATAATAATAATAATAATAATAATAATAATAATAATAATAATAATAATAATAATAATAATAATAATAATAATAATAATAATAATAATAATAATAATAATAATAATAATAATAATAATAATAATAATAATAATAATAATAATAATAATAATAATAATAATAATAATAATAATAATAATAATAATAATAATAATAATAATAATAATAATAATAATAATAATAATAATAATAATAATAATAATAATAATAATAATAATAATAATAATAATAATAATAATAATAATAATAATAATAATAATAATAATAATAATAATAATAATAATAATAATAATAATAATAATAATAATAATAATAATAATAATAATAATAATAATAATAATAATAATAATAATAATAATAATAATAATAATAATAATAATAATAATAATAATAATAATAATAATAATAATAATAATAATAATAATAATAATAATAATAATAATAATAATAATAATAATAATAATAATAATAATAATAATAATAATAATAATAATAATAATAATAATAATAATAATAATAATAATAATAATAATAATAATAATAATAATAATAATAATAATAATAATAATAATAATAATAATAATAATAATAATAATAATAATAATAATAATAATAATAATAATAATAATAATAATAATAATAATAATAATAATAATAATAATAATAATAATAATAATAATAATAATAATAATAATAATAATAATAATAATAATAATAATAATAATAATAATAATAATAATAATAATAATAATAATAATAATAATAATAATAATAATAATAATAATAATAATAATAATAATAATAATAATAATAATAATAATAATAATAATAATAATAATAATAATAATAATAATAATAATAATAATAATAATAATAATAATAATAATAATAATAATAATAATAATAATAATAATAATAATAATAATAATAATAATAATAATAATAATAATAATAATAATAATAATAATAATAATAATAGTAATAGTAATAGTAATAATAATAATAATAATAATAATAATAATAATAATAATAATAATAATAATAATAATAATAATAATAATAATAATAATAATAATAATAATAATAATAATAATAATAATAATAATAATAATAATAATAATAATAATAATAATAATAATAATAATAATAATAATAATAATAATAATAATAATAATAATAATAATAATAATAATAATAATAATAATAATAATAATAATAATAATAATAATAATAATAATAATAATAATAATAATAATAATAATAATAATAATAATAATAATAATAATAATAATAATAATAATAATAATAATAATAATAATAATAATAATAATAATAATAATAATAATAATAATAATAATAATAATAATAATAATAATAATAATAATAATAATAATAATAATAATAATAATAATAATAATAATAATAATAATAATAATAATAATAATAATAATAATAATAATAATAATAATAATAATAATAATAATAATAATAATAATAATAATAATAATAATAATAATAATAATAATAATAATAATAATAATAATAATAATAATAATAATAATAATAATAATAATAATAATAATAATAATAATAATAATAATAATAATAATAATAAATAATAATGAATAAAGGAAGAAGCGAGACGATTGGAGAGAGAAACTGAAAGCAACAAAAAAGATGATGAAAAGAAAAATGAAGCGCAAAAAGCAGAGGAACTTGTCGATTATTTTTGTAAACTTGTAAGTTATTTCAGAGAAATAATTCATTCTTTTGCACTTCGAACATTTTTGTTTGCAAAAAATTTTTGAAAGAAAAATTTCATTCCAATATTTATTTCCTCCGATTTATGCTTTTTCTCTAGTTTGTTTATGTAAGTGAAAAAGAAAACATTTAATGATAACTTTTTTAGCATGAAAGTGTAAAATTGTAAGATTGAATTAATTAAAATTGAAGAAATTTTTTTTCTTTGCAAAGACTGATAAATTAACAACGAAAAATACCGAGTGATATCAGAAAATAAAAGAAATAAAAAATAAACACTTACGAATTAGCATATGAAAATGCAATAATTTTTAAATTTTTTCAAAACCTACTCAATATTGTATGTCTTAAGCTATTGATTTTAATTTAACTCGCAGAAATAGCAAATTTTACGTGGAACATGAAAGATTTTTCTTTTTGACGCATTTATTTGCGAACCTTAGAATAAGTATTGGTTTGTTCTTTGGCATTAGTTTGTTAGTTTGTTTTTAATAAGTATTAGTTTGTTTTTTTTGAGCTATATTTTAACTTTTAAAATTCTAAAAATTACAACTTTTGAGTGATAAGTGATTGCAGAATTACTCATTGGCAACGGTGAAGAAGCCGACCATTCTCACGGCAGGTTTTGCATGCATTGAAAAGTACGTGCTGAAGGAATTGCTCGATTCTATGAAACCGCACGAATTCATCGCGAAATATGCTCTTATTGATTGCCGATATCCATATGAATATAGAGGTGGACATATTAAGGTAAGTAAATCATCCTCGAACATCCATTCTACAACGGATAACTTTTGCGAAGTAATTTGCAAGCAGTGAAAAGTAATTTTTTTTTTTTTGAAAAAATGTAAGTATTTCAAAGTGGTATAGATAAGGAAAACGATATACATCCATCTACTTGCTAAAATATATTTAAAGTAAATGGATGGGTAAAAAACGAGGTATTTGAATTTTATGATATTTCATAGGTATATTTTTATTTATTTATTTTTCGTTTGTGACAGAGTTCAAAGCTAAGCTGTGCTTTTTTTTTTTAAAAAAAATTATCTTCCTTGATGGAACTTTTATTGTAGTGATAGTGCCATGATAGTAGTTGAATTCATTCTCAGCGAGAAATTCAAATGCTAATTGAATGAATATTGTTAATTTCGTTTTCAGGGAGCATTAAATATTTATGATCCTGTAGTGCTGGAAAATTCATTCTTTCCCAAATGTCCAAAAACGTTGAAAATTATGATTGAAAAAATTCCAATTTTTTACTGTGAATATTCAAGTGCTCGAGGACCACTGCTGTACGTTGCTATTATTTGTCTGATTAATTAGTTCTTTTATTTTCTCTCTCTCTCTTCTTTTCTTCTACACATTTATCATTTTTATTTGAGATAACTTGTAATGGAAGTGAAAAATTAATTTAATTTGTTTATATGATTAATTATTCAATTTCTTTGATATTCCAAATAATTTTCTAAAATTAATTTTCTCATATAGCACTGTCTCAATTAAGAACCATCCGTCTCTCTTCCCATCTGCTAATTAACCTTTTTAGTTGTCTTTTCAAATTATTGGAAGATTCAATTATTTAGCAATTGCTATTCCCCTCATTCCTAATACAATGAACAAGCTGGTTAAATTAGGTCAAAATTCATTTTAACTTCATCTAGAGGAAATAAGTTGAGAGAATTTTTGCTTGTTAGATAGCCATAAGAAAATTTTTAATTTTGGCCTTTCTAAATGCTTACTTCTAGCGCATCACATTTGCGAAAAAGTGATCGTGTCCGAAATTACGACAAATATCCATATCTTTACTACAATGAAATTTACGTTTTACAAGGAGGCTATAATTCGTTCTATAATTCTGACGATGAATGCTTTAAGGTTACCTCAACTCTCACATTTTTTAAAAATTATACATTTTAACAAGCTGTTAACAACCAGTGATATGCTCTTCCAAAAAAGAACAACGAGGAAAAAAAAAAGCACTCACATCCTTAATTTACTAATAATTCGTAAATAATTATTATTGTCTAATTATGCATATTTTTTTTTAATGATTAACTAATTTCAGGACTGTCAATTTTGTTTTTTATGCTAATTTTAGGATTTATGTGAACCGACTGGTTATGTGCCAATGCATGATAAGATGTTTGCGGATGAGTTCAAAATCTACCACATGCGTAACGTGCGAAATGGAATTGGCTTAGAGACTGGTATGTTTCAAACGGCAGTGATTAAAAAAAATCCTGACATTCGTCGATCACATTCCGTTCCACAAATGCCTGAATCACCGACCACTTCACAATTCGCCTCTATGCAATCATCACCTGAAAAGAAATTACCGTCCAACACTGATGACACTAACACTACAGTATCAATACCAATGCTCACAAATCCACGTACGCCAACTGGACGTAAAAAGTAATCGCTAACGATCTCGACACATACAAATGATAATATATGAAAAAATTTTTAAGATTAGGTAAAATTTATAACTTTAAGCTTTTTTTTTTTTCATCTTTCACTCTCTCTTTCTCTCTCACTCTCTCTGTTTGAGTATAATTTTATGATATTATTAGATCTTTCTGTATATAATTGATTATTTTAGCAAATAAAAGCATTTCTCAATTTTATGTTCCTTCGGCTAAATTTCATCAATTGAATACGTTTTTTTCAATTTCAAGTTTAATTTCTAATTGTAATTTTTTTTTGTTTAACAAATATAATTTTTAAACTCATACATAGCTAGTAGTTCTTTTGCTACTATTCCATTTGCTATAAAATTATTTATTGCAATTAATTAGCACACTTTTGCAATTATTTCTTTACGACAATGTGGATTTTGTTCCAGTTTCCTCATTCCGGTTTCCGGTTTCTCTACATACAACTGTTGCTTTATTGCTATTCTAATTCGTGTGAAACTATGTATGTTTGCTATATCCGATTCATGCTTAACGACTTTTCAACAAATTTCAACATTTAAAAAAGTGAAATGAATATAAATGTAAAATGTTTTGCAACTAATGAAAATATCTCACGTTAATTGCTTGCTTGTAAGTATTTAAACATTCTTAGTTCTTTCCTGAATTATCATGCTTTAATCGTCATTTTAAGAGCCATTCCACAATATTTTTCCAAAGAATACTTCTACCTACTGCATCATCTCCTACTATCCTTTGTTGTCATGCCATTCTACCTTGCTTTCATCTTGCAAACTGCCATTTTTCTAATTTTATATACTTTTATTTTTGTACGAATTAACCAATTGTTTACTAAAAAAGAATTTAGTGCAACAATTACATTTAAACTTTTTGCATTTCTTTTTCCATTTAAATAATTAAATTACTGCTTTATCAAAATAAAACATTACAAAATAAAAATTTCTAAAATTGTATGGCAAAAAAAAGGAAAAAGCAATGATGTGATGTAGCGCTTGCTTTGCACGTTATTTCCGTATGTTCATACCCTGTAAAACATTAAATAGGTGATGTGTGAATTTTTTTTCGATAATCTATTTGAATTTTCAATCAATTCAGCCATGTACGCTCGATACAATCTATAACCATTGTCCAAATCAATACCACTACGACATGCAGGGAGTGAATTTTTGGAAGTTTAAGCGTCACAACTGGCTTCCACTTTTTATTACATTAAAAATGAAGAGTGAAAATTACACTCGCTAACACAGATGAAATATCTTTAATCCATCGATAGAAGTGAATGAAATAGATACAATCACCATAACGCTCAGTTATTAGTAACAAAATATGGCCGTTAGAGACATTAACATATGTTGTACTTCGGAGAATTTAAAACCAAATCTCTACCTTTCATCTCTTCCTTCATTTGAAAGTATTTTTTTCTTATGTTTTTCAATGGTGACCTATGTTTCTGAAACCCATTCATGGAAAATTTCATCTATTTATAAACAAAAAACGCTACTGGCACCGACCATATTTTAACTGATTCAAGATTTGAAAAAAGGCAAATGTCATGAATCTGATTTAAAATTTCGAAAAACAGCAAACACAGAAGCTAACGAGAAAAATGATCACAAGTACACTTAAAGTTACAGTAGAGAAGGGTCATTTTCGAGTATCCATTACGGCAATGATATATTAATAAAAAATCGTATATGTCCAGAGCAGTTCGTTGAGTATTTGGAATTAGTCCCAAGTAGATTTATTCAATCGCTGCTTCGTACACTTATATATGCCATCATGTTTTTGATAGCGAAAAGGACTGCGTGCTGAGCCTGAGAAAAGAAAAAATGTGCTAATGGCTGTGGTTGAATGCTCCAAATTCTTGTGAGATTTCTTTAAAAAATCAGCTTAAAAATTAAAATTTTGTGAGTGACATAAAAAGTGACTTCAACTGCAACTTTCATAAATTGTAGCTAACACTAACAATGACGTGCTAAGTATATGGAAGCAAAAATTTAGAAATTGTGAAATGCACTTCTCCAGTCTCTTTTGTCGTATGGTGAACAAATCTTTCCACCGGTTTCATAGTCATCCTCTATTTTCAATCCATCAGTTATCTCAATGATATTATTAACATCTTCGTCATCACTACTGTCAAATTGGTCCACCTAAACTTTGGCAACAGTAAAGGAAAAAATGTAATGAAAATAAAGGAGAATGAAAGAGAAATGCAAAACGCAAAACGATTTTATAACACCATTAAAAGGCAGTTATCATAAATCACAGTTAAATAAAACACAAATATGAATATCCCAATCAGCAAAACGCAGCTAAAATCGATTAATAAGCCAAATTTTCGGCACAATACAAGTATTTGACTTAAGGAAAAGCATCCAATCGACGTAATCATCAATTCCTTTTAAGTGCAACAACAAATTAAAATTAAAGCAACCTGATAATTTGTTTCATCAAAAACTCGCAGTGCTCCAGTTTCCTTACGATGATATCTCGCCTGTTGATAATCGCTGTCAGAGTTATCTTTTAATGGCATATTATCATATTTGATATTTTTTGAGTAGTAAGTCACCGAATTTCCTGGATAATAGTAGGACTGCATGCATGGATCTAATCGTTTACCGTGCATCACATTGTATTCTCTGTTATCGTCGTCGCTAAGCGCTGGAAAGTTAAATACTGATGAAAAGCTATTCTTCGGGATTATCTACTTTAAAAGCAGCCAGCTACAAAAAGAATTGGTTAATGTTCTTATTATTTATCAATAATTTTGCCTTACAGACTGAAAAATTATAGCAGCGAATGCAAAATACTTGAAACTCCAAGAAAGAAAGGGTGAGTTTACCGGGAATGATACCATGTCTCGCCAGGTATTTCTTTGAGTCGTACGAAAAGGCACATGATACAGGCGATTTGTCACAATGCTGGACTTGTTCGACAGTCATCTGCTTCGTCACTCGCGTGGTACTTCGAATGACAGGTGAAACAGGCTTCCTTTTTTCATGTCGTCGCGATGGAATTCTCAAATATCGTAGATAGAAACATTAAAAACTGCTTACAGTTATATTTACTATCACTTTTCTTGCTTGCTGGGATTTTAATTAATGACTCCAACTATTGGAACAAATAATGTTTGGAATCAAGTAATTATAAATATAATCGGTTACACAATTCTGTCAACTGTGTGCATGCATTGAGAATGTATTTGTTACGAGATTCAAATCTTAAACACAATTTGTAGAACCTGCCAATATCTCCTTTGTTTTGATGAGAAGCCAAAATATCGAGACTTTCATCTCCTCCGCATTTCATGACAGCCTCGTCAACAAGGCGTTTGAATTCTTTGTTTTCAGCATATTTCCGCTTTACTATTTTCCATTTAAGATCCTTTTCGGGGGAACAATCAATAATCTTTTTCCTCTACAGTAACATTTTAAGCTCTTTAACTATTTCAAGTAAAAAACATAGAAAAGCCTTTAAAATTTACACCGAGCTGTTATGCGAATACTCTGTTCCATCAGATTTCCAGAAATGGTACTGTAATGCAATAACATACAAGAAAATTAAGATTATGAAAAAGTAGTTTAAATTTACATGAAAATAAATGCTAAGCTCTTGATTAACAATGAAATTAATATTTATTAAACAAAACCCACCGATCTCGCAAAAAGCTCTCCACGAGTTACATGATTTTCTTCATCGTCATCAGTCATGCATTCTGCTATCTAAGCAGTGAAAACTTACACGTACTCAATAAAAAAATTCTTTCCTCTTGTCATTCCTTATTGAAGTGTCAAACTGCCTCAATCCTACTACCAACAATGATAACAGAAAGACCTGGCAACAGAATCAAAATTAATATATTTGGAAAAAATTGGAATTAAAAAACACGAACATTAGGTGGTACATTTTCCTTGCCACGATAGTACATTTCCCTTTCAATTCCTTTTTCACATTTTTTGGAATCTTCGTTACCAGTACTGGACGCGTTATTAAATTGTGCAAAACCTTCTAGCATTTTCTATAAAAGTAAGCTTTCCAGTGATTATTCTAAAAAGGATATTAACAAAAATATAAAATAATAAATGAATGTTTTAAACTATTAATGAAAAAACGCTCCAAGATTCGACACGAAAGTAAATAGTATCAACTAACTGCAGTATAAAAAAAGATGAATAGTCTAAACCTTCATCGCTTCCGTTAGTTTCAAGATTTGGTTATTTCTTTCTGAATCTTTCATCGTCAGTTCGTCGACTTTTAGTTGTAGCTCATGCACCTTTTGTTTTAGCTTTTCAAACTACAAAATACACTACTGTCAATCAAAAATTGTCGTTTATGTATTATCAGTGTTCTATGTTCCTAAGAATTCAGGTTTGATGCATATGCAGTAACATTTAATTTATGGTTACTTGATCAGTTCAGCTAGTGCATCACAACGATTCATGGGTTATTACTTTCATAAAAGATATTAGAATATCCAAAACAGCAATATTGAACTAAAGCAGTCGACACATAACCGTAAAACTTGTCAGCACATAATTCTAAAGTTTATGTGTAGACAAATCAAAAAATTTTGAGCACTACCTCATCCGCAAATCGCTCACTTTGAACGTCTGTGGACATTTTAGAAAGTTTCTTTTTCTTAGAGTTTGGATCGGCCGAATCAAAGAGTTTTCGATGTGCTTTTGATGTACCCTCAAATCATAGATGTTTCTATTGCTACACAGTACAATACGCGCATAGTTTCTTGCAATTATTAGTGATCGAAAAAAGCGAAATTGAAAATTATGTTCATTACTCATAATTCCGTTAATTAATTTTCCAAAATCGATGAGACAAAAATTTAGCAATAGTATTCGGAGAAACTAAAGGCCTAAAACCTAACCTCAATTGTTTGCGACACGTTCACGGTTCTTCCAAATGCTACTGTCTTCTTCTTTTGTAACAACCGTGCTGGAGGTAGTTGAGATTTTTCTGTCTTTCCTTGCGTTTCAGTAGCGCGTTTTGGAATCGAAATCCGGTTATCTTCACAGCTTTTCTCAGTATTTTCGAAATTTTCTTCAACTTTGTTCGACGGTTTAATAAGTGATGCCTTCTTCAATGCAGGACGCAGAGGTTGCAGAGAAGTTCGTGCCCGAGGAGCAGACCTGAATGAAATAACTTCAAAATCTAAACTTTCTCGAAGACAGAACGAATGCATCTAAAAGTTGTTGGACAAGTTGAATTAAAATTTCCTACACTCATCGAAGAACTAATCCAACCAGCAAGAGCATTTATGAAGTGGAAAAGAGATGAATAAAGATGAAGATTTGTCGATCTACCAAAAGCTAT
The DNA here is from genome assembly GCA_963070105.1 of Litomosoides sigmodontis. Classification (NCBI taxonomy): domain Eukaryota; kingdom Metazoa; phylum Nematoda; class Chromadorea; order Rhabditida; family Onchocercidae; genus Litomosoides; species Litomosoides sigmodontis. Next base: position 2,088,301 of record OY718808.1, read on the forward strand.
CACAATTACGATGCACCCTCTTTAGGAATGAAGTAGAGGAAATAAGTGTTCATATATCAAAAAACAGTTGTATAATTAGTTAACAATGAAGTCAATAACAAGATGTAAGCAGAAACTAATACAATTCAATAAAACTAAATGCACAAACATATGAACACTTACTTGAAATTGCAGTTTACTCGCGCGCTCACAATTTCCAAAGATGTTAATGCTTCAGGGTGGAGTGGGAATGTTTGGTGCTTCTGCAAAGAAAAATTTTTATATTTAGTTGACAGAAACATTCGAAAAAGAAATCAGAATATAACAAACTGGAATGAAAAAATCGGCTGAAAATACCTGATTCGTAGAAGTTCCGAAGTGCTTTGCAGCTGTCGTTGAGGGCAAATTTAAGCCAAAATTTAACTCAGGAACATAGGAAACCAGTGAAGTAAGGCAATCTGATTGGTTGGATGACATCACCCAAGTAACATTTATAGAACGAAAACAGAACAAAGTTTTCAGATTAGAGGTAAAACAACATAATTCGAAGAGTACACCCGAGGCGATTTACCCACCATTAAATACGTCCAATCTACCGCTATCATTAAGCAAAATTCTAGCCTGCATTATTTTTGACGAGAAACCAAATTCCAACAACTACACATGCGATTTGATTCACAAAGGCTGGTAAAAGAAGGTAGAAAATCCCTCAAAAATAAGTTTCTTATACGATCATTTGGACGTTTTATCTGCATGACAGCTCGAGGAATTTTTACAGAAAGCACAGTAGTAATCGGTATAAGATGGTTCCAAAAAAAAATTGGTTACGAAATGAAAATTCGATAAAAATAGCAAAAAAATCCTTTTTACCGCGAAAAGAACGGATATCTGTGTGGAACTCCCAAAACGATTTATAGCATATGATACAGGTGATAGATTTTTTTCACATTGTGATAATTAAACAGTACTTTAGAATGATAATTTCATTCATCAATAAATATGACATTTTAGAAAGCGGGATGCAACAAGCTCAAGCATAATATCTATCAGTGAATCTAAAATTATTCTGAAAGGATGATATGGAAAGTAAGAAAAATACTATTAAATCATAAACAAAGTGAAGTTAAAAGAAAAGTAAGCTAATGGATGATATGGATGGTAAAAACTGGTAAATCTGTTAAAATATTTTCATTAAGCGCAAAATTGAAACAGTGAAGCGCCACCACACTGCTTAAACAAGTACAAAAACCTTACTATTATTCCAGCTGATAAAGTAAACGATAATAGAACGTCATTTCAAATAAAGAATATGCCAATACGAGATCAGTCTGCTTGGTTGTGCACGAGTGGTGTAAAACTCCAACACAGTGATTAATTCCAGCAGAAAAAGGACGTTGACTATCTCAATAAAAAATAAACTAAATGGAGATCGAATAACTTGAAAGTACGTAATGGTAAATAGTAGGAATGTATATGAATGTAATAACCGTAATAATAATAATAATGGCAGAATAAAGTTGAAAGATAGCTAGGGAGTCTATAAAATGATTAATAAAATGCAATACAAAATTTGCGTGAAATAACTTACATGAAATTGATTAAAATTCAAATAAAAAGTCTTAATATTTGGCAAAAAATTCAGTAAGAAAACAATAAAAATTATAATGCACACACACACACACACACACACACACACACACACACACACACACAAACACACACACAAACACACACACACACATTCTCACATACCCACACACATGCAGATATACACTATTAAAACGGTACAAGGTACCACACGAAATTATAGAAACCAATCGAAAAAGGAAAACAAGTAAGTAACACTCTGTCTCCCTCCCTTCCACTCAAAGAATATCATTGATACTAGAATCGTGACTATGGTTATTTAAATTCATCAAATAGTCGTCGGCATACACTTCTTCTTGGTGCGTCTCCTGCTCTGTCCCTCATAGGACGACTTCTAGGAGTGCCTTCATCTGGAAATTGTGACGGAGACTCCGGTGAATCAACAAATAAACGCTGCAAAAAACTAGCAATTTATATGAATCTCGTCAAATCCATATTAATGCCACCATCGTTATAAAAAAATTGAAGTGAGCTGAATGACTAACTCTCGGTAGCATACGACGTGGGGGTGTTGTCATGTTTACATCAATTTCCATAATAGGATTTAACTCTTCTCTGTGTTGCCTGTTATGACGATCTCTTGCCAAAGTATGATAAACTGAAGCAACTGAATTAATACGATGGAATTTGTAATTCTTCAGTTCATCTGCATGTGCTGCATCATTCATTTCTACATAACCATTCGGCTCAAGAAGATCCTAAACACGTCCGCCATGTAGACATAATAATTTCATAAAATTTGCCAAAAAAATTTAATTGTAATTCATAAATTTCCTATTTCAATTATTTGAGCATACATACACTTATATCAGTCATATCCCAAAAGCGGATTATGATTATTAAAATTCTACGTCTCGAAGGCTTTCATAAAAATCTTACTGGCGTGCCACTAAAACGTAAGTAGAAATCGCGATAGCCATACTGCAGCAAATACATTTCAGGATAATCCACCACTGGATATCTCACAACATTAAGTTTACGATCAAGTGCACGCAACTCGTACGCTCTGAAAAAAATATAAAAAGATTTTTCCACTTGTAATTGAATTTAATTAAGTACGTGTTTTGCAAATTAAGCTTGTACTTAGCATGTAGTAATGTATTTAATACATAAAGCTCAAACTGCACAATTTTGCTGCTTCCTTACATTAAATATTGCATTTAAAAACATACATCGAAGGTCCTCGTTTTTGAGAGAATTCGCAATAGAAAATCGGCTTTTTCTTCATAAGTTGTGCACGTAATTCAATATCATTAGGATAAAAGACATTTTCTACCTTAGCTGGATCGAACAAGTTATAAGCACCCTGTGAGTTTATAGATAAACTTCGAATATGTTGCAGATTTACACATTTACAAATGTCTAAATCTGCATTTACAGTTATGTATTATTGCAAGTTTTTGTACAGTTGCTGAGCCACAGAACCAAAAATAAAAGTGGAGATTTCAACTATTACATTTCTGCTCCTCCTCCTCCTCCTCGTACTTCATTTCATGACAATCAACCCTCCGGTTAATCTCAACACCTCGATTCAAATTATTTATCTAACAATAAAATATGCGAACTGTTATGCAAAGATGAAAGGATTACTCGAATATGTCCACCGTTAAATTCGAACGGGTAACGACAATCGATAAGCATAAATCGTTTCGAGAATTGCTCCCTCGTCATAGAAGTGAGTAAATCGGCCAAGGTTCTTGCGGTAATACATGCAAAAGCAGTTGAAGGAACAACTGGATTTTTAATTATTTCCAACTCATACTTCTGGAAAAGCATTAGTTTCTGTTTTTGAATACATTGCCAATTAAAGTTTATGCCTGCAGCGTCGAAGACATGTTCTCAGAACATTTTCACAAAAACTTCGTCAAATTCCCTTTGGATAATTATGTTTTTAAGAGCGACGTACAACATCAAGAAGAGGAGGTGGTTCAGGTTCTTTGTTAGCACCAATTTCCAGGTAACTTGCTGAATGAGATCGATTAAGCGTAGTTGGAGAAAATGGAATATTTTTTTCGCCAGGTTCATTACCCAAATTATCTTCATCCTTAAAATTGTGTGATCAAACTGAGTCTAAAAGAATGCAGCTTTATCCCATGAATAAATTGATAATCACATCGAAGCCAATACTTCATTGGCTAAAATCATTTAAAAACCTGAAGAGATCATGCCGTAATGCAAATTTATTAAGAAGCTGCTATCCGTATATGGATGAGCTACTGATGCAAGACTTTGACTCAAATTTATACCTCTCTAGATATATATGATATAGTTGTACCTAAAAAGCATACTTTCAAAAGTCATATGAATATCAAAGAAAGTACTTCCATTGCACTGCCCTCATCTTCTGGAGATGGTACAGTCGTGTCAACATCCATTCTATCTTCAAAGCTTTCATTAATCCTGTTATCATCGCTTTCTTCCATTAACTTCTCTTTCACTTTTTTCGTAATTCCAACAAAACCCGTTTCGTCCCGTATACGACGCTTGTTATAACGAGACTCCAACTTATTTGGGGTTGATGTTGACGGAAGTGAAGGAGAAATCAAAGTATTGCCACTGGTGCCTTGCAGATGTGCCCGGAAGCTGAATTCATTTTCGAGGTTTTCAATATCATCCTCATCATCGCCACGACATTTTTCAATGGCGCTATGTTCACTAAGTGATCTGCTACGTCTAAAGTTCATTAAAAGTCAGATATCTCATTCTACTTACTCAAGCTACCAATGTTATGCATTCGTATTTACCGAGAAACTGGAAGTAAGTTGTAAAGTTTGCCAGAACTACTGCTTTTTGAGGTCCTCATCATATTCTTCAATCGATCAAGTCTTTTGGAAGTTGAACGCCGTTGAGTACATTGCCATTGCAACTGATTTGTCCTGCTACAATTAACGAAAGAATCTGATCCATTTAAAACACGCGAGCATCGCTTATTCGACATCGTACTCGTAATATGCGAGAGACGTCCTTTGTCTGAATCTTGAAAAAGAAATCATATACTTCGTTACAAATATCCGGGAAGTCAAGAGTTAAAAGAAATAAAGAGTACACCTGCTAGATGTAATAAACTGGTGAACTGTAAATGATCCGAGCATTCGGTACTATTTTCTTTTGAGTAATAATCGAACGAAAAAGAACACAATGCATGTGGACGGGATCGTATCACGGGTACCCTGAAAATAACATCACGATAGTTTTGGTACCTACCGAAATACATCAAAACTTTTGAAGAAGCAAGGAACATTTATGAAAAAAACCTTTTGATTTATGCATTTATTAACAAACTTATTTCTAAAATTCCTTCTGATATGCACGGAAGACAGAATTTCGTAATATAAGCCATGAAATACTGAGTACTTATAAAACTCTTCAACTTGTACTTCAAAAATTTGGGAAACCTTTCCTTCAGTACTTCAGTACTGCTTACCATAAATAAACATTGTGAAGAATTATTGTTTTTTTGATGAGCAATTAATTGAACTAAGTTGAACATTATTTTCAAAAATAAATTTTAAAACTGGTTAAGTTAGCATACGACATATTTGTAAGATCCAGGAGTGAGCTACGAACAATCTGCCGATTAAATATTTCAGAAGTTTCGTCAGACGAGATTGACTTCTGCTGGTTGTCAGTAGATCCATATTCAAATTTCTACAATAAACCTAATATTGAAATTCTTTCGTACTATATTGAAGGATTTCGTTCAATGACTGCTGTTTTTTAAAACAATTAGGGATACCGCAGTAGGCGATTCTGTCTCAACAAGGTTGTGATTAATATTCAGTTCAGCAGCAGCAACAGCAGCAGAGGTTTTCGGCAACATGTCGGAAACCACTGCAAGATTTTCATCACCATCGTTTTGAAATATATTTTGGTTATTACAGGAACTTGAAATGTTCTGAAAATCAGCGATTCATCAATAAAACAAAGAAATCCCCCAAAAATCTCAATGACCCATAGATTTCACCATTTACGTATCCTCTAAAAAAAGACTTCATTTTCATGCATAGAAAATTCCGTAATCCTACACGAGAAGATATGTTTTTTTTTAATGCTACGACAATTGCGAAATTTTCTATCAACATATTACGAATCACATGTTCGGATTTCTAAACAAAGTGAGGAAAACTTTGAACTTAAGTATGTAGCAACTAACAGTACTCATTGTGTTTCACCACTGTATAAAAGAAACCAACAACCAGTTATTCCACACATCCAAAACTGAAACAATTAAATCCAGTTAAAATAAAACATCGACACTGAATCATTCCTAGAAATTAATTGGCGGCAACCGTCGACAACAAGCAAGCATTCGTAGCAATGCAAAGAGAACAATATTGCTAATTTCACTTCATAATTGACGGTAAGTTACTCTAGCAATCTTTAGAGGCACAAGAATTTGCTCACTATGAAATGTTAGCAAACTTATTGCGATTAAAAAAAAACTCCATTATAGAGGATAACGTGATTACGTGACCTCTTCAGGATGTCCATTGACGATAAACAACAACTCTCACCAATTCCAATAAATTTGATTAATTAAATTATGGATGCAATATGTCCTTCATAAATATCCGAATGCGAAATGCCATGGACAGTGTTCAATTCAGTAACTGACTTTATTTTTCACTCAAAACGCTGAATAACTTTCGTCAATTGATCAACATTTTGCACACAAGTGAAAGACCGACCACAGCGTCTAAAATTTCAGTTGATTGCCCGAAAGAGCTAAAATGAGACGAACGCGCAAGCCAACTACATCACCAAAAATACCGCCATCCTAAATGTTGTTGCACTTTCGCGGCTCCCACAACCTGGTCAAATTTTTGAACTTTCCGCAATGTTCTCAAACAAGCTCACCTGTTGTAGCACAATATCATCCATTGTCCATGATAGATGATGAACTGGGGCTGAATGAACGAATAGCTCAGTATTCACACGGTGTGGATTTCAGAAGAAATCATATCGATCCGGTATGATGAGTGCTTCACACTATGTTATATGAAGTAGTCTTAAACATCTATTATCATCGATATTTCAATTAATCATGGAAATGATAATAAGCTACTGCACTTATCCTTTCAGCAATTCGCGTAGAAGCATCTCGCCGTTATCATTTTATCTCACTTCAGTTATGTTTTCGCATTCGCATATGTGGGATTTATCTACCGGTAAACTGTTTACCAGCAACTAATTCATATTTGCTTAGCAAATAAAGCCAAGATTTCACTTCACTTAAATGCTCTACAGCAGGCTAAAAACGTACTCCTACTCAGGATTGACTATGTGTGTGACAATGTGCCTTCTCCAGAAGGAACGGTATACGGTTAAAAATTCAATTCATGAGGATATCTGTGAAGTATTTTGTCATTCTCTTCTTCCATTTAAAATATATTTCTTGCATGCAATATTTCCCTTCACAGAATTGAACAAGTACGAAGCAAAATATAAGTGAAAGATAAAACGAATAAAAATAGAAGAAAAAATGAAAGACTTTGTTGAAAGCAAATCTTCACAGATAAACCAGAAATAAATTAAACCGCTGGTTTTTAAATAGTGCCTCATGAAGAAGGCTTAAGCTTTCTACTGCTAATTTGTTCACTGAAAAATATGCAAAAATGAAAGCCGTCAGAGGAAACTGGGTTCATGCGGAAATACACAGACGGAGGAAATGAGAAATACAAATGCGAATAAGTAAAGGAAGATGCATCAATGTCTTACAATTCCACCGCAAAATTAAACAATACAGTTAGAAATTACATAGATTATTACAGTCTCTTTCACTAATGTCACTTTGTTAGTTACACAATGATATTCTACACAGAAAATATTTGAATACTTATGCTTACACATTTGAAAAACAACTGAAAATGATTTTTGAAAAAGATACATAGGAAAACTCAAAGCAGCGCTCGAGTTAAATTGGCAAACATTTGGATGCAAGATATCTATAAAATTTAGAAGAAGGAGGAATGTCTATCCAAAACATTAAAAATACGCCTACAAGAACTTTGCACTACTTGGATAAAATTAGAAGCCCATATTTATGGATAATCGGCATCAAAATCAAGCAGTATAAGTTTTGTATCCTCCGTACCATTACGTGAACCAACTGCACAGACTAGCATTGTTGGCGTTGATTTCAAACGCCAGATACATCCACCAGAACCACCAGAACGAAGCCTAACTAAATCACGCACGAACACTCCTGAATCACCGCTGTTAATTACTTACTGCATTGCAACCAATACATAAAATTGAGAGGATGTTTAAATGAAACAAGGAAGTAGTTAATGATTTCAACAATGGAAAATATATTATAGGTATTGACCAGTTGACATTTAACACTGACTGATAGACCAATATCTCTCTTCCATAGCTGAACTACAGTAGTCCTATATTCTGATAGCCAAAGAAACTGATATACCTTGCTTGACATCCCACAATTTAACGGAACCATCATCACTACTCGTTGCAACCAGGCCATTTTCGAGAAACTGCAAACTAGTAACGGCAGAAGCATGTCGATTTGGACCAGACAACGTGTACTTGCATTGCCCATCCATAATATCCCAAATCTTAATGTTTGCATAAGAACATTCCATAATTTTAATGTTTTTATGGTTTCAGCAACATACCAAAAAAGTAGTACAGAAAAAATGATAAAAAATACTTCAATAAAATAAGAATTGAAAGGTTAATTCACGAAATGAGTTATATAAATTAGTAGAATAATCACTTCAGATATAAATTCATAATTATGTCAAAATTTGCTTAAAAAACATGAACTGCATCCGTCAAGTTACTTTTCCTATAACCATGTACATGAAAAGCAATACCTTAATCGTACTATCGGCATTTCCAGAAACAAGAATATTGCCTCTTAACTGCATGCCCGATGTTAAAGATTGATGGCCAGTCAACGTCTGCGTACACACCCCATCACGAATATTCCATACTTTGATCGTAGTATCCAAACTACCACTAACAACTATATCTCTTTCACTATCAAACTGCAAAAGCACACTAATTTTTTCTAATTAATCCAAAAATAAAATGCTGAGAGCACTTTTCATAAACTTTGCGAAATTTGCAACAAACATTACTTTATTAAATAGTGACTATTATTCTCATGTCTGCAACACCGACTGCAAGAAAAAATTTTCCACTATGCAGTATAATGGAGTGTAAATAACAAAAGGAATTAGACTTAACACTATGGAAGCAAATAATCTTACAATTATAAGTGCTTTAGAAAGCCGAGTTTCACTTACCAGCAAGGAATAAACTCGGTTACTATGGCCAGTTAGAGTGTGCAAGCATTTACCTGATTCTGCTTCCCAAACCTGAAATAATATTAAGATTTTGTGTGACTATATTTAGTTATCCAGTGTGTCCGTTCAGTTTCACTTCATGACAATCTAAACTCCGTAAACTGGTAGCAATCTATTACATTTTTAAATAATTATAAAATCGAATTTATAAAATCTACTGAAACTTTCAAAATAAGTTTCATTGTCAAGAATTAAAAACAATTTCCACACTAAATACGAAAGACTAAACAGTACGTATTACTTTAAGACATCATCAACAACCACACTGTAAATGAAAAATTGAAAATGACAAATAAATAAATGTTCATTGAAAATTTGAAATGCAAACCTTTACAGAAAAGTCATATGCACCAGAAACAATGCGCAAACCATCAAACTGAACACAACGTACCGCTGCTACATGACCTTGCAAAGTACGTATGCAAGTGCCATCCTTGATACTCCACAAACGTATTGAGGTATCTCGAGATCCAGTTACAAGCCTTCAAAATGACAACACTTCTGATTTGAATTTTTGGGAAGTACTCCGAGAAATATTGAATGTTGATCTTAAAAAACTTTTAAAAATGCTACACTGACATGTAATACAACGAAGACTTACATATCCTGTCTAAGTGTCATACAGCGAACTGTACTTGTATGACCTTGCAAGCAATGCAAGCATCGACCCGTCTCAACGCACCATACGCGCACTGTCCTATCAGTGGAACCACTTGTTACCGTTTTACCATCTTCTGACATCTGCGATGACCAAACACCACCAGTATGACCAGTCAGTGTTTGCAAACACTGAAATCAGTAAACTTGACACTGATAAAAATGTAAGCACTGCTGTACCTAACGTGCTCGAAAATTTTCATGTACTAAAAGATCATTTACAGAAATTTTTTTAGTAATATAACTTACTATTGCTTTGCTCGCCGACCATATTTTCAGTGTGTTATCATCTGAACCAGTTACAATTAAATCACCATGAATTTGCAAACATGTAATCACATGTTCATCGTGCCCCTTTAAAATACACGATCCACGAAGTGGACGGTAACGCCAGTTAGCCAAGATACGTTGATGTCGCAAGTAAAGTGCTTTCCATTTTGATCTATTTTAAAATTGTTATATTATTATTCTAGAAGTATTAAAGAGAAATAAACAGGAAATGGAACTTTTCCTTCAATCCACGACCCACGTCCTGCTAACATCTTCAATTCATAATCATTTAAGAAATGTGGCAAAGAATTACCTTGCTAAACAAACGTTTTTCGGCGAATCATCTGTATCGGAATAATATCTAAAAATTTTTTGTTTTTCAAATCATACGCACATTAAGATAAAAGACTGGCATTAAAAGAAGGATATTAGGTCCAGTAGCTGGTTTTATACAAATTATTTATTTTCTCACATCTTTGTTTATGGAATACAATACTCATTACTGCTATCAACAGCAGATCCACAATTATCACGAAATACATAAGTTTACCGAAGCCAGTGAGGATGATAACCAGAAAACAACGCAAGACGATAACTGGGAACAGGACGATATCCAACAATTTCAATACCACTTGTTGATGCCGTTTCTGCCCACGCACCGCTTTTTCGATCACTGATAAATATTTTCGTTTTACTTAAACAGCTTTTTCCATGCGATTTATTTCTATAGCACCCATGAGCTAATAGCAGCTGTTTACCTTGGTTCGTCCATGGTTGTAACATTTACTTCTTCACATTTCTTCTTCCATAAACGATTATCTTCAGCTAAATTACGCCAGTAACGACAAGTTAATGATATTCGAGCAATATCAGCAGGCGATAAGAAACACATAACATGTAACGCAATCTGAAATAATTTTTCAGATGAAGATGCGTGGGAGTTCGACAACATTATTTTTGACGTGAAGAAATCTATGAAAAATCAATTAATACAGTCATCAGAATGATTAGACTATAATTTATCATATTGTACTAAATAACAATAAATTTCTGTCTCCACCGTGAAATCGCTTATTATTTAAGAATAAGACATTCGGCTCTAATTTTTTAAACTTAAATAATTGCCTCTAGCTTAATCCAATTTATTCCACTTACTTCTTTCGGTAACTCCTTAATGAAATCTTTTTGAAAGAATGGTTCAATCACAGAACGTAAATGTCGAATGTGATTCAATGAACATTCCCCAACTAAATCGGTGAGAGCATCTATTTGATCGCGTGAGGAAAATATCTGCAGTTATCACAATCAAAATTTGAAAAGTAGAAAACTAGAAAATAACTCATGCCGTCAATGAAACTTAAACAAGTCACTCATGTATTTGTCATTTCGTCCTAAATCACGATTGTATCTTTATTTTCTACGGATATGTATTGTTACAACTAATAATAAAAAATAAGAATATCAGTAAAATCATAAAAATTTACCTTGAACTGCTTGATCCAGGCAGACACATTTTCATTAATTTGATGTTCTGATTTTACAGATTTGTCGGAGTCTTCCTCTTCCTCGTCGTCTTGTTTTTCCTGATTTTCTGTTTCTTCTTCCTCATCGTTATCCCCAATTTGTGGCGATTCTGGTGAGTCCAAATGATAACCAGTTAAATTCGGATTATCATCGTAATCATTATATGTCCCTTCAACAATATAGCTCTTATACTGTTTCTAGATGCCTCAATAAAAAAAAAGAACAATACTTTTGACATAGAAATATAGGAGTAATCGCTTACCTATCTGCATACATACATCATATTTTCGTAGTAAACTTTCACACTGAGCTAATTTCGTGACTCGAATAGGTGTAATACATGAACGTGACGGTTGGCAATCATTACTATGCAAGTATTCACATTCATCCATCTGCATCGTTCTGCTGAAATAAAAATGTTGTACTTTACTAAATCATGATTACAAAGACAGCAAATTATCCCTTATGACGTCGGAAAGCTGCAAGAGAACATCTTAAAAGGTCCGTCTTTTTCGAACTCTCTCTCTTTCATGCTTACGTCGCGAATGTAAATTCAGCTATAGATGTAACTGCTAAAAAAATTTCGAATTGTTACCAACTAAAACTTCTCTAGACTCAAAAAGTTTTCAGTTATATCACTGTGCTGCGTCACTGGCAATATTGTAATTGTAGTCTACAAGACACAAGTGGGGTAAGTACACACACAAGTTCAGTAAAGTTTTACAACCTATTTACCGATATTACCCTAATAAAAACCAAGGCTTTCATAATATTTGTTATGAATCAAAGGTTTCTTAACATTTAGTAGTACAGAGAAAAAATATCCTTATGTATTGGTCATTATAAATGATTGTAATGAAACAAAGATGTCAAGAAGAGTCATGTTTTCTCATAAGTACCAGAACGAATTACAGACCTACACAATTAATGTCCGACATAAAATGCTATAGCAAATTCCAATTTATAATTTTTTTCTTCCTCCAAACAGATGGAAGAAAATCTATCATTCCTACGCCATTAAAATGATATTAAAATCAATACTAAAATTTCGATTTTTTTGCGCGAGCATAATCGTGAAATTCACATCTCCTAACTTAAATTTTTGTGCAAGAAACATCGTTTCAATACAACAAAAGTGTGTATCTGTAAGTACAAAAAAAAATAAAAATCCGTTAAGAAATCTTTTAAAAGATTACAAAGTCTTTAGAACGAATAAAGGACTACAACTACATTTCCCAGTTTGTACATTAAAGTGTGTAATTCTTACAACAAATATAAAAAATCCTGTGAAATTTTCGATAGAAAAACCTCTGCTTTATTACCGCAAAGCAATCAAGGAAGTGGCAAAAAAATGACTATTCGCTCAAAAAAATTAGTACGGTTTAGTGAGAATGACCACTCCATACTTCCTTTAACTTTACCTTTATAAGGATAAATTTTTCTAACAGAAATCAAAAAGACGATAGACATTAAGATCAAAAATATTTTATAAAAAGTTTTGATGGAGAGAAAAATTTCTTTGCTCACCTCAACGCTGGCTTCTTCTCCTTGAATGAATCATCGAACAGCGAAGATTTACGCTTTTGATAATGGTGACACCTAGGACTTTTCATCAGGCTCTGCAAATCACCATTGGAGCTGAGACAATCTTTATGAATAAATCAAAGTTTATATCTGTCTATGAAAGCAGGATGTAAGCTTCAAACCTTCAGAAATATACGAATTATGAATTTTCGCTTCTCTATTAAACTGTTCCAGTTTCATAGGTAAAGAATCATTTTATAGCTGCTTTACTGAATATCTCATTATATAATCCCTTTAACTGGAAAGCAAAACATGTGAAAGTTTGCAAAATTATCATAAAATTCAAGCGAGAGGTAGTAAATGTTAATGCATTTTTTTAGTGCAATAAATAAGGACAACAAACATCACGTGCTTTCCAATCGCTGTAATGGCTCCATGCAACAGAGGCTGATCGCTGCCTATTACCATAGTCATGCTTAAATGTCTACTTGCATATACATACAACATTTTAGTCATTGCGTGAAAGAAATTATGTAGGAAAAATCAGCTGATCTAAATGATAAATTAGCACATAACAGACCACAAATATAATTTGAATCATTTTTTTCTAAGCTCACATTGCCAATCGAAAAGATTTTACATATTCACAAACCAAAACAGTCCAGCTCTTTGAATTTATGGAAAGTCAAAATCTTTATTAAAGATAGATACGACATTGAAAGTATTATATGCTAGAATTTTCTCAACTTCCCATGACCTTTAAAGCAAATGAACAAAACATCTCAATTAATTTATCAGTACAATTTCATTTTATTCTTTCTTAACAAAAAAATCATTTTACAGAAAAACTTGCTGTTAATTAAATAATCAACCAAATCTACAATATTTCACACAACTTCTCACAGTTCTATAAAGAAAACACAATCCACTGTTGCCTCCACCTAATCATGTCTAAATTAGCAACAAAGGTATTCGGCAGTCGCAATGACTAAAATCCATTTAGAAATGCTCGCTAAATCATATAATTATTTCAGTTCAAGTCTATATTCTCCCACTTTAAACATTTTAGTAGCTTCCGACCTTTTTCAATGAACATGGAATAAATTACAAATACAATCTCCTTTTCAAAACTTCCTCTCGTCAACAGACAAGTGCTCAGGTAATTGTTAGTAGCTTCATCTATAGAAAATTTTCAGGAAGACCTACCTTGGATGAGGTGATTTTAAATGGCACGTCTTGAGCAGAAACTCTGTTACGATCACTACTACTACTGTTACTGCTGCTGCCACTGTGGAGTGTAACGCCATCACGAAACGATTCGCAGTGTACAGGATTAGACATCGACGTGCATTTTTTTAAACTTCAAAAGAAAGTGAATATATCAGCATATGATCTGAAATATGGTGCTTCGGAAAGTATTTCAATTTATTTGTCGAAAAAAGAACTTTCGCAAAAAACCAGAAATAATGATGTATGATTAACAATCATTAATTGAATGGCACGGCTCTCAACAATTAATTACTTTTTTAATTTCGTTTGATTAAAAACAGCATCATTAATACATTAGAGAGTCAAGCAGCACAACTTTGAGAACATTTCCAATCATCAGTCACTCTAAACCATGTTAACTTTGAAAATTTATCCAAGAATTACCACTCTTCTTCACCAATATCCGTTCGATTTCAAAATTCAACAATGCATAAAATTTGAAAAATCCAAAAATTTTATCCTAATAATAAACAACATAGGCATATTTTACACAATATGCATAAAATAGTACGCCCATACTTAGTAGAAACACGATCTGGGCTTGAATTTTATATCTTAATAGTAATTTCAAACATGAAATAGTTCGCAGATAATAACAAAAAATACTTCATCTTCCATATACAATATCACTACTCAAACGCTACCTCATTTGGTCATTTCAACTCATTAAATCTTAAATATGACAGAAGTAATAACTGTAAGAGTTGTTTCTAATTTCAGACAAACCTATAAAAACCACTTTTTCCTTCCCTTTCCAAATTCCCTAGCAATTCACTCATCCAACCCAACAAGCTACATCAACAAAATGGAAATTCCAAAATTCTGGGGGCCAATTGCATTGGTACAGAGCTCGCTGTGCAAACTGCTAATCCTACACTTTCAACTTTTCATAATTAATATTTTCGAAATGATAAAGCGTGATTAGGATAAGTTCGAGTGAGTTCGAGAGCGATCAAAGGTCATCCAATGTGGACTCTCCTCTGCTTTGCACTCCTTTTTTTCCTGTCAGCCTTTTCCCACTATTCCAAAAATTTTGCTCTACTTACTACAACAGTTTTATTTTGATTTGAAAATTTTTTTCACTAATATTATGCATTACGCATTTCTTATGCATTTCACTAATATTATGCATAATTTTTGAAAATCTATGAGAATTTTAACATCCAAAAAAGAAAACGCAACTCACTCACACATTCTTTTCCTCTCTTCTTTTTTAAAACTTTCTATTAGCTGTATTATTTATTACAAATGCATCTTCCAACTTATTTTCCAACTTCATTAAATTCATTAACTCTCATCTTTCATGAAATATTCCAAATCAAAACAAAAAAAAAAGAGCACACACACTCAGTTACGTCTCACTATGAATAGTAACAATTTATGCAACAATTTATGCATTCATTTTCCAATTCCTTTTTTTTTTGAAATTCATAAAAATGATGGATTATTTGAAATGCATATGCTTTGGATCCATTGGGAATTTTCGATTTCAAATTCTCTCCATCAACGGACCATTTCAGAGTGTCGTTCAAACGAAATGAGTGAGTGGACAGCAGCTGGCAGTTTCACTAATCGACTTCACTAACTCGCTTGTTTTCCGATCGTTTAACTGCAATTTCTTTTTTTTTTTTTTTGTTTTTTACGCTAAAGTTTTTTACGTCTTTTTTTTAAATAACAGCGATAATTCATTGCTTAATTTATGAGCCATGATTGTTGTGCTTTTTTAAATTAGCAAAATTTTGAAATCAAATTTAACTTAAATATACTATAGTAAAAAAAATTCCGTTAATACTTCTTTTTAACAAATTGCTACCATCAAAATGTGTAGAAAGAGTAATTTATTCATATTAATTAGTTAATTTGTTCATAAACAAAAAGATTGTCAAAAGAGAGTTACTTGACGTTGCGGCCTTTAGCATCAAGAAGATATTAAACGGAAAATGCGTTCGATGAGCAACGTGCTTAGCAACACAACGAATCATTTATGTTTCAGCTCTGTCGCAGGTATGATAAGCTAAATATGCAAATGCCTTCATCGGTTAAACTATCGAACTGCTGAAATGAATAATTTCCATCGTCATAAGCTATATTTGCATGAAACTCATTGAATAGCTTCCTATCATACCGTAGGATACCATAGGAAAATACCAAAACCTTATATTTTACTACAATTTCAAAATTTTCTGCTATATTTTCTTGCAATTTCAAGTGTCTTTCCTACATCGTCGCTATTTCATGCTTAATTAAAATTAATAAATTATTATTTAATTGGTTATTTGTCTTTTTAACACATGGGAAGTGTGGAATCAACAACAGCTAATCCAGCAATTCTAACAGATTCACCAAGACAATCGCCACTACGACAACAACCGGTGAGCGAAATTTTCGTTTTTTTTTTTAAAATTTCTTCTGTTACTTTTATTGCTTAAAAATGTAAATGTCAAATTTTTTATTTACCAAAAAATTTTATTGGTTAGCGAAATTTTTTCGTATTTTGTTTTTTTTAGGAAAAAAAAAACTCTTTTCTTGTTCCAAAAAAAATTGCAAATAATCGTGTCGATAATTGCTGCAATTTTTTTTAGCATAATTTATACTGCTCGTAGAAAGTAAGGCTTTTATTTCTATGCTTTTCGCAGCTCTCAGTGCTTCCTTCAATCAGCTTAATATTTAGTCATTTTTTTTTGTTTAAATTTTCTTCATTCACCCACGGGAGGCTTGAAACGATTGCAATTTCTTTTGTCGTATGTGAAAAGCCTGAAAAAAAAATGAGTTATCAATATGTCTAATCTAAAAAAAAAATTGCTTTTTTTTTCTTTTGAAAACATCCTGTTGAGAGCTAAATTTTTCGTTTATTTCTATTTTCAAAAAAAAAAAAATTTTTTTTCTCACTCATTTATTCATTCAAATAAACAAACGGTAAAATTTCGCTTTTTCTTTTCCTTTCCTTTTATTTTTTAATTTTTTTTCGTACGGTAATTTTATAGCTTAAGCGATAGCGTACGAACACGCAAAGAATAAATGAAGGTGTAAAAAACGAAAAGTTTATTTAAGCAGTATAACAAATAATTTATTGAAAATATTGATCGAAATGATACAGGTTGTTTTTATAGGTAGTTTCATTGTAAAGAGTTGGGATTTTTTTTTAAATTTAAATTTTTTAAATTAAGACAATCCAATCCTATCAACAGTGCTTCAGCTCAACTTCACTCTCATTCATTTTACTGTTGTGAACTTTAATTTATGAATGAAATGAAAGTGAAAAGGAAAAAAATTTCGAGGATTAATGATTGCTGTGTTAGGAGGAAGCTTCATGTACTTCACGCCAACATGTACGGCAAGTATCGACGCTAAATAATAACTGTACGAAGAATGATTCCTTCCTAGCAACGTTCACACTACGACATCCGAGACAAGCGAACTCAGCACGAAGTTGTTCAGAAAATAGGTTAGGTTAATATTCGGTTTAATTAAAGGTTACTGCTAGGTTAGGTTAATTTTGATTTTCACGAGAGATCACTATTAGCAGGAAATATTTAAAGCATTTGTTTCTTTTGTAAGTTAATTTTTTCAATTGGTCATTTTTTTGAAGTGTGTTTGTTTTTTTTTCTTTCTTGTTTGTTTGGCTCTTGTTTTTATTTTGTGTATTGGACGAAGGTATGTAAATGGTATTTGCAAACATTGTTGGTTTTATTTTTATTTGAAAGTTTAAAAAATAAATATAATTGAAATTAGGAATTGAAATTGTTGAAAAAAGTAATGCAAAATAAGTTTTGCACAATTCATTTAATACTTTCTAGAAAAATGAAGAGAAACTTGTTGGAATCTAATCTCGAAGCATTATCATTATCATGCAGCAATCTTAGGTTTCTTCTTTTTTTGCAATTTTATTATTTTTAATTTTTAGCAAATATTTCTTCACTTTCATCTATTTTTTTTCCTTCACTTTTCATCCCGGAATCTTACGCTTTCTTCACGTTTCATCCGTGGAAACGCTGGCTTTCGTCCGTCCGTGAATTGCCGTGATTGTTTTCCAGACGAGCGCTGCAACCAAATATTGAAATATCAGGTGATTTAACGGCCGCACAAAATAGCGCAATTCGACGACTGTGGAAACAGGTTGCTTCATTTCCTCCTATCAAGCATTATCTAATGAGCGTATCGTTAATTAATGTGCAGGAGAAATTTATTGTTGTTGATAATAAAATTGATATTGTTAGCTAACCCATTCCAACAGACTTCAATGGTTGTTAAACGGACAGAAAGCTATCGTCACAAAGAGTAAGATGAAATTTGCAATAAAATGTTGAGTTGAAAAGTTTAAATTACTGCACCGTTCGTGTAGGAAATGAGAAGACGTGGCGATAATGAGTCGGAGCTTGCAACTCGATTACTCTTACGTGTGTTTGCGATCGATTCACGTCTTCAAGCGTTTTTTCACCTATCAAATGTGTCTTATTTTGAACTGAGGATGAATGAACTTTTCATACTTCATGTTAAGGTTATAACTTTCATTCTTTTTTTTTACTTAAATTATTATTATTCATTAATCAATCGATTAGTTATGCTTTCTTTTTTAATTTCTATCTAAATTTTTTAATACTAAATTTTCAATACCGTTTTGTATCAGTTTACCTGAATTACCTGAATGGATGGAATGGGTAGTAACTGCTAATAAAATATCAAGGTCAAGTTTCAGTCATTCTTATGTATTAAATGAAACGTCTCATTTCGTGGATTTACAAAATGCTCCATTAAATTTGAATGTTCATAAATTAACTTCATCATAAGAATTTAATTAATTACAAAATTTCATTTGAATGTTGCTAAATGAAATGATTCAAAATTTTTGCAACTAATCAATTATCATTAATTTTATTTACTATTTTTACTCTTGTGTTAATATTGAGGATTGAGAGGAAAATTAGGGATTCAAGTCTCATTCAGGTGCTGTAAAATGTTCAATTCAAAAATAATAAAGTAACAAAAAGATAAAAGGTAATAGTTAGATTGAAAATTGAAATTTAAAATTTTTTTTTTTATTATCCAACCAATTATACAAAGAGATATGAGAGTAGGGCAAAAAAATTCTTCCATCAATTTCATTCAAGTTGATCATTCAATGACTGCCATCTCATCGATCTTCAATACTTTCGCCATAATTTTTTATATTTGAAAGCGAGGCATTGATGAATTACAAATCATTAACAATCTGTTACCTAACACATAAAAAAATTCTTACACTTTTCATTTGTTCTGTGGAAAAAAAACTGATAATTTATGAAAATTTTTTCAAAAAATTTAATCAAATTATCGATTACTTATTTTGTGATTTTGTTTTCTTCTTTTTTCTCAAAAAAATTTCTCAAATTATCTTCTTTTGTGGTTTTGTCTCCGTTTTATCGGATTCTCTGTTTCTTTTTGCATCATTTTTGTGAAACGAAATTGTTTAGGCAGTGGAATCGACGCTATCATTTGTTATGCTACATTTGCATAATCCAACTGCAATGAGTAAAGCATTACAGGGATTAGGTGCGCGACATGTAATTCATACAACAATACAGTATAAAAGCAATTATTGGAAGGTGGGAAATTTTTGATAATTTTTTAAAATAATACAAAATTTAAATGTTTATAACTTTGCTCCTCCTCTTCCTGCTCCTCACAAAAGGAAAAAAAAACAGCAAGCACATGGATAATTTCATTTCTATTTAATCATATCCGACAAAACCCTACACCTCTTCATTTATATGCATATATTATCTAGATTCCTTCGTAGTAGCATTGTAATATGAAATTATCAAAATATGCAAAGCTAATTTTTGCAAAAAAAGTGGTTGAGGATGAAATGTGAAATTTCAATGAAAGAATGTAAATTTTACAGATTGTAAATCAGGCATTTGTTGAATTTCTCAACGCTGATCAAACATCAATTGATGTATTCGATGCATGGGATGTGCTTGGGAATTTTTGTGTGGAACAAATGCGCATTGGTTATAAGATTGAGTATAAGGCGCAGAAGGTGCTAGAACGTTTGAGGATGAAAAATGCTACAAATTGAGAGTGATAATTGAAAATTATTTTAAACAAAACGAAAAAAAAGGTTTTTGTTTTCGAAAAATTATTTTCTTTTTTAAATTCCATCATACTAATTTCAATCAATAAAATTTTCTCTCACTTCAATTATTTTTAATTAATGATTTCAACAAAATTTGTGCTGCTAATTTTGCAAATTTTAATTGCATTAATTGCAATACAATGAAAATTGATGATTGTGTGAAAATTTACTGCTAAAATTTAAAATAATTTCAATCGATGCTAGAAAACATAATTTCCCAAATTATTTTCTTATTCATTTAAATTATATATATAATATTTGTTTCTAACGGTATTTTGCTCCAAATCCTCTTACGAGAGATACTCTACATGCACCAAGTAATTTACGATTACCTTAATTACCTTAATTACCTCAATTCAATACTTTGTTCGGTTAGCGTATAAGGTATGTATTAAGTCAGACAGTGGCAACAGGTGATCGTTGTAGATTACAGGGAAATAATCGAAATATGGCGTACCAATCGCCATTACTGATTATCGGATTAAATAGAGCGGTGTAGTGCTTGAGCATCAGTGTCAACACCGTCTGAAAAAAATGAAAAGTCAATTTAAATTTATTGTAAAATTACCGGTTAAAGGCTGAGTTGAAAGTTTTTAATTGAAATTGAATAGCTAATTCAATGACTTTCTAATGTGTTAGAGGAAAATAATTGTATGAATTGAATAATATAATAATATAAAAAAATAATATAAAATATAAAAATAATATAGAATAATATAAAATAGAAATAATGTAAATATAAAATAGAAAATTAATATAATTGTGTTGCAAAATACTGTTTTACTGAATTTTAATGTCAACACTCAATTTTTGTGTGTCAATTTAATGCAAAAGTGACGTAAAAATGACTTAGCTGGCAGGATAGACTAAAACAGTCACACAACACTCAACAAATTCGATGATTAATTTTTGAATTTTTTTCAAGCGAATTCACCTGATCATCATCAACGCGTCCGGAATCTAATAATTCCATAAATGATTTCTGATAGAAACGATAGAAGCGATTGATTGTGTAGCTGTCACCAGCAATGAAGCCACCACTTACAACAACCCAATCAACGCGATATAGGTCGCTTATCGAGTATCTGCAAGGTTATTTGTTCCAAATAACTTACCTAATTAACAAATGAATTAATTAGTGCAAATTAATTACCCTAATTGGTTAGAGTGGCTGCGCAAACCTGGATGCTTTATCATGTGCTGGTGTTAGCTTAATAATTGTTATGCGATTGTGTTGAAGATTTGGTCGCCAATGACAATTGCTGGGAATGCATCCCTCTTGGCCGTGACCTAAATTTAGCGCTTGACGTAGTCATCCATGATTTGAATCGTTTGTTTGAGTGAAAAATGACTCAATTCTCCTACCGTATCCGGCGTCAATCCAAGCAAACATCCGGTCTGATACTGGAAAACGAGCACTTTGTGTTGCATTGTATAAAAAATATGGTTTCGAATTAACAATTATATTATAATCGGCGCTATTTGCTTCCGGATGATAGCGTGTTTTTGGATCAAATCGCCAATCTGAAATTTCCTTTTCCATTGTTTAATAAATTAATTATGTTAATTTACTACTCCTCCCCTCTCACTCTCTCTCTCTGCCTCGCTCTCTGCCTACCCTTTCTTTTTCTATCGAAGAAAAAAAAACCTAGAATTGTTTGAATTCGTTAACAAAATTTACTACTTGCTTGTTCTCGTCGCATAATACCTTCCATTTCCTCTCGATATCTGTACAACGGAAGATCATTAATTGACATTTCAAATATCTAAAATTTCATCTGTCATTGATCAAGCAAAAAAAAAGGCAACTTATTCATATGCAAATTAAAAATTTTGCAAAATACACTTATCGTTAGATATTTTAATGAAAAAAAAGGAAGTGTGCAAGTTATTGAAATGAGGGAAACCTGAGTGTTACGACTATTCCGCATCAGTCGTACAAATTGCGCGCCTCTTTTGTCGGTATAAATGATGAAATAGTTTTTTAAATTTAATAAATACTTCATGTAATACATATACTGCTCATAGGTTCTAGTATATCGTGGCCATTTTCCACGACCGATATCGAATAAGGCAGTAACAATTATTGCCGATTGACGATCGTAATTGTTGTCAGGCTGATTATGATTGGGATAATCAAGCTGTGATATCTGAATGAACTGTAATTCAAGAATGGATTCAATTTTCAACTGTAATTCAAGAATGAATTCAATTTTCATCTGATATATGACGATGACGTCATAGGTGAAGGGTGGAATCTTTGTAAAATTCAGTACTTTTATGCAATTTCAAGTATTCATTGCAATAAGTGAAATTGACACTGCCCTTCAATTTCACCTCGAATTACACACTCTTTTGACAAAGCAAAGCGAATCTAAAATAGTAAAAAGTCATACTTTAGGTACTGTAATACCGGTAGTAACTGTAGTCATAGTGGTAGTAGTAGTAGTAGTAGTTGATGTTGAAATAGTAGTAATAGCTGAGCGTTCATCCATAATATTTTCATATTCATAATTATACGTGTCATCCTCACTCTCTTCATAGTCATTTTCCGCATTGGCAACTTTGTCCAATGCTGCCGTACTTTGCTGCGGTAGATTTAGTGAAATTTCGATGAGAGTTGGAGGTGTTGAAATTGTTGTTCGTTGCAAATTTCTAGCAAATTCTGTCGCTATTGCGGCAAATTGATTAGCGCTACTTTCACGATCATTTTCAATTAGCTGTTGTGAATGTGAATTTATTGTTGTTAAATTATTGAAAATTGGTTGTTGTGGAGCAGTTGATGTCATCAAATTGGTATTTCTTTGAAGAGACCGCAAGCTATCAGTTGTACCAAAGTTGGAGAATTTATCAGTAGCATTTGAAAAATTCTCAACATTTGAATCTTCAGATGAAGTGCTAGAAGAGTTTGTAATGTATGCGCTAATTTTATATTTCTTACGGTTAGCTATTGTTGTAGGAGTGATAGTGGTGGAAATGATTGCAGTAGGAGGGAGAGGAAGTGTGGTAAAAGCAGGTAGATTGGTAAAATTTGCATCCGTCAAGGTGGCTTTCGGTGTTTCAGTGATTATCAATGGCTCTAACATTTTTGCAAATATTTCATCGTCTAATTCAATCACTTGCTCTTCATTTGTTAAAGCATCTGAAATAAAATTCACATTCTGCAAGATTTCATAAATTATTATAGCAATTCAATTTTTACGTGTAATTAAAATTTGAGCGGAAATTTTCAAACTGTAAGATTGCGCGAAAAATACCTTCAATTAATTTTTCACGTGATTTATCACTGTAGGATTGTGATAAGATGGCATGCACATTAGCTTCATCAAATTGTTCCGCATCCAAAACTTCCGGAAAAATATCGGTGATCCAATCTTTTTCAGTATTTTCCTGATCTGCATATTGATGATCATAGAGTGAAACGGCAGATGGTCGTCGCTCTACGGACATTCGTTTACGTGTGTTCGTCAAAATGATAAATAAAAACGTGAGAGCAATCGTCATAATGGCAATGCCAAGAAGCCATCTTCGAAAATACTTCATTGATTCATCTGATTAATTAAGAAATAATTAAGTATGTGATGTCGTTCATTTCGGAGAAGTAAAGAAAATTACTACTAGCAAAAGTAATTTAGTATAGAATATTAGTCAAATATTGATTTCGAGTAAAGTTGAAAGTAGTATTTTGTACGAAAGAAGGAAATGTTACTGTAAAGGTGGAGAGAGGGTGAAAGAATTAATTTCAACGTTTCAAATATTCAATTACTAAATGAAATTACATGCCCAATGATAAATTAAATTAAAAGGCTAATGAAGTATTTTGCACAAATAACCAATGCATTTAAAATCCACCATTCTTGAAGATAATATTGCGAAGAGCTTTCCTTTTTTGAGTGCAACGAAAAGAGAAAAAAATCGCTTCGTCAAAAAAGCTAATAACTAATTGGTAGGAGCAATTCTTCAAAGAAACAAATAAAATAAAATTTAAAATTTCAAAAAGTTCAGTTCCTAAAAATAAAAAATGCTATAGGATGCTGTTTGATTTCATTATTCATTTGAGCTTATTCAATTTTTAATTTAAAAATTAAAAAGCAAATGGAATTTTCAATCATAATAATTTACACTTAACAAAAAGCACTGATTACTTCTCGTCGAAAGAAATGAGAAAGAAAGAAATGAAATTTACAAAATGATATTTGCATACTAGGAGACGATAAAGGAACGATTCCGGCATCATTCTGTTATTTCTAAGAGAAAAAAGATATTTAAAGTATTTAAAAAGTAACTTCTCATCAGCCGATGCTTTGGAAGCAGCGATTCTCGAATTTCAGACATTTGCGCTATTTCGCTCTTCCATCGATCTTCCAATGAGTTGTGAACCATTCTGTGCCATCACAAATAATTTTCCTGATTTAATTTTATCGAAATTTAACTGTTTTTATTTGACTTTGCAATCTAAACAATTTTCCACCATCCGTTTTCCTCTCTGAAGGAAAGTAAAACGTCGGGAGTTTTTAGTAATTGGAGTTTCAAGTTCCTCTCAAATCATTTCACTGTATTTTTAAATTTTTCATGAAATATAAAATGAGAGAAATCAGAGGAAAAGAATGAGAAAAGCAAAAGCAAACAAACGCGTCGAAATTTTTCATCGAATTCATCCGAAAAAAAAAGCGGTGAAATACAAAAGGTGCAAACCTCCAACTAAAATTTTGGTGTAAATTTTGCGCACCGTTTCTTTTGAAAAATGTGGATGTGTGGGATCAATTTCAAGATGCAAATTTAAATAAATTGAAATGAAATCGACTGATCATTTATAACTCGTTAAGTTGCTTTGTTAAATGCACAGAAAATAGAAGTGAACAAAGCGAACAAAAAACAATTAGGGCTAATTGAGAAATTATCAAAAATATCACTGAAATTTAAGAATGACCAATTTCAAAATTAAATTTAAAATTTAAAGGATTGAATCACTGAGTAAATATTGCTTGCTCTAGCAATTATCTCGACCTTATCATATCTGATAGCCATCATGTGCGCGGGAATAGACTTAAAATAAAATTAAACTAATTAAATTAAAAGAAAATTTTCTTCCCACTTTTCTCTTTTTCACCTCAATACAACATGAAAAAGAAATTTAGCAAGTGAAACGTACAATAAGCTTATTAGCCCTTTAGAAGAGAGCCTAAAGAGAGAGAGAGAGAGAGAGAGAGAGAGAAATGATCAGATAGTGAAATGATCTCGTCAATTTCACCGATATTTGCATTTTTTATCCCGTTCATCCGTCTCTTCAATTTTTTTTGCTATCTGTTTGCATTCATTCATAAAAGTTAGTCCAATTTGTTTCTCATATTTAATTTCTCTTTGCGTTTATCAATTTTTTAAAAGCAACTAAATTAAACATTTTTGTTCTACAAAAAAGTTATCATTTTTAACGTACAAATTTCAATATTAAGTAAAATTAAACATTTTTTGTTCATTTGAAAACTATGAAATTTCCATGGCCTGCATGTAAGCACAACGCGATTGAGGACTAATCCCTAACTCTCCTCTTCTACCGCTTCGTTCCTTCTATCTATCTCTCTCTCTCTCTCTCTCTCTCTTCCTCTATCGCCCTTTGTTTTGCCTAAATATATTCGAAATGATGAAATTAGTATTTAATACTTGGCAATTAATTAGTCAATTAAGTAAATGTATTATTGCACATTGTGTTCTTGTTTGAAAAATTTTCAATCACAATTATTTCTAAAATTTAAGAGAAACTTTAAAAGCAAAAAAAAAAGAAAAAGAAACAGAAAGAATAAGAGAAGCTGTCGAAACGAAAACTGTTGAAACTTGGAAAGAGAGGAAGAGAGAGATAGAGAGACGATCAATTAATTTATTTCATTCACGCGTTTTAAAAACAAATTTAATAATTACTGTACTTATACTTACAAACTCTTATTGCTTAATACATCAATGAATATCTGCCACATAAATAGTTCCTGTAAATTTTAAAATTAATTTTAAAAGCTCATTCAAGTTGCGCTACACTAATAATTATACGTCTTCTCACTAAAAGAATAAATAGCAATATTAACGATAATAATAATAATAATAATGGCAATAGTATTAAATTTTGTTAGCTTTTTTTCCCAATTTCTATTAATTACTTCCATTTAACGAGCGGAAAAATTGCCTGAAATAAATTTCAAGGAAATATAGCGGGAACCGCTGACTCATATGAAAGTTATCAGTGAGTAAAATCACAAAGTGAAATTTAGAAAGATGAAAATTTTCAATTTTGCCATGCATCAAGTTGTGTGTTGAATTGTGAGATGAAAGTTAAGCAAATTCAGAACATATCATTTTGCTTTCCGTTTTTCGGTGAAATGCTCGAAACAGCTGGATGCTTGGATGGAACGAGTCGGAGAGCAATGATGATTGTTGCTGATAACAGAGAGATTAGACGTTTAATGCGTCGATAGATACGTCTGATTAGCGTGAGGTGCAGGACGGATTGACTGAATTGATGAAATGCTGTTGATTTTCATTCATTCCATTTGCTAAGAGTAATGTTAGAAGTGGAAAAAAAAACAAGGAGATTTAATTAATTTTCAATTCTGAAACGTTGCTCATGAAGTGATCGATTGCAAGAGAAAGAGATAGATGTTGTAATTACTAAAAGTTATTTCAATTAAATCGTTTCAAAAAACAACAAAAAACTTTTTTAATTTTTA
The DNA here is from genome assembly GCA_963070105.1 of Litomosoides sigmodontis. Taxonomy (NCBI): domain Eukaryota; kingdom Metazoa; phylum Nematoda; class Chromadorea; order Rhabditida; family Onchocercidae; genus Litomosoides; species Litomosoides sigmodontis. Next base: position 2,115,333 of record OY718808.1, read on the forward strand.
AGGTAAAAATAATTGGTAGAGCAAGTACGATGTGGAACAAACACTTTCAACTCTTTTAGTATCAAATTTAAATTTAGCAGTAATTTTTAATTGCTGTTTCTCACTTATCTCTTCAAATAGAATTTCACACTGCCTAACTCCCCCCTGTTCTATTTTAAATTGAATTATTCTGTGGTGCAGTGCAACTGTACTCTCTCATCTGTGTGAAGAGTACTGTGTGAAGATGAGATTCTCACATCTGAGACAATTTAAAAATTTTGTGAAAAATTACTTAAATTTAAGACTTTATTGAGTAAGAATAAATCTATTATGATGAATCATTTCAACTACCAAATGTATTATTTCCTCTTATATTTCTTAACTAAATTTAATTAAATTAAAAATCCACGCTAATAGCAATTAATGGTAGCGATGAATTTGAGGTAAATCTATCAATTAAAGTAAAAAAAAATCTTTGGAAAGTAAAACCGAATTTCTAAATTGCATGAACGAAAAAGGTGAAAACAAAAAGAATTAAATGAGAGAGGCGGAGTGAATGAAAAGTGTGTATAACACACCGCCACACCCAATTACACTTCATGCAATAACAGCTATAACGTGCACTTGCATGCATGCAGGTGCATGCAAGTGCACGCAATCGCAGCATACACTGTTCTTCCTTTTCAATACTGCCACAAAATGATGGCTCATGCAACAATACACTCATTTAATTAATTATCAAAATTGTGAATAGTTTGTTTAAGTGGAAAAAGAAAGAAGTAAAAAATAAAATAATGTCATTGCATTTTGGGAAAAATTAGATTCATACTTTTTCCAATTTCAAATTAAATGAGTTCAAATTAAATCTTCGCGTTTATTTATTGCTTATGTGAAACGAAATTTCATCTTATTATCTTGGCCATTATCACTCATCAAGCATGAAGCATCTTGACTACCGTTGCTTATCTAGCACCAGTCAAATTATTAGCCTATTTTTTTTTTTTTTTTTGTAAAAACGGAATGAAGTAATTGATAATTGATAAGCGCAATGCGTCGTTTTTTTTTTCATTATCATTTTACATTTCAACTCACAAAATATTTGCACAGCACATGTGTTTCGGTATCATCCATGTGCAATGACGAAATGTCACGGAGGAATGAACGTACGTACGTAGCATTTACTCTACCGCAAAAGTAAACGTGGCAAAAGCACAGAAGCAAAAACAATTAGTCATGAAACGTGAAGAGCAAGTGCAATGATAAATAAATCAGTTTCAAAATGTAAATGATTAAAGCTAAGAAAGTATTAATTATTTAATAACATTTGCGCTAATACGTTAATTAAGCAAAAACAAAAAAACACACACACAATCTACGATATTCTAAAGAACAAACAATCTTATCAAGAAATTTACATGTAATTAAATTTGCTAACAATTGAATTATCACAGCACATCCAAACAACAATGATATTTCAATTTTATTACTTATCAATGTGTGTTTGATATATTGTAATTAAGTGATCGCAATCCTCAACTATCAAAAAGGGAAAAATAAATTATGTAAATTTTGCATTGAAATTCATATCATTTCATCTAACGTCATTCAGCGAGTAACTTCCACTAATAGTTAACTTTTCAAGAAAGTAAATGATTTCAAATTAACTGAAATCAATGGATTTGTAAAGAAATTGAATTAAATTGTTGACATTAAGTCAACACATCTATCTTGCAAAGACGTTTCCTTAAGCAGGAAATGCGGACAAATTTGACAAAAGGCAAACCGAAATACTAATACCTTTCATCAATGAGAACTGAAAATAGACGTTAATAAATGACGTACGTGCATTAATGACGTACGCTATCAATTCCATCAAATACAAAGATGAAATTGTTGAGCGAATGCGTGTCACATTATTTCAATTACACCATTTACTGCTTTCTTTTACTTGCCATATTTCAATTTGTTTTAAATTCATCTACAAAACGTTGAAATAAAAGAAAAGAACAATTGAAATAAAAGAAAAGAACAGCTAGCTAATTAATTTGTTCCAATTAAAATATAACTTTTCGTGTATGAATCACATTTGAAGCATTTATTACCATGAATTTGCATTATTTATTTATGTCTTTAAAGGATTATGAATTTTATTCTAATAATTGATGGAGTAATCCGTGGTGTATTTTGAAAAATCACAATATTTTCAATAATTTTGCACATTCAGATATAATCATTTTTTCTGCTACAATTGAGAATTGAAAAAGAGAGAGAGAGAGAGAGAGAGAGAGAGAGGGTATGGGTAAAGAGATTATAATGAGCGATTAAATTCTTTGGCATTTTTGATTTAGCAAATGTAGATTTACAGATTTGGGTTAGTGATGATAGTACCATTTGATAAAGAATTCTTTATTACATTTAAACCATGTGAATCGTGTACGGTAAGAAATGTAAGTGTTCCTCTTAAATCATTGCACCATATTTTTGAATTTTTTATGAAATATAAAATGAGAGAAATGAGTGGAAAAGAATGAGAAAAGCAAAAGCAAACAAACGCATCGAATTTTTGTGACGAATTCATTCGAAAGCAGTGAAATGCAAAAGGTGCAAATGTCGGACTAAAATTTTGGTGCAAATTTTTCGCACCGTTTCATTTGAAAAATGTAAGTGTGTGGGATCAATTTCAAGATGCAAATTTAAATAAATTGAAATGAAATCGATCGATCGTTCACAATTCGGTAAGTTGCTTTGTTTAATGCAGAAAGAATGGAAAAGAATAAAATCGAACAAAAAAAAACATCAATTAGGGCTAATTGAGCAACTAATCATCAAAAATATCACTAAAATTTAAGAAATAATCGATTTCAAAATTAAATTTGAATTTTTTAAAATTTAACAGTTTAATTTACTAAATAAATATCCTAATAATTATCTTCTACCTTGCCATATCTAATGACTGCCACGTGCATTATGGTGCGCTTATATTTGCGAGCAGCTTAATTATATACACTTCATTAACAATGACTTTTTGCCTACTGATAATGCTAATTAGCTGATTAATGATATGACTTTAATATGTTGTTGATAATACCGACAACAATAGCAATATCAAAATTAAGCAGACAGTAGCAGAAAAGTGAAAAAAAAAGTGCGAAGATAGGAAGAGGTGACAAAATCAGTAGATTAGTAGTAATTATGACAAAACTAATTAATCAGAGGATATGTTACTTTGAGCAAAGCTGCGGGAAGGTATCATTTTTTCCAGGAAGTAAAGTTAATATACAATAGCCATGTGTTTTTTTTAGTGACTTCGAACTTGTGTGTATATTTTCCGGTGACTTGGAACATTTCATTTAAAAATACAAAATGTTCACAATAAATTCATAATACTGTATGCTTCAGCTTAGCATATAATAGCGTATCGTAAGTATTTAGAATGAAAATTTAATAAAATAACATTTAGAGAGGAAATTTTAAGATAAGCAAATTATTTGCTAAAAAATTTTCTTAAAAAAAAGCATTAAAGTTAGTGATTGAAATAGCACAGGACATGTTATATTCATTTGGGAAGTTAAAAAAAAAAGACAATTTCACATCTGCCTATCTGCATTAAATTTCGAAGTAAAATTTTGCAAAACATTTTTGAATTTCGTAGTTTAGATAAAAAGAATAATTTTGAAATTTAGTATGACGACAGCGATCAGAACATTCTATTGCACTTATCCGCAGCGCGGGTCAATTAAATGAACGAATTTGCTGTCTGAAACATAGCAGTTGCACTGCGATCTCTTCAGCTTGCTACAGCGTTACTCAATTTGGATGAGGTTGACGTTGTCCGAAGGGTTGCAGCCATTGTTCCGGTTGTTTCCTGTGGTGATAGCAGTTTTGCGGTTGTGGAGTAGTTTCCGGATATCCTTGATCGAAGTTATTTCCGGTGTTTGGTTGTATCATTATTGCTCGGGTTATTTAAGATTAATTCTAGACGTTGTTTTTAAACCAGTTTACTTGCAAGTGAATTCAGCCGACGTTTACGAGTCATACGTTCACTTGAGTTTATTAGGAATAGTTTTCAGTATGACAAACGGAGATAAATCAGATGTCAGAAGTGGTACTGATGGATTATCAGAAGAAGATTTGTGTCGATTAAACCTTATTACAAGGAATTTGCAGGTTTGGTACAGTTTATTATGGATTTTAAAACAAAATAAAGGTGGTTTATCATGTGGATGTAGGATTTCATGCGCTAGTCTATTGCAATAATGAGCGCTCTGTATTTGCTATTTCTTTCAGGAAGTGCTGGGACTGGAAAGAATTGCAAAACAATTAGCTTTGAAAAAAAATATCCATGTCTATTGGGGCACAGCGACTACAGGAAAACCACATATAGGATACTTTGTACCAATAAGAAAAATTGCTGACTTCTTGTCTGCAAATCTCAGGGTATGTATTGCAAATTAGTCCCAGAGCAGTACTCCTAATAATATCTGGGAAATCAATTATGATTTCGAAGTTTCGAATCAAAAAATGAAATTCAAGGGATTATCGTTAATCTATTACTCTCTCAGAATGATTGATTAACTTTTCATGCAGGTGACAATATTGTTTGCCGATTTGCATGCTTTTTTGGATAACTTAAAAAGCACTTGGGAAGTTTTGGATAATCGAGTATTATATTATGAAAAAGTTATTAAAGCGCTACTTACGGCTTTACATGTACCGTTGGATCAGTTACATTTTGTTAGAGGAACATCATATCAATTAACGAGGTTGATTTTTCATCTGAATATTTATTGTTTATGTAAGTGATTGACAGTCCAGTATCATTAACAGTTTAGAAAATGTTTTGTTTGTTGTTTAATTTTCCATTGTTGTTGCATGAATAATTTATATTTTAAGAGAATATACGTCTGACTTACTTCGATTGTGTAACATTGTAACAAGGCGCGATGCTTTGCGAGCTGGAGCAGAAGTGGTGAAGCAAGTAAGATTCTTTTATCGAATGACCGTATAAATGGACTTCGAAATAGGTGGTGTACTGATCTTTCATTTCTTTCAGGTAGCATCACCCTTACTGAGCGGTTTACTTTATCCATTATTGCAAGCTTTGGATGAGCAGTACTTGAAAACTGATGGTCAGTTCGGTGGAGTGGACCAAAGAAAAATTTTCATTTTGGCCGAGGAACAACTTCCAAAGCTGAAATTGGGTAAAAGATTTCATCTTATGAACCCTATGGTGCCTGGATTGCAAGGATCGAAGATGAGCAGGTTATTTTGATGTTACTAATTTATGCAAGGTCCATTTGAAATGTTGAAAATCAGTCTCTTTTTAATTTCGATAAATGGTACTTACTTTCTTCTATGCAATTTCTCATTGTGTGCAATTTATATTTTCTTGGTTTTAAGATTTGAAATCGGTGAGGGTTTACCTGCTTTTCATATTTGTTAAAATCTAGTGAGCATTTCGATTTAGTTCAGAAGAAAATTCAAAAATTGACTTGCTGGATAAACCAGATGTTGTGCGGGAGAAGATCGATAGCGCTATCTGTAGTCGTGATTCCGATGAAAACGGTGTACTAGCGTTTTGTGAACACGTTTTGTTTCCAATTATTTCGCCCAAAACAGTCAGTTTTGGTGGGAGAGACTACGATGACTATAAGAGTTTACTTGAAGAGTACAATGCAGGGAGGATCTCTGAAACTAGCTTGAAAGACACTGTTAAGGTTCGTATTGTTTTTATCTATTATGTTATGTTGAGCTTTGAAAGAAAAATCTTCAAAGCAGTTATCGTTCTGTGGTGTTCAGTGTTATTGATGGTGTTCAGTGTTATTGATATTAGTGAGCAAGTGTAGATTATGAAAAATTAGAATCTCTTTGCATATTCTAATACGCTTGCTATATTTTCAAGTAGTAAGCGTGCGAAATATGCAAAATTATTGCCGTAGCAAAGGATCGAAATTTAAAGTTTTAAATTAAGGCCCTGATGCTACCACAACTTGTCATTAACATTGGTTCTTACCTTGAAATAGTTTGTGTTTAGGAAGTTATTTTGTTTGATTTTGTGACTTCCTGTTTTTTTTTTATTTGCTTTTTTTTAACTGATTTTGTGACTTCCTGTCAGCTACATTTTATCAAGAATAGTGAGAACATTTCATCTCGAAGACCTGAAGCTACTGTCATGGTGCATTGCAAAACTGTTCTGTTAACGCGTGGGCTTTTAAGGTTCACTGCCCTTGCGTAGCATACCTCTAAAACTGGTGCAGGCCTGTATATCCGTGCCGGTTTCGCAGTATGCAAAATAATAATCGGGTAACTCATTAGATGCAATGGTAATTCATTGTATTCCTTAGTACCTATTCGAACACTGCGATTTTACTTCCTTCCTTGCACATTGCATGCTACTGACTTTACCTTTTTTCTGCTTTGCTACCTCACTCTTTTTCTGATTGGCTAGCTATTTCATTATTCTTAGTTTTATTTGATATTTGCTTTCTTGCAGGAATTTATTTGTGAAATATTGGAAGAAGTGCAGAAAAGCTGTATGGATGACAAAATGCAATCATTATTAGAAAAAGGCTATTCCAAAAATATGTCTGATAACAATTTACAACATTACGCTAGTCCTCTTATCGATAACGTCATACTTAGTGAAACGGAAGATCAACGATTTCGGGGAATCATTTCTGATACTGAAGTACTTATGTTTCCCGAGACTATACTAATTTTTTGTATAACTGCCATTATATATTACTTTACACTTAGATAGTTGAACCAAAAAACCTTGTAGAAGTTATTCAAGTTTTAGTTCCATATCTTGCAGTTGGTCAGTGGTGAAATATGGCTTAAGAGACGAATCAGAGAAAATAGTTTGCTACACGTTATTTACGCAATAGCACCGAAAGGTCGCTTCCACCTTGGTTTTGTTATTCCGCTTTTCAAGTTGAAGGTTCTTTTTTATTATAAGCATTTTTCTGAGATGGAGATAAATTCTATAGTGAATTTTTGTTCTTTCTTAGTTGAACCTTTTTTTGCTCGTTTAAGACATCTTTTACTATAATATTAATCATGTAAAATATGTGACATATGACAGAATCAGTTTTTTTATTTTTAGAAACTGCAGTTGCTGGGGAATATTTCATTAACAGTAGTTTTGGCTGATATCGATGCCTTTTTGGATAATGAGAAATGCTCGTGGAATGTTCGAGAAGCACGTTGTGATTATTATACTGCAGTTTTGCAGCGGATCTTTAGTTTGCTTGATTTGAGGGATGTTAAAATTGTTAGAGGATCAAGCTATCAATTGGAACCGTAGGTTTTCTTTTTCCTTTTTAAATCATGACTTCGTGAATTGTTGCTCCAGATAATTAGATGCATGTTAAAGGGTGCTAGAAGATCACACACTAAGTCAGTGTTGACCTTGTATGTTTCAGCGATATGTAAAATAAAGTGAGAGCATACTTTCCAGAGAGTATACTTTGGAAGTGTATCAGATGGCCTCTAAAGTAACACGAGATGAAGCATCCATCCTGGGTGGAGTAACATTGGGCTCATTGTTATCACCTTTATACTTCACCATCGATCATTATCATATGAATGTTGATATTGTCATTATGGGAGAAGACATGCGTCTTTTTTCGGAATTCTCTCAGCAGGTTTATATTCATTTAGATTTCAAGCTATGGGTGAATTTTCTTTTATTGTTTTCATTATAATGTATGTTTGACATGGAGTAGTTGAGTCCGGATGTTTTTCTGTAAACCATAAAATATACGTCTAAATATGCATCAAACCATAAAATACGTCTGATTTCCCTTTTTTTTGATTGAATTGCTAATATTTGACTTCTCATGCTCAGACTCTACCTCGTCATATATGTACTTTTTAGATGATACAACGACGTGGGCAGCAACCTCGCGCGCATTTGTTAGTTCCAATTTTACCGTCTATGTCGGGCAATAAAATGTCCGCATCAGATCCTGAATTCCATTTAGACCCTCTAGATACACCAAAACAAGTTAAACAGAAAATCTCACGTTCATTTTGCGAACCCGGCAATTTGAATGGCAATATCGCTTTTGAGCTCGCAAAACATTTTGTGTTCTTATATTTTGGATCAAGTGAGTTACTTTCCTTGTTGTTGTTTTTCTGTTACTACCATTCAATCCCTTTTGTTTGCTTGTAATCTTAAATCAGTTATATTTGTTCTATTCTGCATTTATCCTAAAATTGTTTTGGAGATTTTCTGAGTTGTTTGAATTTTATGTGTCTTAATTTTTGAAATTTCAACTTTTAGAGTTATTAATCGAACGTTCAGAAGAAAATGGCGGAAATATAGAGATTAATGGTTGCGCTGAATTGAAAGAAATAATTATGGATGGAAGTTTGCATCCCGCAGATTTAAAGGCAGTAGTTATATCTAAAATCAATCAGTTCTTCGATTCTATTCGAATGGATTTCAGTACTAAAACAAAATTAATATCTGCGGCTTTCCCTAGCAAAAAATGTAAAAAGTAGCTTTGCGGATAGTGCGAATGATAACGGAATAAGCTTTGGGCTTTGTGCATGGTATTATATATAATTTTTTTTTGAAATTGTTGGATATTCTAGATTGACAATAATTGTGTTTGCCATTGTTTTCAGTTTTGTGCGGAAGTTCATAGGAAATTAAATGAAATTTACTTTTACTGTTTTAATCGAATATACTGCAAAGAACGTTTCTAACATGATTACACTATAATGGTTCCTGTATGGAAGTTTAGCTTTTTAGCTTCATTTGTAGTTATAGCTACTGTTTTCGGATAGGAAAGCAAACGTTGAAAAATTTTTGTACATTTTTAAGGGTTATGCTATGTATCTGCAAGACATTGTTCGTATAAAAATTGTTGTGTTGTTTCTTTTGTTGTCAATTAATAAAAGCCATGTCTTCGTCCCCGCTTGAGCTTAAGTGGCCTGACGCTTTATCTAAGTGTCATGGTTTTAAAATTTAAGGGAAAGTCATCTTTCGATTTATTCAGAAAATCATTTATTATATCGGTGGGTAAACTGTGATGGAAAGAGATTGAAGTTCTAACTCCCATGCTTCATCTATTTTATCTGTTTCATGATGCTCTAATGTGTCAATTTTTCCATTTCGATGCACACATACATTTTAATTTGCGCACATAAATTTTAATTAATATCAAATCCTTTCAGAATATAGGAGGCAGAAAAAGGAGGAGAAAATTGTTGTTTATTCATATGTAATCATTTCGCTTCATAATCTTTGTTGGAATAGTAAACGGTTTGTGATGGCGATGGCGATAGTATGATGATTGTTAGCAAATGGTATTTAAGTAGGATTGTCGACGACGATTAAAAGATCACTACGATTATTTATTTGGACAGCATCAACACCTCAACTTATTCCTAATAATACATTCTTAGCAATCAATAGTTCGTTCGTAGATAAATAATCGCTGCTGCAAGAGTGAAATGATTGAGAATTTAACATCTGCATTATTGTAACTAAAATATCTTCTTATATTCATAATTTTAAAATAAAATTAAGAAAAACAATTTTGAGTAAATTACAATAATGCTGCCTAACAATTGATTTCTTTTTTGGATGAGAAATTTTTTAGTGCTATTTTGTATGGATTTAATTAGTCAAATGTTTTGACCGATATAATTATGATATGAAAAAAACCATTTGTGTTTCCTCATCCTATTTTGACTGTTTTTTTTTTCTTGCCCTATCGGTCATCTTTTGTTTCATGTGAAACAGCGTAAAGTGTCACTCACTGGTCGTACAGTTTATTCGTATTTACCACCTGTGGTGACTTTCAATTAATTCTTTTTGCGGAATCAAAATGATCGCATTGTTTGACGGAAATGAATGAATCCCACTGGTTGGTTGGTTAAAAGCATTTCTCTTTTGTAATGAAAGAAAGTTTCCGCCTACGATATTTTACGTGTAAAAGTTCAAAGAATGATTTTTTTTCTCGCTCTTTCTGTCATTGATAACTCCGTATGATAAGAGAAGATTGAATGTGTTAACTGAGAGAAAAGATATATTAATTTTCGGTCTAATCCTCTTTCCCTCTCTCTCTCTCTCGCTTTCTCCCTCTTTCGTTGTCTTTTAAAATCTTTCATATTTAGTAATTTCTCCATGAGATTTTTTCAATATTTTAGTTAAACTTGAGAGCATAATAGAACGGGTGGAAAAATTTTTTAAAGATTTTAAAAAGGCAGAAGAAATGCTACTTTTATTTTATTACGAAAGGATAATATAATTGTTAATTTTCTGCTGTTTTTGTAATTTATGCAATTCATACGATCACTTTATAATTTACAAAAAAGAAAAAAGAAAACAAAGATTGTCTTCAATTGATGCTTTAGTGTAGAATAGGTCATCGTTAATGATATGCTTATATACTTAATGATACACTTACTAAATGGACATTGTATACTGCGTAATTTTTTTTGTATATTTAAATATATAAATAAGCATCTATCATTGTTAGAAATTAGTTAAAAATGATGAATTTAAACAAAAATTAACTAAATTGATAGATTTAAATTTAAGAAGGAAAAGAAAAGTGTTGAAGAAAATTGCACAAAACAATCGCACTTCATAATGTATCTGAAAGGATGAGTAAAATAATAATGCTAATAAATCATTGTATGATTTTATATGATTTTGTAGAGAAAAAAATTTTATCATTTTTTTTTAATTTTAAATTATTAAAAATTTTTCAATTTAGAATGGCTAATTCTATTGCGCATACGAAAACTATGCAATAGTAGTAGTCGTTTTTTTCATACAAATAACTGTTACTATTTGAAATTTGAAAAGGTTAAAATGATGAAAGGCCACAAATTAACATCTGTGTGCGGCGGTGAAGCATTAAGATAATTAGGGTGAGGAATTGTTAATTTAAAAGCATAAACTGATTGATTGCGCAATTACTTACGTTTGTGAAAGAAAGTGACGTATTAATTGACGGACAATTACAAGCAGAAATTACAGAGAGGAAGAGAGTGGATAGTTATTCGATTTATTTCCTAAATTGGTACAACACTGTTGTACATCTATTCTGCCTACTATTCACGTACGTTTCTTCCTTTTTCTTACGTTTCAATCAATGAGGAATGATCGTTTCAGAAATGTAATTAAATTTGAAAAGGTCGTTTCAGAAATGTAATTTAATTGATATGCTCCATTTAGACGGCTCTTTTTTTTTGTCGTTGATAACCATATTCAAATTAATATCAAACTAGTTAGGGAAGGTTCAGTAAGTAGTAAATTTTACTACTACCTCATTCCTTTTAATATACTGAAATTTCAAATATTTTCAATGAATTCAGTTTAAACCAATTGTAATATCATAAAATAAGACAGCAGCACTTGTCCGAATTCTAGTTTTACTCTACTTTAGGACAGGAGCATCATAGGTGTAATAGGAAGTTATGTTTATTATGCTAATTGGTTGAGTCGAATTTTAGCACTTGGCGTAAATGACGAAAGCGACAAAAGGAATTGAAATGAAATTCAGGGGATGTCGACCTCTGTTTTAGGGCTAGCATGAATTCGCATAACTTCTCAAATTAAAATAAATAGCATATTTTAACTAATTGGAATTTCTTTTGCGCAATTGCTCCGATCGATCTTCGAAGAAATAAACTTTTCGGAAATTTGCTAAAGTTTTTTTTTTGTTATATAATAACTTTACATATTTTTACCTCTTATGGATTACTTCCTGTAATTGATTAGGAAAAAAGTGAATGTTATGAGTTATTGAATAAAATTATTTTAATGAAAATTACCCTAAACGTTAGTGACTAGTACTCTCAGTGCTTCATCTACCTGAACTCCTTCGGTTCTAAGTTCTAATTTACACTGAAGTCTAACTCTGTGCATCATCACTCCTATTTGAGAACCATAAAACGCGAGGTGATCATAAAAGAAAGCCATAAATCTTTGTTTAGCAACAAATTATTTGTTATGATCTTTGAAATGATGTTATTTTTTTGTCTCTCTCTCTCCCTCTCTCTCTCTCTCTCTTTTTCTCTCTTTTCCTCTATTAGTGCATAATGAATGTGAGCATTTAATTAAAATCTCATTCTTCCTGGCAAATTTCACTTTAGTTTGAATTTGCATTTCAGCACTGCCAATATCCAATGTCTCATATGGGTGCAAGCAAAGTTAAAGCTAAGCGATCTATTAGCTTTCTTTTTGGCTCAGCGATTGTTTACCGATAGATTTAAAGATTTGGATCAGTGATGATGTAGGTGATCCTTAAGAGCAATCAGATCACAATCACATAACTTAGCGTGGGAGAGGTAAGATCTCATTTGATATGAGTAATACTGTGATCATTACTTTATCAAATATATGATAGCAATCAATCAGGTGAGATCACTCAACTATGTTCAACTATGTTAGCTGATGTTTGGATGGAATTAAATTTTATGAAGTTTTGATTGTGGGGAATTTACGATCACTTCAAGTAATTTTCAGTGATGAGAGCAATTGTATTATTTTGTTTCAGAGAAATTTCAAAAATTCTCTTATGATAATTTTTATCATTTCATCTGTCATGCGTCAACTGTTAGCATTTAACAAATCATTCAAATTTAATTTTGTTGAATTAGTGCAAATGGTTAGCTTCAAATACAATGAAATTTTTTTGCAATAACATAGAGTTTCAAATAAAATGAATTTTCAAATATCAACATTTCAAATTCAAAATATGCAAAAATAATGGAGAATTTTTTGAAATTAATTATTTTTGCAGATAACAAGTAAAAGGAAAAATCAACAAAATGAGTTAAAAATTGCAACAAGAATTTTCTCCTCCTCCTATTCTCCTTCTATCCTGAACTTCTCGTAAAACAAAAAAAAAAAAAAGGAAAAGAGGAAAAAAACTTCTAGTCTATTTCATGTGAAATGAGAAAAATCAAATTTCACACGAAGCTATTTAATTTTTGGAAAATTATTTTTCAACATTATCGTCACTTTTTTCTTCTAAGACAAAAAAAAAACGAATTCTTTCTTCCGTTCATTTCACTTTATCGAATAGGAAAAAATTGGACGAACATATTTGTGCTATTCCTATGATCCATCTGAACTGACTCAGTTCATCCACACCTTCTCCTACTTTCCTCGTTTGCTCCAAATTGAGTTAGTAAGGTGTACCATTTCTATAATTAATTAATGATTGTTTATTAGTGCTATTATTTCAAATATTATTCAATTATTAGTTTCAATCTTTATAGCAATCAATTTATTTGTGGAAAATAAAAAAAAAAAAAAAGAAAAGAAAAGCGAAAATTTGTTGTAGTAATTAGGAGTGAAGGAGAGGGAATGTTCCAAATGTGAAGTGTTTACTGATTAATTTCATTTTGCCGACAATCCTCTTTGAAGATTTCATTCACCTATTTTCGGAACGATTAGTGAAACAACAATTAGGCTCATGGATGGAGGAAAATCATTGCAATCATTCCGAATTTGCAAGAGTAATCGGATTAAAGCTAAACATCATAGAGTTAAGCGAAGAAGCAGCGAAGTAGGAGAAGCTAACGCTAATGGTTTTTCAATTTGCTACATTCATCATTTCCTCCTTTACTAACATTCCTTCAAAAATCCTCATCCTTATCACACTGATAATATCGTCGCTAATTATCAGTGTCTCTGATAATTCCACTCTGCAATGCAAGCACTGATAATTATGACATTTTGCACGTTCGTTTTTTTTTTTTTTTTTTTAATTGTTGGAATCTCAGTGACATTTCATCGTTTAGATAATCTCACTGTGATGAGTTGCTATTTACGATAAATTACTGACCATTTAATTTTGTTTAATAATTAATTGGTTAATTTGGAAATTTTTTAATTTCTTTTTGAAATTCAAAAATGAGTATTTTAATTATTGTGCTATTTTCCTTCTTTTTTTTTTTATACAAATGATGATAATTGTTTTACTTTCATTTGGTACACCTTTAGATGATTGATTATTCCTTATATCTAATCCCCATACCTATTTCCTTACTTCCTTCATCGGTCGGTATTACAAAAAAAAAGAAACCATCAAAAATTATGATTATTAACAATTTCCACGTATTTTCACTCATCAGCGATGTGGTTTTATTTTATTTTATTTCATTTTTGTTCTTTCTTTCTTTCTCATCACTCTCATTTCTCGCCGCCTCTCTCTCTCTCTCTGTTTACTGTTCATTTTTGTAAAAATTTACGCATCCACCTGTTCGGCACCTGTAAATAATTCGATGGAAAGAAAGGCGGAAGAAAATTTGCCCAATATTGCACTCATTTCCTCATTCATTCATTTTTAACAAACTACATTTACTAGCATTAGCACCCTACTTTCTCCCTTTGATTGACCGCTTCACACCTGTTGCAGTGAATGGCGATTATTACTGTCACACTTTTTCAGTCTCATTAAAAATTCCACTAGCAATTGAAGTGTGAACTTGTGGTGTGAAGTTTAAATCGTGTCACTTCTTAAAACATAAAAAGTTCCAGGAAAAAATATTTCGCTTTTTTTTAATGGTAAATTAAATAAAAGCTTTGAGGGAAATGATATTTTTTTTAAGGAAAATTTTTCGAAAGTTACTTAAATAATTCGACAATTTTTTCTCTATTTTTTTCTCTTTCTAAAACAATTTTTTTTAAATTGCTAAAAACAAAGAGACAAAAACGTTGCTTAAAATAATAAATTTAAAATTATTAAAATCAATACAAAATGTTTGCTTTCTGCTCATAATATTATTGTTTGTTTTGCAGTGGGAAGTAAGTGAATGAGATAGAATGAATTGGTAAAGAACAAAATAATATTGTAAATTTATTTGTCTGTTCCATTCAGGTGACTGTATAAATGAGTTATGATAGAAAGTCCTTTTAAGTAACCGCTGATTGATTTCAAATAGCAGTTGTTGCTTCACTCATTGTGAATTTTCCGCTCACTCATACTTCCTACATCAAATGGCGAAGGTGCTAGTGGTCATTTCAAAAAGGCGCAAATAGATCTTAATTGATGTACCACGGAAGTACGAGGAATAATTTCAAATTTCCAAAATTAACACTTCAAACTTTAATGCTATGAGAAAAGAGAGAAGCGGTAAAATGAAATGATACGCTCAGGAAAGACAGTTTAACCGCAAATGAGCAGACTGAAATTGAAATTTTACAGCATAAAAAATACTCTTTTTAGCTGTCTTCCTAACCTCTTAAATAATTTATACGAACTGAAAATGAAAAATAATTACCGACCCACTGTTGTAATTCATTTCTTATTTAAATGTATGCAAAAAAACAAACAATATTATTGAAATAATCCGTAAATTTTTTTTATTTTCTCACTAAAACAATTTTTAAATTTATTTTAACTTTTTATGTTGCAAAATAAAGAATAATTTTACACATTAACAGCACTTCAAGGTCTAAGTTTTTTTTTTGCACTGACTATGAGAATGATTGACAGAGAGTGGAGTAATTTCTGTTTTTTTTTTGTTCTAAATTGCTACCGAGTAATGATGACCTTGCAGAGTGAGTGTGAAAGTGAAATGTTATCAAATCACTGATAATTTTTTAAATATGAAGTATTTAGAAGGAAAATTGACGGAATATGCTTTCCAGTTGTCACTAAAAAACTAGACAAAAAAAAATGAAAACAAATTAGATTAATTTGAAATCATTACTTTGAAATCATTGCTAATATTTCTAATAATATTTGAGAAAAAAGTGATGAGAAGTTGTTGTAAAAGTTCTGATTTAAAAATCGAAGTAAAATTTTACGAAATTTTGCGATTAATTTGTATCACGTTAGGTAAAATGAGAGAAATTTAACGATTGAACTACAGTAGCACCACTTAAATTATAACTTTTTTTTTTGCTTTAATTTACAAAAATTCCATGTACTACAATGACAGTTAAAAGGAAGTACCACATTGCCACTTCTCTTTGTTTTGGCGCTTTTGTCGTTCGATGTCACTTCGCATTGTTTTGGCGCTTTTGTCGTACGATTGAGGAATAGATGGGTGAAAATAGTTTAATGGTTTACATTCCTAAATTTATGCGTTTTGATAATAGAATATTGCACTTTGTCTAGACTACTCAAGGAATAACAAGCATTGATGAAAGAATACATATAGATGCGCATGCATGGATGCATGCACGCACGCACGCATATGCAAATTTATTTTGCAAGTGCAATTTTGCTAGGTGAACCTTCGATGTGCACTTACTTTTGTCTAGGCGTACCACCTGTCTCCAGCTGTTCTACATAAATGTCATTCATTTTCTCATTTGACCTTTTCATCAACTAGGCAAAATAAAATAATAGCGCGCAAGCACGTATACGCACCACGCATGCGCACACGCACACACTTCATTTTTGTGTAAATTTATAAAATGCGCAAATCCATTTTCTACAGATATTAAAATTCGAATATCAGTGATAAGTTATCAATTGCAGTTTTTGCTAATATGTAAGTGCTTCTTCTCCACTCCTTGCTTCACTTTTCATCAGAAATAATAAGGTTTTTTGGCTTTAGTACTGTAACAGCAAACAAATTAACAAAAGATTAAATTACTCGCTCTACGTCATTAATGAAAGTTAAAATGAAACGAATCAAATTACTCACTTCTTCTTGTATTCCTCACAAATTTTAATTGATTTGTTACATTTCATATCATATCAGCCGAATTTGCATTTGTGAATCAAACATCACTAAAATGCCTAAATGTAAAGCCATAGAAATTTCGAAATTAAAATTTTAATTCATAAAGAAAATGTGAGAAATGAAAAGAAAAATTTTTTTTGACAAAAAAAAATTTCAACAGATGTTTCTGTGAGATGATCATGATGAATGTTAGTGGTGTGTTTGTAAAATTTTTAATTAAATTTTAAGTGATAAAATTTTTGAAAGAATCTACCTAATTTTTTTTTCATAAAATTTAAGTTTGAGAAAAACATATTTAATTGTAAATTACAGCTGACCGATTGGAATTTCGTCGGTGAGCAATGTAATTTAACCTCTCCACTCCTCAAATGAATGGCCACTTTGCTGCGGCAAAAATTCCCACAAAAAGAATTTACACTATCGGAATTTTTCGTCCAAGTAATTTTGAGTGACTTAGTACGCTTTCCTCATGCGCCATTATCAGTGACATTTTTACATCAACAAAGATTGGATGCCGTCAAGTGGTCAAGCGGTTCACAGAGGGGTGATGGCCGATGAAGTGGCAAATGATAGTTTTCAATTTCACTATCACTTATTCTAAATCACACCTTCTCTTCCTATCATTGTTTTACACTATCACTTATTCTAAATCACACCTTTTCTTCCCATCATTATTCTACCATTTTGTCTAAATTTTACTTTTGTAGGCGTTGAAATTTCGGAAAGAAATTAATTAAAATTTTAAATGTTAGTTGGAGTTTAATTTACATATTTTAGGTATTATTATGTTTGTTAAATTTCATTTCCTTTTTTCCTTCTTTCTTCAAATTGCAACTGAAAAATTTTTCATACGCTTAGAAAAAATTAAGTTAAGCTAAGCTAATTTCTATGTTTGCAGCACTTCTGGCTTCTAGTTCTCTTTTTTTTTAAATAGAATTTCTTTCATGGATTTTTTTATTTTCATTGTTGTATTGGCAATTAGTAGTGTGAGGGTTTTATTATATTTTGAACTAATTTATGCAATATATAAATTACAGCAATGAATAATATCCGATTTGTAAAATAATTTAATTGATAGGAAAACTTTCAACAAATTCTCAAGATCTAATAATTGAAAATAAATTATTTAATTAATTTTAAGGTCGATTATAATGCCTTCGATTAATTTCCATTTTTTTTTTGTCCTTTCTTTTTTTATGGAATGAAAACAATTCAAACAAACGATCGGAATAGGTGCTAAATAGTTCGTTCTTAGGTTTTTTTCCCTCTGACATTCGCAGAGTGACAGATATCTGTCGACTTATTGCTATTACCAGTCGGTGTCATTCACACCTTGACCACTTGTCCTTGCGAATTCAATCGTTCATTCTTTCCTAAAACTGTAATTTTTTCTCACTGAAATGAAAATTGAAATGCGCGATAATACCTTGCTTTTCTTTCACTTTAATTAACTACAAACAATTTGACATTTTTGAAATTTTAAATTTTACAACTTTATCAATATGCAAAAATTAGAAGTGACACTGGCAATATTAGCTAAAAAGTTGTTGTTGTTAAATTTGCATTGCACATGCATTTATTTTCCATTCAATTGGATAAGAAGCATTGAAAAGAATTAGATTCAATTGAAATGATTCATTCTAAATTAATTAAAGCAATACTTTAATTAGCCTAATTATGTCGCTTTCATCCTTCTTAACTGACGTGATTTTGCATTTCGTATTGAAAGATCGGCAATTTTAAGCTAATTTTGAAAAAAAAACATGCTGAAAAAGAGAACAAGGGGCAAAGGGTCAGAATAAAAGTAAGAAGGCGAATATGAGTGGCCTTAATTTGATTTCATTTAAGGATTTTCCACTTCAATTTGACCTTCTTTAACTGATCAGTGATGAATTAGATGAGCCTCATCAATCATTCTTGTATGAAAAACACCATTCTCCTCCCTCCCACACTGCCCCTCTCTCTTCGTCTCTCTCTCCCTCCATCAATTACCTGCTTTTCCCATCTCATTGTTTTTTTTTTGCTCAGATATTGCATGGTTGTAATTTTGTAACATCTTCTATTGAATGCGCAATATACCATTGGAGCGCAAATGTCTGCTAATGTAGCTTTTTTCATTTTCAAATTTCTTACTCTCCACCACATGACCGAAGTTTGCTAACATAACCTTTTAGTATTGGCTATTTTTTCTCTGGTTATAGTAATGGCAGATCGAGAATATGGTAAGTTTAATAAAAATTTAATTGATTAAATTTTAAATTAATGAATGAATTTTTGTAGTATCCAATGATTTTCCCGAATTAAATCAAGTTCCAACATCCATGAGAACAATTAGTGGGACAATATATACATATATACACATATATATATGTATATATGTGTGTGTGTGTGTGTGTGTGGTGTATTCCGCGATAAGTCGGTCGGTAGTCCGATCGTTCACACCGATGAACTTTCAATCGATATGAGCAATAGTAGTATAGTAATGGAAGTAATATTTATGAGTTTCCTTCGATCGTCTTCCTCCAATTCCAAACAAATTCATTCCCTCTGATTTACCACACTTTCATATCTTTTATGACTTAATTAACTCTCTCAATAATATCTCTTTGTAGTGAAATATTGTCGCACGCCACACTACCGCAAAATACTTTTTATTTTCCTTCCATCAAACACTTTGTAAAAATATAATAATAACACTTCTTTAATTTGCTTTTAGCAGTAGTAGTAGTAGTAGTAGTAGTAGTAGTAGTAGTAGTAGTAGTAGTAGTAGTAGTAGTAGTAGTAGTAGTAGTAGTAGTAGTAGTAGTAGTAGTAGTAGTAGTAGTAGTAGTAGTAGTAGTAGTAGTAGTAGTAGTAGTAGTAGTAGTAGTAGTAGTAGTAGTAGTAGTAGTAGTAGTAGTAGTAGTAGTAGTAGTAGTAGTAGTAGTAGTAGTAGTAGTAGTAGTAGTAGTAGTAGTAGTAGTAGTAGTAGTAGTAGTAGTAGTAGTAGTAGTAGTAGTAGTAGTAGTAGTAGTAGTAGTAGTAGTAGTAGTAGTAGTAGTAGTAGTAGTAGTAGTAGTAGTAGTAGTAGTAGTAGTAGTAGTAGTAGTAGTAGTAGTAGTAGTAGTAGTAGTAGTAGTAGTAGTAGTAGTAGTAGTAGTAGTAGTAGTAGTAGTAGTAGTAGTAGTAGTAGTAGTAGTAGTAGTAGTAGTAGTAGTAGTAGTAGTAGTAGTAGTAGTAGTAGTAGTAGTAGTAGTAGTAGTAGTAGTAGTAGTAGTAGTAGTAGTAGTAGTAGTAGTAGTAGTAGTAGTAGTAGTAGTAGTAGTAGTAGTAGTAGTAGTAGTAGTAGTAGTAGTAGTAGTAGTAGTAGTAGTAGTAGTAGTAGTAGTAGTAGTAGTAGTAGTAGTAGTAGTAGTAGTAGTAGTAGTAGTAGTAGTAGTAGTAGTAGTAGTAGTAGTAGTAGTAGTAGTAGTAGTAGTAGTAGTAGTAGTAGTAGTAGTAGTAGTAGTAGTAGTAGTAGTAGTAGCTGTTATTATTATTACTTTGTTGTTGTTGGCATTCTCTTTGCTAATAATTTTAATTTATTAGCATTTTAAGTAGCAACGAGTCAATCAATATTCCTCGTTCTTGTTCGATACAAATGATATGCTTTAAAATTCTCATTTATTCTTTACTGTCAATTGCTTCAGTAATAAAATTTGAACAATTTCGTAGAAAAAGAAGGAAGAGTAAAGTGTTTAAAGCACAAAATATTTTTCATTTTTTTACAACAAAAAATTCCGTAACTTTTTAACTTTCTTTACAAGGTTGGAGCGGTGGAATGGAAGTCAATTATGAACGGTCAAGCATCCGGGTCATCCCATTCCATTTGTCCAGTGCATGAACGAAAATGCGTGTTATTGCCGATCGGTGTGAGTATTTTACTTTTACCGCACTTCCTTCTCATCTCATCCTATCTCATTCACTGACCACTTCAAGTCAGATGTCTTTGTTCGCCTAATATTGTTGTATGCAAATATGTCGCTTCCCTTTTAACTTCTAGTCCAAATAGACATGGAATAAATGATGTGAGCACGGCGGATGCTAATCAACTCCTACCTCATACTAATTCATTCCATCCTCTAATGACAGTTAAACTTTAAAAAAAAAGGCCAATTGATAGTTAAAGGTATAAATTAAACATAAAACTTTTTGGTTATGTAATAGTATTAAATTACAGTACGGCATGAATGAAATGTTGAATGAACTATTGCAAATTTTTGATTGTATAGCGTATGATTTGAATTTACTTTCCTTCACCAAATTAATTGCTTCTACGGGTAGGTCCAATGAACAATAAGTGGTAAAATTAGAATTGAATAACTAAAATTTAGATTTCAGATGGAATTTCTGCTCTTCCACCTCCAATTCAAAACATTGAATTCATTGAATGATTTAGAAAAAAGAAATAAATACTAATAACATTGTGTAGTACTAGCAATGGTCTGCTTTCTTAAATTTGACAATTGGATTACTATCCAAGTACATGACTTATGAGTTTGTGATACTCCAGTAAATTATGCAAATTTTTCAGAAATTTCAGAAGTCGAATTCCACGAGAAATGGAAGTTTTGTAATTTACCTGTAACTGTAAAAGTATCGGATATGCAGTGATTGTTTGATTTTAGTTTCATTCACTAAAATTCCTCTTATGCGTGTGTGTGTGTGTGTGTGTGTGTGTGTGTGTGTGTGTGTGTGTGTATGTGTGTCTGTGTGTGTGTGTGTGTGTGTGCATTTCTTCGTGTGTGTTTTTCTGCTCAAAAATGACATCAAAAAGAACACGTAAAGGAAGGGAGCGTGTACGTGTGTGGTTGGTTGGCATGTTCGTCTCTCACACATGCCATGCGTGAAATGTCAAATGCAAACAAAAAAAAAAAGATAAAAAAAAAAGTATAACCGAAAAAAAATTGGTCGCTGCTATGTACATGCTGCCTTCACCAATGCCAATCATTCAGCTCCATTTTCATTTCTATTCGAAATACAAACTTCCTTCTTGTCTTTTTCAAAATTTTACGGAAAAATTCATTTATCGCATAGCAAATGCACAACTGTTCAGCAATCAACGAGCCGGCTATGTAGTGACAATTGTATTGCACTTAGTTGTTTTTTAAACTTGGCTGTTTCTTTTTTTTTTTTTTAAATTTTTTTAGATGAGGAATTAATCGTTGAAATTGCGGGATTTCATATCAAATGATGTTGTTAGGTTTCTAAAACAAAAACAAAAAGATTCATTTTGGCATTTTTTTTTGACTTAAAAAAAATGCTTTAATATTTTGTTGTAAGAAAAAAAAATTGCACATTTCTAGAATTTCTGAAAATGCCGTAATTGAAATGTTCAGTGTTAAATTTAGTTGGAAAAGTGACGAGTGAAGTAAAGCAATGCCTCGCTGATTAATCACGTAAAGAGCAACTGGATGGGCTGATGACGACCACCCAAATATAATTTGTCTTGGCCACTTTTACTGCTACTGGCCAGACCTTCCGGTGCATCGAAAATTCATTGCCATTGTTTATTCCAATTCTTCTCATCCAACTTCATTTACATTTCACAAATTTTACTCTTTTTTTTTCAAAAATTTTCCTGGCTGCTTTAGCGCTACGAAATGGTTTTGTGGAAATTTGACAGCTCAAATTTTGGTTAAGGAATAGATTAACCAAGAAGCTGTGTTTGTTGATCTTTTGGAAGTAGTTGAAAAAAATGAGTTCCTGATTGCACTCACTGTTATTGTTTGTAAATTTAAATTTTAAGATTCACTCAAATAAACTTCAGCATTTCAAATTAATACTTATAACGATATGTGTTTTCGCAAAACTATCTTAATATAATTGTTGCAAATACATATCTGTTGGTTGGGATTGCAGATGTTACGACGTGGCGCAAATGTGTGATAATAAGTAGTAGTAGTGGCGGTGTTGGTAGTAGTAGTAGTAGTAGTAGGGATGTTGCGGTAGAGATTGTAATAAATTTTTGCACCCTTCAATTCTTGCAATCTTCTCTCCTCTTTTAACCCATCTGCAAGTGGTTGATATCATTTCTTTACTTGCCGCTATTTGAAATGTATCACTGAGATAAACATCAAAACTTCCTTCTCTCTCTCTCCCTCTCTCCCTCTCGCCCTCTCTTCCACCTCCTCTCTTATAATTTACTATTTTTTTTTCTTCTTGATGAATTAAGCTTTCTGACTAAAACACCAGTTTTCGCTTTTCCGTTTTAAATTTAAAACTGTAAAAAGTCAAAATTGCTGAAGTACGTATTCCATTGAAATTATTTTCATTCAAATACTTTTTTAAAGTATAAAAACAAAAAGGAACTAATTTTGAATATTAGCTATTAATTAATTTTAAATTTATATGATAAATATTTTATTGGAAATATTGCTATTTTGTTGTTTGAATTAAATATGAAAACATTTTAACTTTCCTAAACTAAATATTGTGGTATTGGAGGTGAAATGAAAAAAGTCGTTTTCATTTTTAATAATTAATTCTGGTATTAATTAGGTGTAGGAAAACAGGTTATTGAAGTGATTACAAATCAGATGAACATTCTTAACTAATATATTGATAATGATTATTTCAGCTTCACTGATTTGATTCAGCATGACCTATCCGATTGAGAACTTTCCTCATTCAAGGTCACAATCATTCGTTGCAAAAATGAAGATATTTCCTTCCTGAAATTATAGTTATTAGTAGTTGTGACCATTGGTCACATAAAGCACTGAAGAGCCATCGAGTCAAAATTGTTACCTGTAATTTCCTGATAGATTGGTAATGATGGTGTGCGTAGTATAGATGAATAGATTATTGATTGCATTTTAAATATTAAATTAATTGCTGTCAATCTCTCGTCTTTCACACTATCAATTATTGATAAATAAAGGCCGAAATTAGCGTCAATTTTTACCTCCCAAAATATGCTTTTAAATTAAAATATTAGCATAGAATTAAAATTTTGCAAATCCAAATATTTTCAGAAAAAAAATATTCTTAAAAATTTTCAAAAAATTATTATTTTTAGTTGAAAATTAGTTTTTAAAAAAATTATTAAAATGAATACATTCAGAAAATTTTACAATGTATTTCTTTGATTTCTAAATTGATCATATCATATCATTTCATTTCACGCCCCATCTGAATTCAATTTTTTGTTGAAAATGAATAATTTTACAGTTGACGGGACATTTATGGAATTCTTTTCACAAATGAAAAAAAAAAAGAAAGGAAAACATAACTTTCCGCGGCGCACAATGTAACTAGCAGCTTTTCCGCCTAAACTTCCACCATCCAAATGATGAGAAGCGCCTCCAAGTGATTCATTCATGTGCGACAAAAACGCCTCAACATTTTTTACTTCTTCTTTCTTTTTTTTCCTCTTCTAACACAAATGTCAACTGTCGTTTTTTTTCCTCCCACATTTTTCCTGTAATTTTTACAAGAATTTCATTTCATACGTGTAATTAGAAATTTCAATTCCCCTTTGAATAAATAATTAGTGAAATTGAATTTCGAAGTTACGTACATCTCTATATAACTGGATATAAATGTGCAAAATTAATTCACATTTAATTTCATTTATAACGAAGAAAAAAACTTCCTTTACAAAAAAAAGAATTTGATTTCTTTTTTGGAGAGGCATTATAAATGAGCAAAATTCGATAGTTCATGTAGCAAAAACAATGCTGTTTCTATCGATGTAAATTGTTTTAGGATTTAAATAAATTTTAAATTTAATTTATGCCAATGTAAAATGCATAATTTTTTTCCAATTCGGCCAGAATGATTATAGAAAGCGAAAGGGTCTCAGTAAATTCAATCAGGAAGATTGAAAATTTGAATAACACCAAATTAATCTCGATCATTGCAAAATTTTTGAATAAATCGAAAACGAATTTCTACAATTTAATGAAATCAAATTTTTACATTAAATTTTTGAGCGTTGAAGATGAATGAGTTCAACGTAAAGTAAAATTGACAGCAAGTGAATGAATAGCCCTTTGAAATACTTAGTGGCAATCATCGGTTGAGCGAATTAAATGATAATAATGTTGTTTGAGTAAACAGACCCAATGGATTCGAAATTTGCATATAATTGTCAATACACCTTAATCACTCCACTCACACAATTTGCATGCATTACGAACGAAGCCATCCACACACACACACACACACACACACACACACACACACACACACACAGACTTATCGAACTTTCACTGATAAAACTATTATTAGCATCAAAAAATATCGTCTTCAATTTCCCTCCTCAATTATTAACTGAGTGAAATGAGAATTTTGTGAGGAGAAGATGGAAAACTAAGATTGAAATTGATAAATCAGAATCAAAGAATTGAAAAGTTAAAATTAAAATTGCAATAATTTCTAATATTGCAAAAAAAAAAGACAGCACAAACCGATTAACTGCTCAATTATTTCATTTCTCTCTAACCTCTCATAAATGAAGGATTAAAGGAAATTCATTGATTTGAGTAAATTGGTAAACGTCTTCTTCATTTGCTAAGTAAACATTTGTTTACTTTGTTTCTTCCCTCTCTTACCCTCTCAGCAATTCACACAATAATACTAATAACAGTTACAATAACTAATAATAATAATTAATAATAATAATTAATAACAATAATAATAATAATAATAGTAATAATAATAATAATAATAATAATAATAATAATAATAATAATAATAATAATAATAATAATAATAATAATAATAATAA